>WOXC01010598.1:600000-945012 GCA_011680675.1 Gymnobelideus leadbeateri | reverse complement strand
CAAACTGTGTAATAGAACCAGAATGGAATGCAACATATCAATTTTGTACAAAATCGTCTAATGTTTCCTTCTTCATTTGAGTAGCTACCTAGATTGAGTGGGTTTTGGTGGGGAGAGGTGGTCAGTGTTCATCACTGGAAGGCTGTAAAGGAAGGTAGAAAGGGAGCTGTATTTGGAGTCATGGGACCTGGAGTCAAATCTTGGCACTGAGGAGGTTGGACAAAATGACCTCTGATCTATTAGATAGATGGACAGATAAGTAGATGGATAGATATAGTATCTATAGATGTAGATGGATAGGTACGTAAAGTCTGTAGTGTTCTTGTTTTGCCGTCAAACTCTGATCTGTTTGCAGTGAAGGGAGAAGTGGTGATGGGAGGAATTTGGACACAAAGGCATTCAGAATAACACTCTTTTTCCATGCTACTTTTCACTCTTGACCTGGGAGCAGCTGGTAATAAGATCTTAACCTGGGGAAAGACAGACCCAGTTGCTGAGCTCCTGGTAACAGTGAGTCCTTCCACATGCCTTGCTAGATGAGTTGCCCTCCTCTACCTCAGAGGAAAAAACCGGAGGAAGTGAGTTTGGTCACCATCGTCACCTGAGGAGGAGGATTAAATAAAACTGGAGAGGAGCTGCTACCTGGGGCCATTTCCGTGGGGGTGTGACTCAGAGAGCTCACACTTTGAACTGAGGGCACCTTTTACCTAAAGGCTTTAGCAGGACCTCTGGATATGTCTGTACCTATTTTGGAGGAGCAGAGCTACAGTATGAAATACCAAAATTGGAGCTTTTGGCTTGCCACCCCTGGGTATTGGCCAGCTCTACTGGACATCCCCCTCTGGAGCTTTCTGCCAAGGCTAACTGGGACCATTCATGACAGAGAAGCCGTCCCTGAGCACCTGGGTCAGCCCCTCCTCTCAACTGCATCCAACTGAATCTAGCTGGGAGCAGCTGGTCTCAAAGTCCATCCATGATTAAAATACCAGACCATACTAACAGCCATCCACAAGATTTCTGAAATTTTCTTATTCTCTCTAGGTCTGCTGAAGGGGACTCCTAGGAACCAGAAAAACCTGTGCCCTTTCCAAATCATGCTAGTGCTGGGTGGTAGAAGGGAGCCTCGCTTGGATTGTACAATGTGAGAATGGGGCCACCTTTGTGACAGGGCCAGCTCACTTTACTCAGGGGCTGCTAAACAGCCCTCCTGAGGGACCAGGCTTGAGTTCTAAACAATCTGGGCTGGATCAGAGCCCAGGACACAGAGAGAATGTAGCTTTTCATCAGGCCCCAGGCCAGCTATTTCTACCTGTACCCTCTCTATCTCCTGGCACCACCCCTCCTGCCCCCTGCCCCTTAAAACACCTCCAAGTGCAGTTTTCTAAGCTTTGTTGTCTTTCAGTCTGAGAGAGTTGGATGTTCCCTTTCGGGAAGGTTCAGCAGAACATTGGCCTGAGAGCTTAGGTACAGGGTGTGCTCTGTGGAAATACTCCCTGCCATAACCAATTTCATTTTGTGTTTCTGGCCCAGAGTCAGTCCCCAGCTCTTAGTCACTTCCATAATCTGGAAGAATCCTCCCTTTTGGGGTTAATTTCATCTCAGGGAAGATGGGTGGTGAGGGATCAAAGCCCCAGCCTACAGAGCTGGTATTTCTGGAATGTGGATATGTCCACACCTTTCTGACACCCATTTTCACCTCTTTCCCTCCTCACATCCTACTGTGGCAGGTATTTCTGAGTATTCTGGTGTTGTAGTCACAGATCAGAGAATGTCAGAGCTAGAAGGGACCTTCTCATTTTTCAGATAAGGAAACTGAGGCCCAGAGGGGGTGGAATGCATACCCCAAGGCACATTGCCATTTTAGTCTCAGAGACTAGGATTCGAACCTAACACTCCTAATTCTCAGCAGTTAGGTCCTTTACATTACATTATGTTCTTACCTCAGTGGACTTTGGCTTACAGCATGCATTTCATTTACTTAGTTGATCCTGGTTCATTAGAGTGTCCAGGACCCTGGAAAAGTTAAATCGAGATGAGGGTGGCCATACTAGGTCCTCGATCAGGGAAAAGTTAGTTCTTCCCTTTAGGATCTATTTCCTGAAAATTATCCTTCTCTTCCCATCTACTCCCCACTCCAACTCCTCCAGTACACACCATCCCCTGCTTTCTATTCAGGTTTCTGAGAATTAACAGCACCATGGGGCTGCAGCATAGTGCACGGAGTGCCCCCAGAGCTGGAAGACTTCTTTGTGAGTTCAAATCTGGCCTCAAACACATATTAGCTGTGTGACCCTGGGCAAGTCACTTAACCCTACTTGCCTCAGTTTCCTCGTCTGTGGAACAAGCTAGAGAAGGAAATGTCAAAACCACTCCAGTGTCTTCTGCTAAGAAAATCCAAAATAGGGGGCAGCTAGGTGTCGAAGTGAATATAGCACTGGCACTGGAGTCAGGAAGACCTGAGTTCAAACCTGGCCTCAGACACTTAACACTTACTAGCTGTGTGACCTTGGGCAAGTCACTTAACCCCAACTGCCCCCCCCAAAAAGCAAAAAAAAAATAGGGTCATGAAGAGTAGGATATGACTGAGCAACAATAAACAGCACCATAACTTTTTCTAGACTGCCTGGAGGCTTTCATTTAGTATCATTTTATTTATTTTAACCTCTTATTTAAACATTGTTTGGTTTGGAGTTTAAAAACTTGGCTTTTGAATGTTTGCCTGCCTTATACCTTTCTTTGTTCTTGTGGTCTACATCCTGAATCTCCTGAAGCAAAGAATCATAGAATCAGATTTAAAGATGAAAGGTGCTTAGAGTTCATCTACCCTAATCCATTCTTTTAACAGATAAGGAACACGAGGCTCAAAGGTTTGCCTGAAAGTAACAGAGACTGAATTTGAACCCAAATCCCTTGGCTCTAAATTCATCATCCTTTCATGGCTCCACACCAAGAAGCTAACCAGAATTTTATTATTATTATTTTTTGCCCTTTTTTTTCTTGGAGGGGCAATTGGGGTTAAGTGACTTGCCCAAGGTCACATGGTCAGTTTTTTGTTAAGTGTCTGAGGCCGGATTTGAACTCAGGTCCTCCTGACTCCAGGGCCCATGCTCTATTCACTGCGCCACCTAGCTGCCCCCTAACCAGAACTTTAAGTGATAAAGTAGGGCAGAGGGCCTAGCACCGTGCTTTGTGCAGTGGTGGTGCTTAAGAAATGTTTGGCAAATGGAAATTACATTAAGAGCTTGCCCTCGATTTGCCACTGATACGACATCAAATTACTTCCCTCCCCACTACCTCAGCCCCTGGTCTGCTAAATGCTGAGAATGATATCATTTCTCGGGCCTTCACTCATAAGGCAGGTCATACGTAAGCCTGCTGGGTATTGATGGCCAGTCACAGATGTCACTGGGGCAGGGAATATCAGGCTCCTCTACCAATGTCATCTATTCTGTAATTGCTCACCTTAGAGAATCCCCCGAGGTACGGAGGAGGTAAGAGACTGACACAGCTACCACTTACCGAAGGCTGGACTTGAAGCTAGGCTCTCCTAGTTCTGACATAGCACTCCCTCCACTTACCTAGACAGCCCTCGGATACCAGAATGCTGGAACAACAGCAGTGATGAACAGTCAGGGCCTATCACTAACCCTCCAAGTGGAATAGCATGTATGGGTGAGGGGGAGGAAGAGAGAAGGGCAGCAAATCGAGGCTGAATCACTTTTCCAGCCTCTGCCTCCCAGGATGGCCTCGTCCCTTGTGTCCTCAAACAGGTTGTTCTGGTGAAGAATGAGCTTAGAATTGAACTCTTCCATCGGGTTCCTCTTGTCTACAAATGCATTTTAGAGATCTCAAACTCCCCTCATCTTACACATGAAGACACGGATGTGAAGTGACTTGGCCAGGGTCGCATGGGTGAAAAGTAGCTGAGCCAGCACTTGCATGTGGGCTTTTGACAATAAGGCCACTGCCCTTAACATTTTACCATGGGAGGGGTGGTTGGGCTCCCTTAGCAAGGCTTCGGCAAACTGGAGCACAGTATATTGCTTATTCCAGGCACTATTTACCTGGGTTACTATAAGAAGGCAGGCAATTTTAAGGCAAAAGTGTATAAAGCCAGAGTTGGATTTGAATTCTGACAATACTACTTACTGCCTTTGTGACCCTGGGCAAGTCACTTAACTTCTCTAGGCCCCATTTTCCTCATTTATAAAACAAAGGGGTTTAACAAGATAATAGGATCATAGATTGAAAGCTTGAAAGGACTTTACAAGTCATTCAATCTAACACCTTCATTTCACAGGTGAGTATACCAATGCCCAGTCACATATGCAGTTTTAATAACAGCTAGCATTTATTTAGCACTTTATTAAGGTTGCAAAGTACTTTACAAACATAATCTCATTTGACCCTCTTTAACAACCAGATGAAGGGGTTACATGACTTGCCCAGGGCCACAGAGCCAATAGGTGTCCAAGGCTTGATCTGACATCAGATCTTGATTTCAGGTCCAGTTCGCTACCCATTGTATCACACAGCTGACTCTTACTAAGTGGTACAATGAGAATTCCGACTCGGGTGTTCTGGCTCCAAACCACTGCTTTTCTCATTGTATCATACTAGCGACCCTTCTAGCTCCAAATCTATGATCCTGTGAATAAATATTTGTTGATTGATTAATTAAAATAATACTCTCCCCACAGGAAACTTCTAGGTAATTAAAGTGAATTACTATAATGATAGGTATTAATCAGGAAGGGGGAATGCAATTGGGAAAGCAGCAAAGCTTTGCTTAGTTTAATGATTGGGTCCTTTCCCTCTCCACAACACCAAAGCCAAGAACACTTTTGTGTTGGATCCATTGGATCCTTTCCCTCTCCACAACACCAAGGCTCAAGGAAGATAGCTTAGATCCCCTGGTCAGAGACAGACACTGGTTCCTTTTATATTCCTATAATGGGCACATAGCATAAATCCCCTGTGATAGGACATGAGGAGGCTAAAAGTGACAATTTCCTTCTCCAGTCCAGCCTATCTCTCTTGCCTTAAGGAGAGGTCCAGGAGACCAGCGTTATAACAGTGGTTAGAGAATAATAAAACCTTTTAGAATAAAAAGGTATTAGACTTGTCCTGGGGCATCTAGGTGGTACAGTGGATAGAGCAGTGGGCTTGGAATCAGGAAGACTCATCTTTATGAGTTCAAAATTAGCCTCAGATAGTGGGAAAAAAAAAGGCCAAAGTCTCCCATTGCATCTCAGGTCATCTCCAATTGTCCTGAACTATGTCGTGCCACTGGACCCAGATGGCTCTGGAGGAGAGAGTGAAGCTGGTGACTTTGCACAGCCCTGCCTCACTTAAATCCAATTCACTTGCAAGTCAAGACATCACCTTCCTGATTTCATTGGTCCTTTTTGAGAACGAAGGACAACAAAAGACACTTACTAGCTGCATGACCATGGGCAAGTCACTTAACCATGTTTGCCTCAGTTTCCTTATCTGTAAAATGAGTTGGAGAAGGAAATGGCAAACCATTCCAGGATCTTTGCCAGGAAAACCCCAGATGGGGTCACAGAGAATCAGGCAGGACTGAACAACAATAACGAATGCTTACTGAACTGAATTATAAGGTATGTTATAGAGGGGATTGGTCTAGATTGGTCCTGAGGTCCCTTCCGACACTGAGATTCTGAGATTCTATGACTAATATCCTTAAGGAATTTGCAAGTATTTAGATTTAGCTCAGGCTACATTCCATGGCTCCCCTGTAGATTTCCCAGTATGTTAGTTATTTCAAAAGCAGTACAGTAAACACATGTCCCTCACTGACATTTGAAGCCTAAGAGCAGTCTCAGACTTCTAAACCTAGTTTCTTGAGTAAAACAATTCTCATTTTCTCAAAACAGAAGATAATTCACATCTTCAAAGATGTCAGCCCAAAATCTGAATCCAAACAGAGCAGGAATGAATTCTGAAAAGTTCATTTCTGTTCCTGTCCCATATGCATCTTTTCAGAAACAAGTAGAGCAGCCAATGAATTTTACCCCAGATTCTCTTGTTTATCTAATAAGACTCAACATAAACCCTCTGCCCAGGGAAAGAAAGGAGGCCAAATTCAGAACTGATTCTCAGTGTAGGATAGAGAGGGTAAGATAGAGTGACTAGCTTACTCTGATGACCCACTTAGTTTCCTGAGGAGGAACTGTGAATGGAGTGTTGATCCTGGATCCAGGAAGATATGAGTTCAAATCCAGCCTCAGACACTTACTAGTTGTGTGACCTTGGGTAAGTCATTTTGGGACCATGAACTGATCCAGCCATTCTGAAGAGGAATTTGGAACTATGCCCAAAGGGCATAGCATCAATGCACCCATTGATCCAGCAATACCACTACTAGGTCTGTATACCAAAGAGAGCATAAAAAAGGGAAAAGAACCCACATGTACAACAATATTTATAGCAGCTCTTTTTGTGGTGGCAAAGAATTGGAAATTGAGGGGATGCCCATAAGTTGGGGAATGGCTGAACAAGTTGTGGTATATGAATGTAATGGAATTGTTCCATGAAAAATATTGAGCAGGCAGACTTCAGAAAAACCTGGAAAGACTTGCATGAATTGATGCTGAGTGAAGGGAGCAGAAGCAGGAGAACACTATACATAGTAACAGCAACATTGTGTGATGACTGACTTTGTTAGACTTAACTCTTCTGAGCAATGCAATTGCTAATCTACGACATGCTAATCTAAGACAATTCCAAAGTACTCAAGATGGAAAATGCCATCAACATCCAGAGAAAGAACTATGGAGTCTGAATGCAGATGGAAGAACACTATTTTATCCTTTTGGGGGGTTGTTTTTTTGTATTTTCTTTCTCATGGTTTTTCCCTTTGGTTTGGATTCTTCATGACTAATGTAGAAATGTGTCTAATATGATCCTACATGTATAGCCTCTATCAGATTGCACGCCATCTTGGGAAGGGGGAGTGGAGGCAGGGGGAAATTTTTAGAGCTCAAAATCTTATAAAAGTGAATGCTGAAAACTAAAAATAAATATATTTTTTAAAATGGCAACCATCAAAGTATCTACCACCCGGAGTTGTTGTGAGGATAAAGTGAGATATTTGTAAGCACTTAGCACAGTTCCTGCAGGGCACCTTATTAAATGCTTTTTTCCTTCCTTTTCTATCTCCCAACATTGTGTTACAGTGAGGGGAAAAAAAAAACCAAACCAATCACTAGCTCTGGGGTAAAAGAATGTGGGTAAGGATAGGGGCTAGGGAGGAACATCTAAGCTAAACTAAATAGACAACAATATCTTCAGTCTCCATTTAAATAATAAGTAAATATGTGTATGTACAGGCACACACACATTTACTGATGCTTACTATCAATTAACCTCCCTGGACCTTAGTTTCCTCCCCTGTAAAATACGAAGCTTGGACTAAATGACCCCTGAAGTCCCTTCCAGTTATAGATCTATAGTTCTATGGTCTTTCATAGTTCTCTGGTATAGTTAACTGACTAGTGACCCAGAAGCATCAAAAATAGTTCATTTATGCACCCAAGACAAGTTTGAAAATTGTGCTCCTATACATAGGTCCGTGGAGAGTCACCACAGCATAACATAAAGAATCAGGAAAAGCTAGGTTCAGATCCCAGCCTCTGTGCTGTGTGATCCTGGGCAAGTCACTTAACCTCTTTGTGACCCAGGGAACTCTCTTAACACTGTCCTTTGCAGAACACATGTCTGACATGTATTGAAATTTCCTCTGTAGGAGTTCTCTCTTCCAATGAAATATCAGGTCTAGTCCTCAAAATAGAGGCAGACAACATGGCCAAGTAATACTTGCCTGCTGTGAAAAGAATTTTCTGGAGTTTGAATATGTACGTTTATGGAAAGTAATATTATAAAGTCTCCTTCGGTGTTTCCACATTTGTCCAATTCAATTAAATGAATATGAATTCAGCACCTACTGAACTATGTAAGTACTATGATGCATAGTAGGTGGGTATTTACCTTGACTACAACTAATCTGGGTTCTGCTCACAGTTCCTCAACCAGAGAATACCCCCTCCCACCTGTTCTGCCCATAACCCCATTAACCCCATTAGATTTCATCCTACTGGGGAGGACAGAATTTACTCCTAAACTTCTCTTTCTATGTTCTTGAACCAGAATTTCTTGGTTCATAACATCTACAGGACCTGCTTGGGTCTCCTCTCTCTGCTCTAATACGTCCTCCTTCATTTATTTCTTCCTCTTTTTGACTCTAGTCCCTGCCCCTCCTTCTTCTTTGTCTCTGTTCCTCCCTAGCCCCTATCCCAGAATTTTCTGCTACTCAGGACCAAACTTTGCAGTACAAGCTCATTCAGGGAACATGCTGAAATAAATCACCACTCATCCAGTTCACATGCCTTTCCTCTTAGGACACAGCCTTACAGCACCACCTTACACCCACCTTCTGACTATAACTGGCTATTTCATGGCTTCTCCTAGGGCTTAAAAAAAGTGTGTGCCTGTGCATGCATGTGTGTGTGTGTGTGTGTGTGTGTGTGTGTGTGTGTGTGTGTACACATATTTACTTATTATTTAAATGGAGACTGAAGATATTGTTGTCTATTTAGATTAGCTTAGATGTGTTCCTGTCTATGGACAGGGGCTTCCTCAGATGACCCCTTGAAGAGTTTGACATAGTTATCACCCTGGAAGATATTTATTGAGCTAAAACAAAAGGTACAGTTTTCCTGCCACAGTACTCTGACAGGTTGCAGCAAGCCTAGAGGGAGGGGTTTGGGGCTATCGGAAGAAGAGCATCGGCTTGCAGAAGGGAGGGCGTAGCAATTTCTGGATTTTAAACCCCACTGCAATAAAACCTGAAATTTCATCTAAATAATTTCCCCATCTCTTCCTCCCCTCACGTTTCCTGTCTTCCCCTACCCCACCTTTCTCCTCCTCAGGACTTTCAGAGGGCTGGCCTCTGGAGTAAGGGGGGTAGGGTTTAAGTGATTGGTTTTCAGGGGTGCTGTTTTCAGTCCTTGTTGAAACTTTTGCAAGAAATTCTGGTTAGGTAATTCCCAGATATCTTTTTGTAAAAACTGTAAATGCAAAAAAAAGAGGAAAATGTAGATCTTCTTAGAAGTACTAACTCATTAAATCTCTAATACCTTGAATAAGTTTATTCCCTTCTCTCTTTTTCTGAGAGGAAGAATGGGGTGGAGGGAAATAAAGTATAGCTGAAGAAAGAGAGGCACAGAGGAGTTAGGGAGTAGGGGAAGATAAATAATCAATTTTGTCTAAGGCCAATCCTACCATCCCTACCATCCTGTTCGTGGCTAATGGGCCTGGAATACAGTTTCCCTCTTCGCTGGCAGGCCCCTCATTCATCTACTCCAAAAAACAAAACAGTACTCTAGGAAGAAAGCGGGCTTCAGAACCCCTAAATAATGCAGGCATAGCGAGAGCATGGGGCTCTTCATTCATATTTGAATCAGCTGATCCTATACTCTCAGTTCTTATTTTCATTTTTTATTTTATTTTTTTTGAGGGGGGAAGGCAAGACAGTTGGGGTTAAGTGATTGCCCAAGGTCACACAGCTAGTAAGTGTGTCAAGTGTCTGAGGTTGGATTTGAACTCAGAGCCTCCTGACACCAGGGCCAGTGCTCTATTCACTGAGCCACCTATCTGTTCCTCAATTCTCATTTTTTGTTTTTGTTTTTCTTTTTGGAGGGCAATTGGGGTTAAGTAACTTGCCCAAGGTCACAGGGCTAGGTTTTTGTTTGTGTGTGCGTTAAGTGTCTGAGGCCAGATCCGAACTCAGGTCCTTCTGACTCCAGGGCCGGCGCTCTACTCACTGTGCCACCTAGCCACCCCAATTCTCATTTTTTTAAGGGCAAAATAGGCATGTGTCCTGATGCCCCACCTAGGAGTTAGTGCCTCTACCTCTCCAAATAACATATATGTGGTTGTGTATTTAAATAGATTTATATGTGGATGTAGCATCACTGCCATTTCATCCCCCTATTACATGTTATCACCTACAGAATGTAAGCATCTTGAGAGTAGGGTCTATTTCATATTTGTCTTTATTACCTGACACATATTAGGTGCTTATTAAATATTTGTTGATTGGTTGAGGCACAGGTACTTTCCTGTACCAGTCATCCTAGTCTGAGCCAGTGTGGGATGGATTTTTTTTTATCCTCCATAACCCTAATCATGATCACTAGGTATCACATTGGTGTTTTTAGTTGGGGGAGGGCCAATACATGAGACAGATGTGGGCTTATCCTAGCTACAATTTACAGAGCTCATTATCTCCTGAGATCTGGGCAGTGAGTGATGTGTTGGTCAATGTTTAACAACAGGCTCTCCCAAAAGGTACAACATACTTTTAAATTTAATCTGTATCATAAACATTTTCTCTATCACTTTCTTAAGTTGAGACAATCAACAGAACAATAAATCAAATCCTAATTTGTAGTTTGTCACTTTCCAAGGTGTAAATGGTTATACTAAAAATTTAACAAGAGCCTCTCAAGAGTCAGAGAGTTTGAGGTAGCTTCAGCACACTGGGGCTCATCAGAGGACCCAGATCAGTTCAATCAAAGAAACACATTGCTAAGCTGGGGCTAGAGCCCCAGAATATGCTTCTCTAACATAGCATCCTCTCTCTGGTTAGAACCAGAAAAATAGTCCCTATATAATTTGTCAACTGAGGAACAGTCCCCAAACTTTTAGTTGGGGCAGCTAGGCACTGCAGTGAATAGAGCACTGGCCCTGGAGTCAGCAGGACCTGAGTTCAAATCCAGCCTCAGACACTTAACCTTTACTAGCTGTGTGACCTTGGGTAAGTCACAACCCCAATTGCCCTGCCTCCCCCCCTCCAAAAAAAGGGAAAAAAGGAAGAATTTAGTTGTCCCACCCCTTTATCCAGCTGAAAACCTGGTGCCAGCTCTACCATCCTTGCAGGGCTCCCATAATTGGAAGTCTGGCTATTATATCTACTGTTTTCACAAGCTTTCATCATCAAAAGGAATGACAGGAGCTCCAAGGCAGCTAGGCACTTCATACTCCCAGGGGACTCTTCTCCTCCATAGTTGAGCCCAGGCCACTTGAGCCCGCTCTGAGAAACATCTCAGACATTTTTCATGTGAAGCCTTCCCCAGAAATTCCTCTGGGTTTCTATATATAATGTCGGTTATCTGGATGCTTCTTGGCATCATTATTGAATATGTCCACACATCTTAACTCCACAACTATGCAGGCTCCTAGAGAGCAGGGACAGTGTCTTCTTTGCGCCCCACCCCTAATCCAAGGCTGGGCACATAGCAGGTGTTCACTAAGTATATGGTGAATGAAGGGAAGAAGGAATGACAGGGCTGGAATGAGCCACCCCTTTCCCCATCAAGTCTCTGACCTCTCATGACCTGCAGGGCCTCGGGCACTAGGGCCCCACCAGACTACTCACACTATTATTAGCTGATTGTTTTAATACCCAGAACTTCCAGTAGAGACCCACACCTATGATTAGGAGCCTAGGCAATAAGGAAGATGTTTCACACATTGCCTTCTCCCCAATTTTAGCTGCTAAAAGATTGAAGATCAGGGAGGGAGTGGCCCTTTCCTCTTGTGCTTGGCCATGATGTATCCTGCTCAGAGGATCGTAGATCTAGAGGTAATCTAAGCCAACCCCTTTATTTTACAGAAGAGAAAACTAAGAATCTGGAGAGGTAAAGGGACATGCTCAATCATCTTCACAAAGATAGAAAGTTATAGCCAGGATTTGAACTTGGGACTCAGAGCTTAGCACTTCCCCCCCCTCCCCGCCCCAATTTATGGCTGCTTTGCCTCCTGAGCTTGACTTGGGTACAGAGAGATTTGGGTCTCCTAGTAGGCAGTTTTTCTGTCCTCTATTCTGGCTACTATAGTTCTAGGCATTTAAGTAAGTACTCAATAAATACTAGCTGAATTGAATTTCTTTTATTTTCTGGGCTTCAGGGTTCTCTGTATGAAGAGTCTAGAGATCTTGGAATGATTTAAAAAAAAACCCTCTATTTTGATAGGCTTATCCCCCTCCAATCACCTACAACTATGAGTCTATGAATAAATAGCTGATTGGTTAATTAAAAAAAAAATCTCGACACTAGAAATTTCTAGGTAGAGTGGGCATTCCATATGAAATTTTTTGATTAACTAATTGAAGTGGATCCATACAGCCCTCTGCCCCTGTCTTGCTCCTCTTTCCTTTCCAATTGCTAA
This sequence comes from Gymnobelideus leadbeateri, assembly GCA_011680675.1. Lineage (NCBI taxonomy): Eukaryota > Metazoa > Chordata > Mammalia > Diprotodontia > Petauridae > Gymnobelideus > Gymnobelideus leadbeateri. The sequence goes on along the minus strand of WOXC01010598.1, from coordinate 932,757 downwards.
AGGCCTGGGATGAAGTTATTAATTTCCACAATGATTACTTATCCTGGAATTAAAACCAAGAGCCTTTCCCTTTAAATGTGCCCCAAACACCTACCTTGGTGGCCTGGGGAGAGGCCCCACATCCCACCTGCTCATTTATTTTGAGGAGGGGAGCGTGATTTACGAAGCCTTTGCATAACCCTGTAGGGGAGGGTTGGGGCAGCTGGATGGTATTCATTATGTATTCCATTCCCCCATCTCAGTGCCATCTGTTTGCCCCTCCCTCCTACCCTCATTCCCCCCCCCCCTTCCCTCTCCCTACCAGCAGAGAAGAATCCTGACTTCAAACAAGTCAGGAAAGGGCATTTTTTTCCACTTGCTTTGCCCAGAGAACCAGTGCCAGATTTATTTCCTGCTTCCCTTAGGGTTTTTATAAGTGGTCAGGATCTTCTTTTTCTTTCTGCAGACCTAAGCTTTAAGGTGATGGGAGATAAGGTGGAGACATGGTAAAGCAAGACCTGGGCTACGCAGGGTTTTCCTAGGAGCAGAAGGGGTGTAGAGTAAGGCAAAACAAGGCGAGGTGAAGTGGGTTTGTAAAGGAATTGTGATGGGGGATGCTGGGGCCCCTTGAGGGAGAAGAACCTTCTGAGGATTGCACAGAGCATCTGATTGTGCAACCACACAGAAAACAGCACTGAGGAGCTGACCCCGGCCTGGTGTTGATAGCTGGGTCAGGATACAGCCTGCTGAAAGGAAAATTGTCCTTTCCTTTTCTGCTGCCTAGCCAAGACTCTATAATCTTTTGGGAGTAGGGACACGAAGATCGGAGACCTTGCAGGGAAAAGGAAATGAGGGTGGAATAAATGTTACTTCTCTGGAAGTCAAGACATAAGATTATCAGCACACTTTCCTTTTAAAAATCACTTTGTATTACTCTTTCTTTTCTTTCTTCCTTCCTTTCTTCCTTCCTTCCCTCCTTTCTTTTTCTTTCTTTCTCAATCTCAGCACAGCTTCTAAGTACATGGATGCTCAAAAAATAAAGCATGTTGAATAGAACTGATGAGGAGTAACTTTGGAAAATGATAGGGAATTCTGTACCAACCCTTCCCCCCATCCCCCCATTTCTCTTTAAAATCTCATTCATAAAGATGTCCAAACACCTACCTGATGACCCAAAACAGCATCAAATCCTGGGCAAAGACTCAGAGCCCTAGGCACAAACCTGCTCAGGGAATCTGAAACCCAAGTTCTCACTGAACTCTCCTGGGAAAGTCCTAGTTTTCACAGGCCCTCATGGGGAACAGGACAGTGAAATGAAGTGAGAATGAGATGGGTTAGGTGCACAGATTGAAGAGAAAGGAAGCAAGAAAAACTATATACATGGGGATGAAAACTGTTATGGGGGGGGGTCAGTGAGGTGGGCTATTTTTAGAATAGTGACATTTTAGAACACTGATACCCCTTCCTATTGGGTAGAGAGCTAATGTAGTTTAGTGAAAAGATTCCACTTGGAGTCAGGACACTTTGTCTGGAATATCAAGTCTAATGTGACTGATTCTTTTAACTTCTCTGAGCCTTTATTTATCTGTCTACAAAGTGGGAATAACAATATCTGCCGTACCTGCCTCGTGGGATTGTTGTTTAACCTCTATAAATTCGAGTTATTATTCCGTCACTGTCAGAAATCTTTTCTAACCCCAAGCTCTCAAAATACCCACTTTGGCAAGAAGCTGGATAAAGCTTTTCGTAGTGGGGATCAGAGGAGCCCAGGAGTCCTACCTATCCTGCCTACCCTTTGGAGGTCGGAGGAAGCCCAGAGTCCCACCCCGTTCCCACCCCTCTCTCATCCTCCGCTCCCCAAGCTCTCTATCTCGATGAGGCTTTCCCCAAACCGGTTATTAAGTGAATACATTAGTACTTATCAAACCAACGTGGGCTGTTGCTTTAATCCAAACACATCAAGACATGTTATTCTCCATTCTCAGGCAGCTCTTCAAACCTGAACTAATGAGGTGCCTGCCAGTTTCGAGGCTGGGGCGGGGGGGGGGGGGGCTGGAGCCACACCCCTGCCAGGACTGAGCACGGACTCCGCTAAGGCCAGCCCAAAGACAGCGCTGTGCTTTGTGGTTCTGGCCCCCGACATCTCCCCCATCCCGGCAGGTTCAGACTCCCCTCTAGCAGGACCCTGCAGGGGCGGCCGCGGCTCCCGCAGCAGGTGGCCGGAAGTCATCCGACAGGTGGCCTCGCGTCCCCTGTCCGTGCTCAGACGGATCCCTTCCCCTCCCACCCGCCAGCCAGCTTCGAGCTTCTTCCTGGGGCAAAGGAGCCCCGAGGTGCCAACCCGCAGCCGCTTCCTCACCTCTTGGTCTGCACGGCGGGGCTGTATTTGCCTTTGTTTTTCTTCCTGAACAGCGAGTTCATCCTGCCCGCCGCTGTGCGTGATGTGTTTGAAGCGCTGGGGGTCTGGACCCGGGCACTTGCGCAGGGCGGGTGGGTGGCAGCCTGGGCAGGTGTGAGAGCGGCTGTCAGGAGAGCCCCCAACTGCCGCCCACAGCTCTGGCTCCTGGTCACTACTCCAGGGGGGCGGGGCTGCACTGCCGGGCTGGGTCTAGCTCCAGAGGCTTTCAGTCCCTCTCCCTTTCCTGGGAGAAGGTGGTGCTTACCTTCCTGTCACCCGGGCGGGCGGAGCCTCCCTCCCTGTCCTCCTCCCTCTCCCTTTTACCCACACTCTGTGCGAGGCGGAGACCCAGGACCAGTGCGCACATGCACCGGGTGCTCGTGAGAATAAATTTGGTCTCCTTTTGCATATGCGCCCGATGTTTAAAAGGGAGATGGGACTAGCATGGGTGTGGGCAGAGCAGTCAGGCCCTCAGCTGCAAGTTCAGCTGTAAACTCTGTGGAAGTGCCAGCCAAGCTCCCTCCCCTTGGCCTGGAGTCCTGGCTGTGACCCAGTTCTGCCCCACAGACTACAGATCCTGAAGGGGTTTCTGGGTCTAGCAGCAATACCCAGTGAAACCCCTAGAGCCAGACTCCAGAGCAGGGTTTCCTTGATTTGGGCACACCCAGGCAGATTTGTATGGGTTAGTGGGCACAGAAGATGAAAGATCCTGCAGGGCCAAGTGACTGGTTTCTGTAAGCTGGAAATTAAATAACAACCATGACATATTACCCCTTCTAGTCCTTGTGCACTTTCAGGTTTAAGAAATTGAGTTGCAAGAACTAATGTGGAAATACATTTAATATGATGGTGCATGTATAGCCTATATCATATTGGCTACCGTCTTGGGGAGGGGGAAAGGAAGGGAAGGGGTGGGGAGAAAATTTAGAATTCAATCTTATAAAATGTTGAAAACTAAAAATAAACAAAAATTTAAAAAAATTGAGTTGAGGCATGGTAGAAACAAACTGTCATCATCTAAAAACAAATTGATTAAAGTTTAGGACAGATATATTATACAATCATACAACAAGCTCTTATTTCATATCCTGTTTCATATAAAAATGCCTGCTATCAATTAAAAATGTATAAAGCCCGGATCAACTATGAGAAAAAAGAATTTGTTTTTCTATGTCATTTATAGATTATTTCTATCATTTTTTACCACCTGAATTATTCAAGTTTTAAAACTGTAATAAATTAAGGAAGATCTTGTATTGTACAGTTAGTAAGGGAGCACATTAGAATGAGAAATTACATAGAAGTGACCACCAGAGAAATGTGTGCCTGGAAAAAAAATGATAGATAAGTCACATAATGAGGGTGAGGGGTAACCAGCATACTCCATTGGTATTTGTGCAATGTCAAGAAATCTGAGGAAAGCCCATCAGCACATTGGGTGGATCCCCTCTGGGGAATTTATGGCAGGACAGGTAAGTGCTGCCCCAGACTGTCAGACACTGATGAGTTGTGATCTGCATTGTGATCCAGAATACCACATTGATGAAGGCACAGATTCACTGAACATCAGAGAAGATGAACTATTTTTGTGTTTAGTGTATGGGCAGCACATCTACCTCTGGAGCCATTACAAATGGAATTCTTGCTGGGAATAGCTCTCCCTCTCTTCCTGCTCCCTTTTCCCCTTCTCTCTGTGCCCAGCAGACAGATTATCCTGGCATTAAGGATCATTTATTTTTTCCAGCCTACGGGATTTCTGCTCTCTAGTGTGAAAGGTCCCCCCTCTCTAGGAGGCCTAGACTGTTCCACCTAAACAACCACTTATAGAATTTAGCAAAGGTTTCTGGAAGGTCCTGGAAGAGTGCCAGGCCTGGAGTCAGGAAGAACTGAGTTCAAATCTAGCCTCAGATGCTTATTAGCTATATGACCTTGAGCAAGTCATTTAACCTCTGTCTGTCTCAGTTTCCTCATCCGTAAATTGGTAATAATAACAATGCCTACCTCAGCAGATTGTTGTGAGAATTAAATGAAACTATATTTGTAAAGCACTCAGCACAGTGCCTGGCATATAGCAGGGGCTATGTAAAGGCTTATTCCCGTCTTGTTGGGATGATGCATCTTGAGCCTTGGCCACCCTGACCCATTCTTCATATCCATAGCCCCACTCATCTATCCTTGAAGCATCTCTTAACAGTCCAGCCCTGGCATATCAGAGCTTGGCTGCTAACAGTGCTTCGTGGGCTGGTTCCCATGTCTGCTGAGACAGGTGGAAGGTTGTTCCAGCCAAGACTTCTGTCAACGAGGTTAAAGCCATCCCTGATGCTGTCCATCTCAAGCTTAACAATCAATAACTGCTCATGGAGTGCTCCTAGAGACATAATGCTACCAACCCTAAGTTGTCAGTACACACAACCCACTGACATTCAACAAACATTCAGTTAGTGTCCACTGTATACAAAACACTGAGAAAAATCTGAAGATAACATTGCCCTTGACCTGAACAGAAGCTCTCATTCTAGCAAGCAAAGCTTGCTTCTGGACAGAGGGGTAGAAGGAAGTTCTGTGCAAGAGATAGCAGCATCTGAACTTGGTCTTTTAAGATTACAATAATTACAATAATATTGTAAGATTACAATAGTCGGAGATGAAAGATAGCCATTCATGGAGGAAGTGGGGGGGAGGGCGGAGGGACCAGGATCAAAAGATGTGGGAAAGTGTAGGGTGTGTTAAGGGAACTGTGAATACTGCTTTGGCTAAAACACAGACTGGGTGAAGGGAGGTAGTGGGAAATGGAGAAGTCAAAGGTCATCAGGCTGCTAAAGTGTCAGCAGGACTGAAGGACAGCAACAGTACTGAAGAGTGATTTGGTCAAGCCAGGAACTGGGATTTTGAGGGAAAGAAGTTACAGGGATTCAGGTAATGATAGCTGATGTTTATATAGCAATTTGCATTCATTGTTGCATGTGATTCTCACAACTTTATGATGTGGGTACTACAAATATTCTCATCTCCACTTTTTTTTTGAGGGGGGAAGGTAAGGCAATTGGGGTTAAGTGACTTGCCTAAGGTCACACAGCTAGTAAGTGTGTCAAGGGTCTGAAGTCAAATTTGAACTCAGGTCCTCCTGACTCCAGGGCTGGTTCTTTATTCATGACATGCCCCTCTCATCTCCATTTTACAGATGAGGAAACTGAATCTCAGACATGAAATAACTTGACCATGTTCAAACAGCTAGCAAGTGGCAGAACCAGGCTATGAACCCAGGTCTCACCTGACTCCAGGTCTCATACACCATCAGCTTCTCTGTGTTGCCTTTCATATCATAATTCTTAGGAGAGGACTTGGGATGGCAAAGGGAAAGAGGAAGTGTGGGCAAGATAGATGGATGGATAGATAGAGCCAAGTCCTATATGGAATCCAGGATGGGAAAGAATGAGAAGTAATATTTACCAAACACCTACTCTGTGCTAGGTACTCTCCTAAGTGCTTCGTAAACATTATCTCGTTTGATCCTCCAAACTATCTTGGGAGGAAGGTGTTATTATAAACCCAATTTTACAGTTGGGGAAACTGAGGCAGTCAGTTTTTTTTTGTTGTTTTGTTTTGTTTTTTTAAAGTGACTTCCCCAGAGTCACATAGCTAGTAAATGTCTGAGGCTGGATTTGAACTCAGGTCTTTCTGATTCTAGGCTTAGTGCTCAACAAAACTCAAACTATCAAAATTCTCATTTTCTCTTATCCCTTTAATACTCTTCCCCCCACTCAAGGAACCCCTTTTAGTTTCTACACCTAGTGGAACGACAAGTGGTAGTTAGTTTTAGGGAGAGAACTTTGGCGTGTCATCCACCTGGCTATGGATCTGTCTTCATGCTCTAGGTCTTTTGTTAGCAAGAGGGTCTCAGACTGACCTCAATGGGTGTACAATATGGTTGTCCAAGATTGGAGAATAGTTGTAGTTTTTTTCAAGCTCTCTTACTGACTCCCTGTCGATGGGGCCTCCTTGTCAATGGCTGGGAAACTGAGGGATCCATACAGGTCCCCCTTTCCATCCCAGGCCCTAGGCAGCCTTGGGGAGGAATCCAGATGACTCAGTTGGACTGAGTCCAGACTAGGCTGGCCCAATTAGCAGATTCAGGGAGGACTATGAATTGTTGTTTAGGAGGGCACTGGTTCTCCACCTTTTAGAGGTCTGGGTGCAGAGGAGTACCAGCACCTATATATATGTATGCTTATCAATGTCCACACAGTTTATGTTTCTTTGTCTGTATGTTTGCATCTGGACATAGCAGTGGTTATCTGAAAAACTTTATTTATTTAAGTAACTGTATATATGAGAGCAGTATGCCACAATGGATAGGGCTGGCCCAAGAGTCCAGGAAAATCCGGGTTTAAATCTAGCCTCTGACACAAATTGTCTCTGTGACCCTGGACAAGTCACTTAACCTTTTAATGCCCTCCAGGCAACTCCTTAAGATGATTATGAAGTCCATATAAACAAAACTGACTATCTGTGTGTGGTGGAGCCTTTCCAGGAGCATGGGGTGGGGAAGATTGCTGCTGGAAGCTCACAGAATCTCCTGCTGATGCTGAGGGTGTTTTTCCTATGTTCCATGAAACCCTCTCAAGCCAAATGACTCACAGATCGTCTTGACAGGGGCAAACCTGCTCTGTTTGGTTCTCCAAGATGGCTATTTGTTTTTCTAACAGTGTTTGCTTAATGGTTAACTCTCCTGATGTCTTTTTTTTTTTCGGGAGCATCAATTGCCATGATGCTTCCTGGTTACTGAGATACTCTGCCTATCTTGAAGCCCATTTCCTCTACCCTGTGTTAGGCCCAGATCCAAGGCTAGTCCACGGCCCGCATTTTCTGCAGGCCCTTTGAGGTTCTTCTAAAGGAAGACGAGTTTTCTACTTGTTCACCAGCCATTATTTGCTCAGAGCTTGAGTGAAACTCAGGGTTTTCACCATTTTTCTCCACTCAGAGTCTGAACCACCTTAGAACAAGAATTGCTACATTCCAAACCCCACTTCCATTGGAGGCGGAAAGCAGAGGGGAGTCCTATTTCCTTTCCAGATATATTACCCATGATTCTTTTGGTTGTCTCTTTTCCCCATGGGCCAGAGACTGGAGACCCAACCTCACAAGACCAGAGTCCAAGAACAAAGTCAGAGCTCTACTCCCTAGCCTGCAGCAGGCTGCCCACTGAACTTGGGGAGGAGTCATCTCATCTGGGCTTTGCAGTAGAGGGGAAGGGAACAGGTCTGGAATGGCTTCAGCTTGTGTTTTGTAACATTATTTGCTTTTCTTCTAGGACAATGAGAGGGATGGAAAATAATCCAGCCAAGGCCAATGCAGAACCAGGGCTGCCGCCCAAAAGAACTGATTCATGGGGCTAGCACTGGCGATCCCCCGAGTCTCTTCCCAACCTCCCTCTCTGGGCCAGTGTTGGGGGAGGTGCATTGGCAATGACTCGAGGGGGGAAAGGAAAGGGCCTATTTGGAGAGGCTGGTATCTGTGGTGACTCATCAGCACTGGAAACACTGAACCCGTCTCTGAGTCATCCTATCAGAATGCTGAATGAGGTTCCCCTTCCTGCTGTCCTTTTCCCCAACACCTCCCTCTCTGATCCCATCTCACTGCCCCTCCCTGGATGCTTTCCTCTAGTAATCCATCCAGGGTCCCTTCCTCTCCTAGCTAGATCACAGGCTCATAGATTTAAGGCTGAAAGCTAGCTTAAAGTTCATCCCTTTCAATTCTCTCATTTTGCAGATATGGAAATTAAGGCTCAGAGCAATTAAATAATGTTTCCAAGGTCACACGGATAGTAAATTAGAGAGCTGAGATTCTAGCCGGCCATCCCCTTTGATACACATCTCTTAGATCTTGTCCCCCAATAGGATGCTGAAAACAGCTATTCAGAGCCCAGCCGGCTATTATTCTTCAGCCACATTAACTCAGATTCCATTTATCCGTGCTTCCTGGACACTTCCCTTTCAGATCCTGTCCCCAGGTATCTTCCTGAACAACCCTCATATCCTTTTTCCAGTTCTTCTGGAGAAGGGACTAATCATTCATCAAGCAAGTATTACATACTTATTATCCCCTTCATAGACCCTGTGTGGCGGCCCCTCTGTCTGTCTTTTCCTGTCCTCTCAGACTAGTTCTAGGTAGAAGCCTAGAGGGATAGCTGTTTCAGGGACCAGTGCAGGGCAGGGCTAAAGGCTGGGTGGGGACATACAGGTTCTGCAAGCTGTAGTATTTAAAATAGGACCGAGGCTGCCATAACCCCAAACCTAAAACATTGCAAAGTGTGTATCCTCCTTTCCCTCCCTTCTTTCCTGCCTCTCCCTTCAGCAATGACACTACTGGGTTTTGCCCATGTCAGACCAGTTAAGCTACATTTCTGCTTACAAAGTATCACAGGCTTAGGACTGTGACCCTGAACCCAGTCACTGGCCAAGGGCAGAACATCCATCGCATACTTTCTGGAATTGGAAAGAGGAGTATGGAGAGAATTAGATGTTGGGGAGAAAACTGGAGCCCAGAACTGATCATTCCAGATTTCTCCTTGCAAAGAAAGGGTTCCCTTTCTACCTCTCTCTGGTTTTCTCACTTTAAGTATTTAACATATATCATATAAGTGTATATATGATAAAAAATAGAACCTGAGATTTCATTTGTATAGGAAACTCTGGGTGAAGGATTCCTTCTTCTGTCAATGCATTATTAACATGTACCCTGCAATTTATTGTCTGGGGGCACTGAGATGTTGTGACTGACCCAAGGTCACCCAGTCAACACGTGTCATAGTCGAGACCTGAATACGGTCTTGTTGGCTCCCAGGACAGCTTTTTCCTATATATATATTCCCTTTTTCATAAGCAGGGGTATGCTGCCTAAATGCTAAGATCTGGCTCTCCAGGGGAAAACAAATATTCCTGACACATCTTGAAATTTATTATATTTATTATTACATTATATTTATTGTTAAATTATTAACATTCTCACCATCACTATCTGGTCTAGATAATCAACACAATCTTAAAACCAAGCCTTGATTTGTAGCGTTTGTTGATTTTGAGATGTAAATGTCCACGCTGAAAATTTAACAACCGGCTCTGTGAGTCATGCAACCACACACCTGCTTATAGGTATGACCAGGAGCCCTAGGGTTCAAGTCTGGATATTTCCATAAGACTCTCCTCATTGGTGGAGAGGATGATGACTTAAGACACCATGCCTGCTTGAGGACTGGAATTAGCTGGTGCTGGGCTCCTCACCTCTTTAGTGGGCATTGATCATTGTCTCCGAGAGTTATATGTGAAGGTTCACACTCGAACCCTCTATTCAAGTATATCAGTATATATGTATATATGCTAATATATATTAGTATATAATATGTGAGCACCCACACACAATGCAACACACATGTGAACACATGGTATATTATATATACATACATGTATATGTGCATATATATGTATATTGTGGATATGTGGATACATGAATGCATGCACAATTTATGTATGTGACTTTTCCTTCCAACAAGCTTTTCTCTCCCATATACGCAGAATCCTAAGGACATAGTTAACCTTAGGGGTAATTGATTAGTATTGTTCTAATTTGGTGAGGGTTCAAGAAAAGGAAAGATTTCATTCACAGGGTCCTCAAAGTTCACAACTGCCCCACACTAGGGCGGTCCTTCCAGGGGGCCTTTCCTTCTGCCAGTCATAACTGAGTGAAGACAGGATATGGTTCCAGTTCAAGAGCACAAAATCCAAACCACCTAACAGTAAGAGTAATCAACATTACTGTCAGTCAGTCAGTCAGTCAATAAACATTTATTGGGGCAGCTAGGTGGCACAGTGAATAGAGCACCGGCCCTGGAGTCAGGAGGACCTGAGTTCAAATTTGATCTCAGACACTTGACACATTTATTAGCTGTGTGACCTTGGGCAAGTCACTTAACCCCAATTGCCTTACCTTCCCCCCTCCAAAAAAGAAAAATAAACATTTATTAAGTGCCTATATGTGCCAGGCATTGTGCTAAGGGTAGGTCAGGTTACCTGGCTGTGGTTGGGAAGGTCACACTAGATGGCAAAGTCAGAAAATAGCTTGTGGCTTTGAAAAGCTTTGTGAGTATGGAAAAGGATGAAAAAGCATTGAGGGCTAGGGCAGCTGAAGAGAGATGAATGGGTGCTATATTACCAGAAGAGAAACAAAATTAGTTTAAAGCATCTATCGTGAATTCTGGTAAATGAGCATTAGAAGAACTTCCAGGAGGATATTTTTGCTTGAAATTGAGATTTTGACCTGGGGCTTAGACAGAACTTTGTTTTTCTGGTGACCAGAGGAGTTTATATTGTTATTGAATATTTTACATGTTTACATTGTCTTCTTAAGGCAGCAGATAGAGTGCTGAGCCTGGAATCAGGAAAACCTGAGTTTAAATCCTGCTTTAGACATTTACTAGCTGTGTGACTCTGGGCAAGTCACTTAACCTCTGTTTGCCTTAATCCACTGGAAGACAAAATATCAAACCATTCCAATAGCTTTGCCAGGAAAACCCCATAGAGTGTCTCAAAAAGTTGAACACAACTGAACAACAACTATCTTCTCAACTAGATTGTAAGTTCCTTGAGAAAGAGAACTGTGTTTTGTACTTATTGTACATAAAGACTGGCATCTTAGGAAGAAAGTCAGTTGTTAGCTAACAAACATGTATTATTTTTTTCATGTATTATTTTAAAATTATTTATTTATTTATTCTGAACTTAAGAAATAAAATGAGCATTTCTGTAACATAGAATAGAAAAAAAGATGATTGCACATGAAACTGAAAATCCATTATGTACAACATGCTATTCCTTTTAAATATATAATTAATTTATCATGTAACTTTCCTTTTTCCCCTTTTTTCTTCCCTCCCCCATTGAGATGGCTACCATTAGACACAAATACATGTCTATCTAGGTGTGTGTTTATGCATAGACATACATATATGTTTGTATGTATGTAAAATCATTCTATACATACTTCTATTTATCAGTTCCTTCTCTGGATCCAGAGAAACATTTATTATTAAGTGCCTTCTATGTACTAGGCACCATGCTAAGCACTGGGAATATAAAAGAAAGGCAAACGTGACTTCTGCTCTCAAGAAGTATACATTCTAATGGGATTCAGACATGACAGTGGTATTGCTGGTACATACAATTTTAAAGCCCTTTGGGTATACTTCCAAATTGCTTTCCAAATTGGATCAGTTCCCAATTTTACCAGTACCTCAGTTTCCCACATCCCCTCCAACATCCATCATTTTCCCTTTTTTGTCACATTGGTAAATCTAATAGGTGTGAGGTGGTACCTCAGAGTTTTAAAATTTGCATTTCTCTAATCAGTAGTGATTTAGAGCATTTTTTTTTCATATGACTACAGACAGTTTGGATTTCTTTGTTTGAAAACTACCTGTTCATATCCTTTGTCTGGCCATGAGTTGGGGAATGATCAGCATTAAAAAAAATTTTTTTTTTTTTTTGCTTTTTTTGGAGCAGGAAAGGCAGGGCAATTGGGGTTAAGTGACTTGCCCAAGGTCATATGTCCAGTAAGTGTGAAGTGTCTGAGGCCATATTTGAACTCAGGTCTTCCTGACTCTAGGACTGGTGCTCTATTCACTGAGCCACCTAGCCACGCCAAATGATCTGTCTTTTTATAGGAAGACAAATGTGAAAATAACTAGGTACATACAAGATACATACAGAGTTGATGGAAGGTAATCTCAGTGGGAAGGCACTAGCATCTGGGAAGACTGCAAAAGGCTTCATGAAGAAGGCAGATGTAATCTGAGTGTTGAATTAAGTCAGTGAAACGACTTGGCAAGAGGGAAAGCATTTGAGACATGGGGGACAGCAAGCGGAAAGGCACTGAGGTGGGAGATGGATTGGTATGGGCAAGGAATAGAAATTAGGGTAGTGGTTGTATCATAATTTCCAGCAGATTTGTTCTTTGTGCATGTGAGATTCCCTTGCACCATAATGAAATAATTTGTAGACTTCCGTTGGCTACTCATGTGGTGCTGCAGGAAGAAGGAAGAAGAAAAGGGGAAAGAAAAATTGTAAATCTTCAGGGATTGTTTTTTGTAAGGGAATTCTCTTCTGATCCCCAAACTGGTAGCAGCAAAAACGTACCCTAGAACCTGGCTGGGGAACCTTTTCTCATCTCTGGAGTTGGCCTAGAAGCCACATTTCACCAGAACCTTTGTTGGAGGTGGATAACTTCATAACAAAATCCAGGCATATTTTTTGCCTGGGGTATCCTGCTGGGAGTTAGCTGCAACAACCCCGTAGATTCTGCTTGAACTCCTTTACTGTTCACGTGGCACATCCCTGCACATAAACTCAGGCATTCTTCCTTATCTGAAAACACTGGAATTAGCACTGGATGACTTTTCTTCATGTCTTGATGCCATGGGACCCAGTCTGCCATTGTGGCAAGGATATAGTACCTCTGCTTGGCAGGATAGTAGGAAGTCCCTATGATAAGTTTATTATTTCTATTTCTGGTGGGAGTTCCATACCATCTGCTTGCAGAATTTCCCTGTTGTTAATAATAACTAAGGATCAATACCAATTTCTTCTAGGGAGTCCTATGGGGCTCTCTTTCTATGTTCAATGTATTTGAAAAGTGAGAAGATACTGATATAAAGAATAAGGTCTATTTCTTTTGACAGATAGTGGTAGTTTTGGAGGATTGAATGGGACCAAGGGGTATAGTGAGCTGGAGTCCCAGCTCTGACATCAAGTAGCTTTAAAACTCCGTTTCCTCATATGTAAAAAAAATATTATTTGCATTACTTCCCTTGTAGGGTTATTAGGAAGGAAATGCTCCATAAATATGAGGTATTATTTGTAGATATTCTAAGTTCCAATTATCTGTGCTTCAAATTCTCCAAATGATGTTCCTGTAGCATAAAGGAAGCCTTAATAGCTCAGAGCTCCTTTCCCTGCTAAGAACTATGTAGCTCATTTTGGCTCCCAGAGCAGTTTTCATAAATAAAATGCTCAGAGAAGTCATTCTTTGTCACTGGTTCTGTGGGGACAGTGTTGTCTGTAAGAGGCATTGAATTGTCACATGAGATTGGAAGATTTATGTATGTGCGCAGTACTAAGAGCCTTCTTCTAGCAAATAAACGTTTCTTTTTTTTTTTTAAAGCAATTGGGGTTAAGTAACTTGCTCAAGGTTACATGGCTAGTCATTATTTATGCGTGGGTGCTCATTTTCTGAGGCCGGATCTGATCTCGGGTCATCCCAACTCCGAGGCCGGCACTCTTACTCACTGCGCCACCTAGCCCCCCCTTTAGGGCAATTGGGGTTAAGTAACTTGCCCAAGGTCACACGGCTAGGTTTTTGTTTGTGTGGGTTAAGTGTCTGAGGCTGGCTCCGAACTCAGGTCCTTCTGACTCCAGGGCCGGCGCTCTATTCACTGTGCCACCTAGCCGCCCCATAAATGTTTCTTATTTCACCTCACTCCATAAAACTATTTCTTCTTATTTCTGGTAGCAAATGGTTCTACAAAAAGCAGAGAATCACTAATGCTGATGACAAAACAGGATTTTTCACTAAAAATTGTTTGATTCTAGAAACTACTCAGGAGAGCTAAGTTGCACAATGGATAGGAGGCACAGTGGGTAGAGTGCAAAGCCTGGAGTCAGGAAGACCTGAGTTCAAATTTGTATTCAGCACTTACTAATTAGGGCAGTAGGTGGTGCAGGAGATAGAGTGCCGATCCTGAGTTCAGATGGGATCTCAGATACTTACTAGCTGTGTGACCCTGGTTAAGTCACTTAACCTCTGTTGGTCTCAGTTTCCTGAACTGTAAAATGAGGATAATAATAGCACCTGCCCTCCAAGGTTATTGTGAGGATCCAATGAGATGATATTTATAAGCTCTTAGCACAGTCTGGCATGCAGTAGGTGCTTAATGAATGCTTGTTTTCTGATCTCCTCTCTTCCCCTCTCCTCCCCTCCCCTTCCCTCTCCCCTCCCCTCCCCTCCCCTCCCATTCCCTCCCATCCCCTCCCCTCTCCTCTTCTCTCCTCCCCTCCTCCCCTCCCCTCCCCTCTTCTCTCCTCCCCTCCCCTCCCTTCTTCTCTCCTCCCCTCCCCTCTGGTCTCCACCCCTCCCCTCCCCTCCCCTCTTCTCTCCTCTCCTCCTCTCCCCTCCCATCTCCTCCCCTCCCCCCTCCCCTCCCCTCTCTTCCCCTCTCCTCTTTTCTCCTCTCCCTTCCTCTCTCCCTTCCTCTCTCCCTTCCTCTCTTCCTTCATTCTTCCTTCCCTTCCTTCTTTCCTTCCTTCCATCCCTTCTCTGACCTAGAAGCCGACTTCTCTAATACAGTAGTCCTTTGTTTTGTCTGTTTGTAATTTTTGTGGCAAAAATACAAAATCTAGTCATTCTATGGCCTTTTGGTGGAATTAATGTTTTTCCACTTGTAGAACAGTCTGCTCTCACAAATGAGGTAAGAATCTGCTTACATGCTGTATAAGTTAATTCCCGATTGTCAAATAAATGGAGGCATCATTCAGCCCCACTAAGGAGGTCTAGAAGTTCCACAGCACACTGATCCTTAAGTGCTGGAATGTGGCAGTGCTTTGGGTTGGCTTTCTGATTGGTCAATGTGAAGGCCTCTGACTGCCAGAGCCTTACAAACACTGACACAGGCACACTCAGGAGAATGGGGAAGAATTCAGAAGTTTCTGTCAAGGAGAGGTTTGTCACTGATCCTGCAACTAAGGGAATTGTGGGAATTGAATGAACCATGCTGACTCCATCTTGTGACTCAGTTCTAGAGCTAGCTCTTCAGTTCCCTTCTTTATGGGTCTAATTTAATTTCTGCCTCTAAACTTTATTCAATTATGGGAATTGTGACAAAACTTTTATTGTATTGCTTGAACCTCACCCTGGCTGGTGGGGAAGCTGGACCACCTCTACCAGTTGTTGTTGTTGTTGTATAGTTGTTTTTATTTGGGTCCTACTCTTTGTGAGCCCATTTGGGGTTTTCTACTCAGAGAGACTAGAATGCTATTTCCTTCTCCAGCTCATTTTTTTTTTTTGGAGGGGGGAAGGCAAGGCAATTGGGGTTAAGTGACATGCCTAGGGTCACACAGCTAGTAAGTGTGTCAAGTGTCTGAGGCTGGATTTAAACTCAGGCCGGGCTCTATTCACTGCCCCACCTAGCTGCCTCACCAGTTCATTTTCCAGAGGAGGAAACCGAGGCAAATAGTATTAAGTTATTTGCCCAGGGTCACACAGCTAGTAAGAGTCTGAGGATGGATTTAAATTCACATCTTCCTGACTCCAGACCCAGCACTATCTACTGTGCCACCTAGCTGCATCTGTTGCTTAGAGACTCTTAACTAAGGTACTAGTTTTGCTGACCAGAAACCTGGTCAGATCTGAAGACTGATGCAAGGGATTTTCTCACAATTATATATCTCATGCAACCCATATGTCTTATCTGAAAACTGATCTGAACACTGAAAACTGAGGGAGGGAGGAAAAAAAGGAAGGGAAGGAAGGAAAGAAGAAAGGAAAGGAGGAAGGAAGAAACCAGTTACTGATTACTCATCTTTGCTATTTTTTAAGCTTAAAAATTCAGGTAAACTTGCAGTGTAACCCAAGGTAAAAGCCTTTCCCAGAGATACACACAATACAGGGGAATGTAAATACAAACACACAGAGAAGGCTACCAGGCGACAGCAGACTACACCCTACCCAGAGCCACACTGCTCTCCCACAAAGAGGTTTCACCTGGCTTTCTCACACTTCCTTCTTTCCAGTCTCCTCTGCAGCCACAGGAATAAGTGCCAGTTTAGAAATACCAACTCAGAATTTATGGAGTCTCCCCCCGACCTTTTTGCACCCCCCCCCTTCATTGCCTGCAGGTAACTTCAGAGTGGGAAAGAAACTGATGCCCTTATTAGGGCTATTGGCAGTAGCTGTTGTTTTCTTACTCTTTCAGTTCAACTAACATGATTCCTCCATTCCAGTCACATCCATTGTATCTTGTGAATATTTCCAGGAAATATGGAGACCTAAGAGAAGCAACGTGACATAATGGATAGAAAGCTGGCCAGAAAGGCCTGGAGTCTCATCTCTGACAACACAATGGCTCTTGCACCCTGGGCAAGGCATTTAACCTCTTAATTCTTTCTAAGATCACAAGCTGTAGAGGAGATACCAATTTATATTGATGGAGGGAGTTTTCTCACCTGGAGTTGGTGACATCAAAATCAATGAAATCACAGGTCTAGTCTCTGTCCTCTATCCCTGTGGAGACCCAAGCAACCACAGTCATAATAGCTGACATTTACACAGTGCTTTCAGATTCGTAAAGCATTTTACATGTATTATCTCATTTAAGCCTCCCAACAGCCCTGGGGAAGGGGGTACCTCATTTTACAGATGAAGAAACCATGGCTCAGAAATGTTAAATGATTTGCCTAGGGTTATACAGCTAGTGTCAGAGGCAAGATTAAGGCCCAGCTCTTTCTGAATTCAAGTCTGGAATTCTATCAATGAATCATCAACTAATGACCCAGTTAATTTATGAGACATGAAATTCTAGTCAGAAGATTCCCCCACTATTATAGGGAGGTGGTAGGGGTGTGTGCAGTCCTATTTGGAGCACCGAATTTTTTTCTGGTAAATTATTTCCAGTTTATCCTGTACATAACTTGTTTGTACATAGTTATTTGCACGTTGTCTCCCCAGTAGACTGTGAGTCTTTTGAGAGTAGGGACTGTCTTTTGCCTTTCTTTGTATCCCCAATGCTTAGCACAGAGACTAGCACCCAGTAGACACTTAATATAGGTTTATTTATTTATTTGTCTTTTTTTTTTTTTTTTGTGGAGTAGGGAAGGCAGGGTAATTGGGGTTAAGTGACTTGCCTAAGGTCACACAGTTAGTAAGTGTTAAGTGTCTGAGGCTGGATTTTAACTCAGGTCCTCCTGATTCTAGGGCCGGTGCTCTATTCACTGCCCCACCTAGCTACCCCTTAATAATACATGTTTATTGACTGACTGGCTGACTGATGGGTATCTGAAGCTTGTGCTCTTTTCTATATGTCCTGGGACTCATGATGTGACACAATCATTTGTTGTTGTTTAATCATTTTCAGTCATGTCAGACTCTTTGTAACCAACCCCATTTGGGGTTTTCTTGGCAAAGATACTGAGGAGCTCATGTCTTTCTTGTAACTGAAGTTGGGATCCTTATGCATGGACCTAGACAGAGCGAGGGATGATGTTAAATGTTTGGACTCCAGCTGCCTGTTCTTACCATCACCTTTGCTGCCACCACTCAAGGAGTAGCCTTTTTGGGGTCTACAGCAGGGACTCCTAACCTTTTATTTGTCACATGGATCCCTTTTGCAGTTTGGCAAAGCCTACGGACCTTTTCTCAGAATAATATTTTTAAGTGCATAGAATAAAATACATAGGACACAAAAGAAGCCAATCACAATGAAATATAGTTATCAAAATATTTTTAAAAATAGTTTGTGGACTCCAAGCCCCTCTCTAGAGCCTTGGGAACATTGACTCACCTTCTTTTATCTTTCCTCTCTGTATTTCTACTTGATAGAGGCATGTCCCTCTGAGGTGAATGATAGATTGACAAGTATCAAAGCTGTCCACAGATAGGTACTGATAACTACTGAGTGTTAATGTGGAATCCAGTGACAGTTTAGGAGCTAAATCTTGGTTGTCGCAGCTCTGAATACCTGTGTCTGGTCAATTCTTAGCCAAGGGCTTTCTCTACCTGGTTGTCTAAGGACTATCAAAGAAAGAGTACAGATTAGATGACCTCTAAGGTTCTTTCCAGTTTTAAATTTCTTAGAATCCTATGACTAAGCCTGATATTGTCATTAGCAGCTGTCTTAATAGTGAGGTGTGAAGCAATATATAGCACACGGGCCCTTCCATCCAGAAGCTTGAAATTTAGTTTAGTAAATAGGACAGTTTCTATCTTTTCAGATAGGAAGAAAAAATTTTTTTGATGGGGGGATCTAGATCTGTGATATCATTGATGTAGGAAGAACCTAGTGAGTAACTTTGTCTATGACTTATGATCTGAGAGAGAAGTCTGGGGTATTGAGAAGTTAAGGGGTCTGCCCAGGGACACACAGAAAGTATTTGTTAAAGACAGGATTTGAACTCAAATCTTCCTGCCTTCAACACCAGCGTTCTATGGACTTCTCTATGTTGCTTCTCAAAAACCCAAACAAAACAAAACAAAAAATCACACCTAAAGTCAGGTAAGAATCCCATGCAAAAAATGTCATTTAATATGTGATTAAGTGCCAAATGGGCAGTGGGAAATTAAGTCTGTGCCTTTATAGGATCATAGATAAAGAGCTGGAGGGGACTGTTGAAGTCACTGAATCCAAACTTCTCAATTTACAGATGAGGAAACAGAGACAGAAGAGTAAAGTGACTTTCCCAGGATAACATGGCTAATAAGTCCTAAGTATCCAAGAATGAAATTTGAACCCAAGCTTTTTTGACCCTAAATTCAGTGCCTATCCATTATGCCCACTACCTCTCCTTCAGAGGAAGAAGAGACCATTGTGGGCTGGAATATACAGAGAAGGCTTTCACAGAGGTGGGATTTGAACCCAGCCTTGGAGAACTGGTATGTAGAGAGGAGGGGTGTGGGCATTCCAGACAAGGAAGTAATTTGAGCAATCTCCTGCATTAGCTCAGGCAAAGTTGGCAAAATGGACTAAGTTATCCCAAGGATCCAGGCCCCAGGGTTATGTTGTCCCCTTCTGGCAAAAATCTTCATGACTCATTGGCATCTCCCTCCTAACTTCTGTCAGCTTCTACCAACTCCTTACTAACTCTTTTTTGCTCTATGCCTCCTACTTTTATAAGCTATTATCTCACATACCTGAGTTCTAAGCTTTTTGTTTTGGGGCCCTCAGGTCTTCGGAAGTCGAATCACTTCTGACATAGGTTTCCTCACCACAAAATAGTCTACAAGTTGTTTAATATATGTAAACACAGCAGTCATTCCCATAGAGTACTGAGACCTTCCTGGTTACAAATGTAGTAGGGACATGGACTTAGGCCACAGTACCAAGATAACTGACAATTTTGTTCCTCTCCCTCCTGCTTTTTTAAGCTTTCTCTATGCCTCAGGGTAATCTGTGTGACCTGGCCTTAGTTGTCTTGGGTCAGGGCTGATGGGTCTTAGAAAGGTAAATGGAAAAGAATGCAAGTATTTATCTCTAGACCCAAAGAGATTCAGCCTGAGGTGCTGACCTTTTAGGGGTAGAGTTAGGGACATAATCTGTTACTTTAGACAGGAAAGAGGAGAGAATACAACTCATTTGCCCAATTCAGCTAGGAATGAGGACTGGAGACCATCAGTTGAGTTGAGTAGGTTATGAGGCACTTTGGAGGTCAGCCAAGTGGGGCTGTGGGCTTAACTAACAAGAGAGCTAGAAATGTGTTAACTAGCCCAGAGGCATGCCTAGTCCTAGCTCTCTCATTTCAAGAGCTGTAACATTTCCCAGAGGCTAATAGACAGAGGGGAGTATATATAAGATACAGAGGAGATGACATTTTAATTAAGTTCAGCAGACATTTCTTTTTTAAAAAGTATTACATTTTTTTTTCTTTTTGGAGAGGGGAAGGTAGGGCAATTGGGGTTAAGTGACTTGCCCAAGATCACACAGTTAGTTTTGTGTTAGGTGTCTGAGGCCAGATTTGAACTCTGGTCTTCCTGACTCCAGGGCTGGTGCTCTATTCACTGCGTCACCTAACCACTCTCTTAAAAAGTATTTTTTGTTGATATATTTTATTTTTAAAAAATCACCAGATTTGCTCCTAGCATCCCTTCTACCCCACCCAGAAAGCCACTCCACATAACAAATAATATATTAAAATTTTTTATATTATATTTTCTTTTTTTTTTGCTTTTTTTTTTTTTTTTGGAGGGCAATTGGGGTTAAGTAACTTGCCCAAGGTCACACGGCTAGGTTTTTTTTGTTTGTGTGTTAAGTGTCTGAGGTTGGATCCAAACTCAGGTCCTTCTGACTCCGGGGCCAACGCTCTACTCACTGCGCCACCTAGCCGCCCCTATATTATATTTTCTTAATTACATGTAAACACATTTTAAGTTTAAAAAATTTTTTGAAAACCTAGCTGTGTGACCTTGGGCAAGTTACTTAACCCCAATTGCCCTCCAAAAGGCAAAAAAAAAATTTTTTTGAGTTCTACATTCTTTGTATCTGTCCTTCCCCCATTTCCTACTTGAGAAGGCAATTTGATATAAATTATATATGTACAAAAACATATTTTCACGTTAACCATATTGCAAAAGAAAACACAGACCAAAAACCAAACCTAAAGAAAAGTTTTAAAAAATGCTTTGGGGGGCAGAGTCAAGATGGCGGAGTAGAAACAGGACTTCCATGTGGCTCTAGCTTCCACTTTCCCCAATTCATGTAAAAGGGGACAACTCTGAACAAATTTTGGAGCTACAGAACCCACAAAATGACACAGAAAAGCTAAACTCCTGCTGAGGACAGCCACATAGGCTGGCAGGGATTGGCCAGCACAGAGCTCTGGGAGCTGAGGCCAGGCCCCCCTACCCACCCCCCGACAGAGGTTTTAGCCTCAGGGTGGGCCTGACCAAACACTGGCTGGAGGGACTCCAGAACACCAGCAGCTGTGGTGTTTCCAGAATTATCAACACATAGATGCTAAGGACAAAGTGAGAGGACAGTGCAGTGTGGTGGACTTTGGGACCAGTAGTTGGGAGAGTGTCAGCTTTTGCCCCCAGGGAGAAAAGACACTGACATGCCTTGGCACAGCTGGCGCCACATTGCAGCTTCAGCTCCTAGCATGCAGACTGTAGGGAGACCAGGCGACCAGTCTGAGGGGTAATAGCTCTTGCTTTAACCTTCTTGGATCTGGATTGTGGTCTAGGGTGGAAGCCCTGGGGTGTGTGACCAGCTTGCCAGAGTGTGTAGAGGCTTCAGAGAGGGCACCCAGCTAATACCTCTAGCAGCTGAGAAAACCCTAGCGTTTGGGATGGAAGCTCCCCTGTCTGGTGGCAGAGTCCTACTGTGGCAACGCCCAAAAGTCAAGTAATTGAATGGCAACATGATCAGGCAGAGGAAGCAAAACACACAGAAGAATCCAATATTAGACTCCTATTTGGGGGGCAAAAAGGATCAAAGCATGGAACAGGAGGAAGACAGTGAAGTCAGAACTCCTGCACCAAAAGCTTCAAAGGAAAATATGAGCTGGTTACAGGCCACAGAGGACCTTAAGAAGCAGATAAGAGAAATGGAGGGAAAATTGGGAAGAGAAATGAAAATGATACAAGAAAATTATGAAATGAGAGTCAACAACCTGATTGAGGAAAATAACACCTTAAAAAATAGACTAACTCAAGTGGCAAAAGAGGCTCAAAGAGGCAATGAGGAGAGGAGTGCCTTAAAAAGCCAAATTTGCCAGATGGGAAAAGAATCTCAAAAGCTCACTGAGGAGAATCATTCCTTCAGATTTAGACTGGAGCAAAGGGAAGCTAGTGACTTTATGAGAAATCAAGATACTATTAAACAGATCCAAACAGATGAAAAAATAGAAGGCAATGTGAAATATCTCATGGGAAAAACCACTGACCTGGAAAATAGATCCAGGAGGGATAATTTAAAAATTATTGGACTACCTGAAAGCCACGATCAAAGAAAGAACCTAGAAATCATCCTCCAAAAAATTCTCAAGGAAAACTGCCCTGATGTTTTAGAACTAGAGGGCAAAATAGAGGTTGAAAGAATCCACTGATCACCTCCTGAAAAAGATCCCCAAAAGAAAACTCCTAGGAATATTATAGCGAGGTTCCAAAATTCCCAGATTAAGGAGAGAATATTACAAGCAGCCAAGAAGAAACAATTTGAATATTGTGGAAACACAATCAGGATAACACAGAATCTGACAGCTTCTACACTGAGGGATCAAAGGGCCTGGAATATGATATTCTGGAGGGCAAAGGAGCTGGGATTAAAACCAAGAATCACCTACCCAGCAAAACTGAGTACCATGTTTCAGGGGAAAACATGGCTATTCAGTGGAATAGAGGACTTTCAAGTATTCTTGAAGAAAAAACAGAGCTGAACAGAAAATTTGACATTCAGATACAAGAAGCAAGAGAAGCATGAGAAGGTGAAGAGGGAAAAGAAATCATAAGGAACTTATCAAAGTTGGACTATTTACATTCCTACATGGAAAAACGATAATTGTAACTGATGAAACTTTTCTCAGTATGAAAATAGTTGAAGGGAATAGAAATTTGTGTGTGTGTATATATATATATATATAGTTTTTATCAGAGGGTATATAGGCATATGAATACATATGTGAATGTATATATATGTTTACAGGTATACATAGAGGGCACAGGACCAATTTAATAGGAAGGGATGATACTTAAAAGGTGAAATTAAGAGGTGATAGAGGAATATAATAAGAGGAGATGGGGAGATAGAGAATGGGGCAAACTATCTCATATATAGAAGAGGCAAGGGAAAATGGGTACAATGGAGGGGAAGAACAGGAAAGCATAAGGGAATGGGTCAACCTTATACTCATTGAATTTGGCTCAGGGAGGGAATGACATAGACACTAAATAGGGTTCCTCACCCTATAGGAGAGTAGGGTGGAAGGGGATGAGAGGGAGGATGATAGAAGGGAGGGCAGGCTGGGGGAGAGGGAAGTTGGAAGCACATACTTTTGAAAAGGGACAGGACCAAAGTAGAAAACAGAACAAGTGGGAGGTGGGATAGGAGGGAGGGAAATATAATGAGTCTTCTACAATATATCTACTATGGTAATATTTTGCATAGCTACACATGTACAATTTATATCGAATTGCTTATCTTCCCAGTAAGGGTGGGTGACAAGGGAGGAAGGGAATGAATCTGGAATTCAAAGTTTTAAAACCAAATGTTTAAATATATATATATATATATATATATATATATATACACACATACTATTATTAATACTATTTTACATGTAATTGGGAAATAAGAGGAGGGCATATCCTGGAGGACTGCTATTTTGGGGAGGTGGGTAGGGGGAAAATGGGGAGAAAATTTGTAACCCAAAATCTGGTGGAAATGAATGAAGTAAGCCAGAAGTTAATAAAGCATTTGAAAAAAAATTAAAAATGCTTTGATCTGTATTCAGCCTCCATCAATTCTTTCTCTGGAGGTGGATAACATTTTTTTTTTATCATAAGTCCTTCAGAATTATCTTGGATCATTGTATTGCTGAACACAGTTAAGTCATTAATAGTTGATCAACATATAATGTTGGTGTTACTCTGTACAATAGTCTCCTGGTTCTTCTCACTTCACTTTGTATCACTTCATGTAAGTCTTCTCAGGTTTTTCTGAAAGCATCCTGTTTGTAATTTTTCATAGCACAATAGTATTCCATCACAACCATATACCACAACTTGTTTAGCCATTCCCCAATTGATGGACATCTCTTCAATTTCCAAATCTTGGCCACCACAAAAAAAAGAGCTACTTTAAATATTTTTGTACATATATATATATATATATATATATATATATATATATATATATATATATTTTGGCTTTTTGGAGGGCAATTGGGGTTAAGTAACTTGCCCAAGATTACATGGCTTTTTGTTTGTGTGTGCATTAAGTGTCTGAGATCTGAAGTGTCTGAGGTCCTTCTGACTCCAGGGCTGACGCTCTACTCACTGTGAAGAGGGAAGGGTGATAAGGAGGGGGGGGAGGGTAAGTGGTTCTGCCAGGGATACCTCTCCTGGCATCCAGTCTGGAAGGAATTCACCAGGCTCAAGCAAACTTTGAAGCCGAAATTGTAAAGTTTATTGTTATGCTGTAGAGAACAGCTGGCTAGATTCTTATGGAACCTGCAAACTCACAGAGGCCGCAGGCATAGTTTTAAGGTGTCAGTTATGCTAACTAGGTGAGTAAGGGTGGGATCAGGGAGGAGTTAAGGAGTGGTCAGTGCTCAAAGGACCATACACTTTTAATATCAAATGCGCAGGTGTATTGCCCATGATTCACTGGGAAATGGCTCAAGGCGGGGCTAGCTGGAGGTGTGGTTTTAGGCCTGACAGGTCACTAAAGAGTACCCAGTCTGTCACCCACCAAGGTCATCAGAGACAGTGTGGGTATATAATTGACTAAGGAGTTACCCTATAGATAAGGTATTGAAGAATTTATGGTGGGGCTGGCCACTCTAACTAAGGGAGATAACATTTACATAACTTATTGTTTCAAACAGAGATAAACAGGTCATGAGTTGTTGCTGGGCAGAGTGCTGGAAGGGGGAAGGGGCAGAGTTGATGCTGAGGCTGGGGGGTGTGGAATTGTGATCTTACAGACTGGTTTTACAAATTGATTTTACAGACATAGATCCCAAAGCACCCCATTTACAAACTAATGTTACAGATTGATACTACAGACGTATATACATCACAAGGACCCCATCAGTTTGATCAGTTCAAAACTCCACCAACAATTCATTAGTGTCACATTTTTTCCATATTCCCTCCAATATTTGTTGTTTTCCTTTTCTATCATATTAGCTAATCAGATACATATCAGTTGGTACCTCACAGTTTTCTTAATATGCATTTCTGCAATCAATACTGATTTAGAACATTTTTTTATATGACTATAGATAGCTTTGATTTCTTCATCTGAAAACTCCCTGTTCATATCCTTTGACCATTTATCAATTAGGAAATGACTTGTATTCTTACATACTTTACTCAATTCTCTATATATTTGAGAAATGAGGCCTTTATCAGAAAAACTTGCCATAAAATTTTCCACTAGTTTTTTGCTTTCCTTCTAATTTTGGCTGCATTGGTTTTGTTTGTGCAAAAAAACCTTTTAGATTTTATGTAATCAAAATTATCCAGTTTACTTCTTATAAAGCTTCTTATCTCTTGTTTTGTCATGAATTTTTTCCCTCATCCATAGATCTGACAGGTAAGATATTCTATGCTCCCTTAATTTGCTTATGATATTACTTCTTACATCTAAATCATGTATCCATTTTGATCTTATATTGATATATGGTATGAATATTGGTATATACCTAGTTTCTACCAAACTGCTCTCCAGTTTTCCCAGTAAATTTTGTCAAATAGTGAGTTTTGTCCCCAAAGTTTGGATCTTTGCATTTATCAAACACTAGATTAGTACGGTCATTTACTAACTGTATATTGGGTACCTAATTTATTTCACTGGTCCACCACTATTTCTTAGCCAATATCAGATTGTTTTAATGATTACTATTTTATAGTACAGTTTGAGATCTGGACCTGCTAGGCCACCTTCCTTCACATTTTAAAAATTGATTCCCTTGATATTCTTAACTTTTTGTTCTTCCATATGATTTTTATTATTATGGTTTCTAGATCTATAACATAATTTTTTTTAGCAGTTTAACTAGTGTGGCACTGATAGGTAAATTTAGATAGAATTGTAATTTTTACTATATTGCCTCAGTTTTCCCATGAGCAATTGATCTTTTTTCCATTTGTTTAGATCTGACTTTATTTGTGTAAAAAGCATTTTTAAATTGTGGTCCTATAGTTCTTGGATTTGTCTTAAAATGTAGATTCCCAAGTATTTTATTAAGCAAATAATATTTTTAAGGGAAAAGAAAAGGAGGGGAAAATTAGCAAAACCAATTAATATATTGGAAATGTCTGAAAATATATGCAATATTTTTACACTTTTGGACCTCCCATCTCTTCAGCAGATATTTCTTTTTTTAAAATTAAGTTATTTAATTTTAGTTTTCAACATTCATTTCCATAAGCTTTTGAGCTTTAAATTTTCTCCTTCTCTCTCCCCTCTTCCCTGCCCAAGATGTCATGCAATCTGTTAAAGGTTCTACATATACATTCTTATTAAATATATTTTCACTTTAGTCATGTTGTAAAGAAGAATTAAAATGAATGGGAGAAACCACAAAAAAGAAAAAAAAGCCAAGAAAGAGAAAGAGCAAATAGTATGCTTCAATCCGTATTCAGACTCCATAGTTCTTTTTCTGGATGTGGATAACATTTTCCATCATAAGTCTTTTGGAGTTGTCTTAGATCCTTGCATTGCTGAGAAGAGCTAAGTCTATCAAAATCAGTCATCACACAATGTGGCTGTCACTGTGTACAGTGTTCTCTTGTTTCTGCTCATTTCACTCAGTATCAGTTCATATAAGTCTTTCCAGATTTTTCTGAATTTTGCCTTCAGCAGACATTTCTTAAGCAGCTACTTTGTGCAAGGTATTATACTGAGTCCTATGGACACAGACAAGAATGAAAAAAGTACTTGTCCTCAAGGAGCTTACTTTCTACTGTAAGGATATTAACATGCACACATATAAGTAAATATAAAGTACTATGAGGAAAGAGAAAAAGAGTATTAACAACTGGGGAAAGAATAATAGAAACAAAAGCTTGCCACAGTATGTGGCATGTGAGCCACTTCCTAATGAAAGCTAAAGATGATTCTGTGAAATGGAAGAGAGGAAGTTATACACTCTAGGCATATACAGGGGACAGCCTGGAGGCTAGAAGGTCCAGTCTGAGGATAAAATATATATAATGTTTTAATTTTTTCCAATTACATGTAAATGCAATTTTAACATTAGATTTTTTTAGATTTTGAATTCCAAATTCTCTCTATCCCTGACTCAGGAAACATAGGTAGGAGCAAGGCTGTGGAAAGCCACAAATGCCAAACTGAACAGTTTGTGTTATATTATAGAAGGGAATAGGCAGCCACTGAAGATTTTTGAGCTTAGGAGAGATGTGGTCAGATCTATGTCTTGATAATGTTAACATAGCAGTCACGAGTTGGTTAAATGGAGAGGATGAGAATGAAAACGGAAACTATCTTTTACATAGAAAAGTGCAGTAGATAACAAAAGCTTGAACTATGGTGATGGCCATATGAGGGAAGAGAAGGAGAGAAATGAAAGAGAAACTGTCAAGGTAAAATCGATTAGACTTGTCAACTGATTGAATATGGGTATGTATGTGGATAAGGCAGAGAGAAGAATCATAGATAACTCTAAGATTTTTAATCTGGGTAACTGGAAGGATGGTGGTACCACTGAAATAACAAAGTTTAGGGAAAGGTTAATGGCTTAGGGGGAAAGGCAATGCATTCTATTTTGGAAAGTTGAACTTGAGATGTATATGGTATATTATCTCAATATATTGCAGTAACTTTTGGAAAGCAAGATCCTTTTGTTTGGTATGTATTAACTCATATAAGGGAAGGCTTGAAGACTAAGGGGATGATAAGGTTGGGATTACCAAGTGGGGAGTGAGAGGCAACAAGGGAAGGATATAAATAGAGCAGTCTCTGGACTCCTACGCTAAGGAGGAAGAAGCATGTGTATGATGAGTTCAATAATGAAAAGTATGTATATGGTGGGTTCATTGATAAATCTATGTAGAAATTACATCTTGGCTTTGATTTACCTAGCTTCAACTTTCTCATCACTCTTATTGATTGGTATGGCAGATATTTGGGTCTGCGTCCTCTCCATTGGGATCAAGAGCCAACATATCCAAAAATGGGGCAATGGACTGACATACTAGGATTAGGAGGTCACACACTATGGGGGTGGAGGGCAGCCCAAAGACTGGGATAACTATGAAACACACTAGATTTTATGGAGATTATAGATTTTATAGAGAGAGGTGAGATCTTGCCAGGCTGAGGTCACCAGGGAAGGAGATAATGGTTTGTTAGGAGCAGAGGCAGCCTGGTACACAAATCTTTATGGCTCTCTAAGAGGACTACCAAACTTATGTGTTTTGTTTTTTTTTTTATGAGATTGCCACAGACACCCAGGTGATTTGCAGGAGGAAGCTCTAGTCTACAGGACTAGAACTCAGAAAACAGATCCAGGCTAGATATCTAAATTTAGGAATCATCTATGTAAGTAAATGAACCCATGGGAGCTGATGAGCTCACTAGGGAGAGTGAGTCAATCAACAAACATTTATTAAGCACTTGCTATGTGCCAGGCACCGTGCTAAGCACTGAGGCAACAAAGAAAAGCAAAAGACATTCCTTGCTCTTGAGAAAGAGCTTACAATCTAATGGAGGAGACAATATGCAAACAAATATGTATGAGATAGATATGGAATAATTAATAGAGGAAAGGCACTGGAGTTAACACGGTTTGGGAAAGGCTTCTTGGAGAAGGTGGAATTTTATCTGGGAAGAAGAAAGGAAGAAGAAGGAAGCCAGGAAAGCCAGGAAGCAGAATTGATGAGGAAGAACATTCTTGGAACAAGGGAAATTCAAGTGAAAATGCTCAGAGTGAGGAGACAGAAGAACAGCAAGGAGGCTAGTGTCACTGGATCAAAAAGTATGATGGGGTGGAGTGCAGGTGGGGGATGGGGCATGGAAGGTATGATAGGATAAAGTATAAGAAAATTGAAATGGTACTGGTGGTAGTGGTGAGTCCTGCTAGGTTATGAAGGAATTTGAATGCCAAACAGAGGATTTTTATATTTGATCCTGGAGAAGATAGGGAGTCACTGGAGCTTTATGATGTAATGGAAATGCAAATTTAAAGATCTTCCCTGCCCCTAGCTTAAGTGCACCTGGAGCCTGTGGTGGGAGGCTTGTTTTTCAGGAAAGCCCACACCTTGATACTTTGTGATTGGGCAGTGGGTGCAGAAGGTGGTTACATTCTCTGAGCCAGGAGAAGGCTATATAAACCCTGAGGAGAGGCTTTGCTTTGGGGCTCACTTTGAGAAGTGTTGTGTGATTTGACCAGATGAGACTCTGGGAAGCCGTTGCTGAGAGCCCCCCCGGCTTTGAAAACCCAGATGTTGATGCTTCCCTCTCTGGTAACTGTGATTTGGTATTGATATAATGGTAGGACAGTTTGGAAGCCTGTCTGTTTGATCTGTAAGTTCTGTCTGTATAATCTGAAGTTCAGGGTGCTGACCTTTTCCCCCTGAACTAGATAATATATGTTTGATTAAAGTAAGCTTGTTAACCCATTTTGAGTTGCTTTCCTTTTGAAAAGCAGATCTAAGAACCTGTGTTGGCAGCTACCCTTGGGATGTTGGGGTGCTTGCCGCTACAAAATGGCGACGAGGGATGGGATCTGCTGAGTAAAAGGAAAGTATGGGGGCTGGGATAATTGTTTGTTTCCCAGTTGTGGTAGCTGTGATTCTGTGGAGCCATGGAGCAGGAGAGAAGAACGGCCTGCATGCTGACTTCATTGAGTTGAGAGCAGGAATGGTGAGCTGCCTGCATGGA
This sequence comes from Gymnobelideus leadbeateri, assembly GCA_011680675.1. Taxonomy (NCBI): domain Eukaryota; kingdom Metazoa; phylum Chordata; class Mammalia; order Diprotodontia; family Petauridae; genus Gymnobelideus; species Gymnobelideus leadbeateri. Next base: position 903,001 of record WOXC01010598.1, on the reverse strand, counting down.
GACCTGTGGAGAAGCCTGGAGCTGCTGCCTTCTGCTGGAGGAGAAGGAACCCAGGAGTTTGGAGTTCAGCCACAGGACAAGATAAGGACTGTGTGGCAAAGCAGGGGCACTGAATGTGTTTCCTTGCTGCACCCCACAGTTTGGGACCCAGGGGGAGGATGGACTTGCGACTGGTGGGTGGGGTGAAGTGCCATGGACCCCAAGGACCCCAATTTGGTTTTGTTGCCCAGCCCCCTCTCTGGACTTGGAAGTAGGGGCTGGAGCAGTGTGAGGGGAAAGAACAACCCCCTCCTCCCAAGAGAACTTTATGTGATAATGCTTTGTATTTTGTGAATTGATGTGATAATGCTTTGTATTTTGTGTTTAAGGCCCAGTGGCCACTTTGGTAACTTTAGATGTACCTTAAAAATATGACTTAAGTGCTAATTGAAATGTAAATTGTCTATGCTATGGGCATACTTAGTAAGACTTTACTGAATAAGTGACTAATTGTACTTTGAGATATTGTTACAGATAAAAGACTAATTGAGCTAATCAAGACTTTGCCCCATGAGTGGAAGACTTGTACTTTGAAAACTGATGTGACTGATTGAGTTAACTTAAGAGTGACTATTTTTCTATTTTACTGATAAGTGACTGAGTTAACATTTGCCCCATGAGTGGAAGACTTGGACTATTGTATTTTGAGATTATATTGTGATTTTCTTATGTACCTGGAAAATGTGACCTAAGAGATGTTTAATGCTAATTCAAATGTAAATTGTGTATGCTATGGGCATGCAAGATCTTGGGCCGAATGTAATGGAAATGCAAATTTAAAGATCTTCCCTGCCCCTAGCTTAAGTGCACCTGGAGCCTGTGGTGGGAGGCTTATTTTTCAGGAAAGCCCACACCTTGATACTTTGTGATTGGGCAGTGGGTCCAGAAGGTTGTTACATTCTCTGAGCCAGGAGAAGGCTATATAAACCCTGAGGAGAGGCTTTGCTTTGGGGCTCACTTTGAGAAGTGTTGTGTGATTTGACCAGATGAGACTCTGGGAAGCCATTGCTGAGAGCCCCCCGGCTTTGAAAACCCAGATGTTGATGCTTCCCTCTCTGGTAACTGTGATTTGGTATTGTATGTAATGTTGGGACAGTTTGGAAGCCTGTCTGTTTGATCTGTAAATTCTGTCTGTATAATCTGAAGTTCAGGGTGCTGACCTTTCCCCCCTGAACTAGGTAATATATGTTTGATTAAAGTAAGCTTGTTAACCCATTTTGAGTTGCTTTCCTTTTGAAAAGCAGATCTAAGAACCTGTGTTGGCAGTCACCCTGGGGATATTGGGGTGCTTGCTGCTACATATGAGTAGAAGGTAGAGTGGGGAGTGACATGATCAGACTTGAAAAAATGACTGAGTGGAGAATGGACTGGAGTGGAAGTGGAAGAAACTTGTGGTAGACAGACCAATCAGTAGCAGGCCATTGCAGTGATTCAGTCATGGAACTGGAGGCCTGCACGAGGGTGGTAGTAGTATCAAAAGAAAGAAGGGGGTATATATTCAAGAGATGTTAAAGTAGTAGAGTTAACAGGCATTGGCAATAGATTAAATATGGGAGGGGGTGAGAATAGAATCACCCACAGGTGACTTAGGGGTCACCTATGCTTCGTGGGCTGTATATGGATGATGATCCTGCAAATGAAACTAAGAATGAGCAGTCAAATGGGTAGGAGGATCAGGGGAAAGCAGTTTCACAAAATCCAAAGGATTTAATGGAAGAGGTTAAGTGCATCAAAATCTTCAGTAAGTTGGTCAAGTGGAAAGAAAATTAATAAATAGCCAATGGATTTAGCAGTGAAGAGATTGTTGGTCCATGCAAATTGGCGAAGATAAAGAAAGATGGGAACAGCAAATATTGGAGGGACTATGGGAAGAAAGGCATACCCATGAACTGTTATTGGGGCTGTGAAATAGTTCAACTGTACTATATTTCAATTTGGAATTACTCAATAAAAGTTACTACATCATTCCTACCTCTTGATCTAACAACACTACCATTAGGCATATACTTAAAGAAGTCAAAGATGAAACAGAGCTTCAATCTGTTCTGAAATATTAGTAGCAACATTCTTTCTGGTAGCAACAAAGAGAAAGCAATGTGGGTGCCCATTGTGGGGAATAGCTGAAAATCAATAGTATATTAATGGAACAGAATGTTATTGTAAGAAATGTAAAATAAGAAATGACAAATAGGAATTCAGAATAACATAGGAAGAGTTGAATGAAATGATGCTGAATAAAGTAAGCAGAATCAAGAGAATGACATACACAACTACAACAATATAAATGAAAAGATCACTAAGAGGAAGCTGAACATTCAGTAATGAGAAAAAGTGAAGGTTGTAGAGAACAGATAATAAAATAACACCTATTCCCTAGTAGTGGGGCCACTGGGACAGAACATTGCACACATTGCCAAATTCAGATTCTTTATTGAATGTTTTTACTTATCATTTTTTCGTGAGGTAGGGTACAATACGATGGAAATGACAGTTCTGTAAGGAGAGAAGAGATCAATAATGCCTTAAAAGAAAAAAGAAAGCATTGGTAACTTTGAAGACAGTAGTTTCAGAGGATGGTGGGGCCAGAAGACAATTGACAAGGGGTTAAGAAGTGAAAGTCGATAAATCTTTCTAAGAGTTTATCTATCAAATAATTATAGGTGACATTTTATAGCACTTATAAAATATGCAAAGTACTTCACACATATTATCTCATTTGATCCATATGGAAATCTTGTGATGTAAGTACTGTGAGTATTCTCTGTCTGTCTGTCTGTCTCTTTCTCTGTCTCTCCCTCTCTCTCACTTTTTGCTGAGGAAACTGACTTTCATAAAGGCTGTGACTTTCCCAGGGTCACACAGGTACTAATTTTCAGAGGTAGGATTTGAATTTAGGTCTCTTCCTATTCCAACTCCCACTTTTACTATTACATACCACTTGATACTTTGAGGGGATGGTAGGGTCGTTTGAAAGGGATGGATGGGAGAGACCTGAGCATGTCTGTAAGAATTGGTAAAGAGTCAATGAGTGAGGAAAGGTTGAGAATAAGAGAGAGGGAATGATTTAGGGGGAAAACAGTTGGAAAAGTCCAGAAGAGATAAGATCAAAGACACAAGTAGAGGGGCTGACCTTATCAAGGAGAAGGCCTAACCTCTTCCTCAAAGGCTAGAACAAAAGAGGAGAGAAAGGGAAATGATATATGTAGAAAGTTTGAGGTATGTTTCTCACTAAATCATTAATCTCCTTTCTCTTGATACTGTGGCTTGTGTGTCCTTCCATTGGAGACCTGAACCTCTTTCTATTGGTTGAATATAGATGTAGCCTGCCACTAGGAGATATTTGTCCACCAAGTGACTGTAATCCCAATGTAACTTGACCTGTCTTCTCTTGCCTTCTTCCTCCTGAGTGTTTCAAGTAAAGCACCTTCCTTAGGGTGAATGAAAATGTGCCAAATAAAGGACTATTTTTTCTAGAATCTAGTGGACAGTCTATTTCTTTTGTGGAAATCAAAAGTAGTTGCAATGGATTGGGCCAAGTAAAGTACCAACAGACGTGAGGTTTTGTTCCACAGAATAGCAAATGTTTTCTCCACTCCCTTGCCCCCATTAGAGATTCAGAAGACATGGGTATTGGGGTAGTTTTCTTCCTTTTCTGACTTGTTTCTTTTTCTGTATTAAGGGGGGGGCATTTCTTTTCCCCCTCTTTTTATTTTATTTTTGTACATTTCATTTTTCCCAATTACATTTAAAAACAATTTTTGACATTTATTTAAAAAAATTGAGTTTCAAATTCTCTTCCTACTTACCTCCTTGAAATGGTAAGTAATTTGATATAGGTTATCCATGTGCAAACATGTAAAACATACTTCCATATTATCTATATTGTGAAAGAAAACACAAATTAAACAAACATGAAAAAATTTTAAAAAGTGAAAAATAGCATTCTTCCATCTGCATCCAAATTCCAATAGTTCTTTCTCTGGAGGTGGATAGAATTTTTCATCATGAGTCCTTTGGACTCATGGGAATTGTCTTTGATCATTGTATTGCTGAGAATAGCTAAGTCATTTACAGTTGACTATTGTATAATATTGTTGTTAATGTGTACAATGTTCTCTTGGTTCTTCTCACTTCACTTTGTATCAGTTCATGTAAGTCTTTCCAGGTTTTTCTGAAAGCATCCTGTTTATCATTTCTCATAGCACAATAGTATTCCATCACAAACATATACCATAACTTGGTCATCCATGCCGCAGTTGGTGGGTATCCCCTCAATTTCCAATTCTGTGCCCTCACATAAAGAGCTGCTATAAATATTTTTGTACAAGTAGGTTCTTTCTTAAGTGGGGGCATTTCATCAAGGGAAAGGAAAATTAGAATGCTTGGGGCCTCTTGGATGAAAAGGAACTCCTGCCATTAGTTAGGCTCTAGACACCTCCTACAAAGTCAGTCTCAGAATTGGCTGAGTGGATTGCATTTGCACAACATCAGTTGGTAGGAACCTTTGACTAAATTTAGTTAGGAGGCATAACCTGAGATCTAAATATGTGGAATGTAACTAGCTAGGAGGGTGGGTATTTTAGGGTGCTCCAAATTCATGCCCCCTCAGTTCCTTTTCTAATAGTCTCCCCAGTATCCCTTGGGTTTCCTTTGCTCCCCCAACTTCTCTTGGTTGCTATGGTAATCTCCTTGCAGAGACATTTCCATGCAGTTTATCTGGGAAACAGATTGCCAATTTTACAAGAACATGAGCTTTACCAAAACTACTAACAGAACCTAGGAGGAATTGTAGGTACTGACTGCTTTTCTGATGAGGGAGTGGATTCTGTTACTTAAGACTGTTTGATACCATTTAGGAAGTTTTTCCCTGAAGAATTGGCCTTGGATTCTGGAAGTTAAGTGATTGCAAGAAATGTTCATCATTATTATTTTCTACAGATGAAGGACTTTGCATATACTTTGTATTTAATAACTTGTGGGTCTGTTTTATTCACCAAATAGAATGTAAGTTCCTTGATGACAGGGGTTCCTTTATTTTTATCTCTTTATCTTCTGTTAGTGATTCTTATTTAACCCTTGGCTCAAAGCCTGTTTGTATAAGACTCTCCTCACTGGTAGGTGGCACAGTGGATAGAACAGTGGACCTGGGGTCAGAAAGACCAAAAAGACCAGAGTTCAAATCTGGTTTCAGATACTTACTAGCTGTTTGACCCTGGGCAAGTCACCTAACCTTGTTTGTTTCAGTTTCCTCATCTGTGAAATGAGCTGGAGAAGGATATGGCAAACCACTCTAGTACCTTTGCCAAGAAAACCCCAAAATGGGGTCATGAAGAGTCAGACATAACAACAACAGAATTTCTTTGGGGATAGCTAGTTGGTGCAGTGGATAGAATGCTGGGCCTGAAGTCAGGAAGACTCATCTTCCTGAGTTCAAAACTGACCTTAGACACTGACTAACTGTGTGACCCTGGGTAAATCATTTAACCCTGTTTACCTCAGTTTCCTCATCTGTAAAATGAGTTAGAGAAGGAAATGATGATCATTCTGGTATCTCTGCTAAGAAACTCCAAAATGGGGTCACAAAGAATGGGATACGACTGAATAATGACTGAACAACAACCCCTCGCTGGTAGGAATTGGTTATTCAATGCTTCACAACTAAGGAGAAGAGTTTGAGAGCTAGTGAGAGAGATTCAGGGCTTCTGGCTTCCATTTTCGATGGTTCAAGATTCTCTTCAGGGAGAGGTCTCTAAAGGGAAAAGAAGACTCTAGGAAGAAGTTGACATATAAGAGTCATTCATATCTAATCCCCAGCTCACTATAATAGAGATTTTAAGGAATTTTCCCTTGGGTGAGATCTGGAATTCTCTTGCTTGAGCCGAGATAATCTCACTCCCATTGAGAGAGCTCACTTATACCCTATTTGTTTTGCATGTTCTCATCTGTACAATTTTTCAGACTTCTGTTTGCTATCAACTTGGATAAATGGTTTCATTTGTTATTTGCTAGGTGTGGTCTTTCTATATCTTTGGATATATAGCTTGGGACACTTCTTCCTCATTAAGAGATAGTGAGTAAGAGCTCAGCTTGAATCTAAATGTGATCTCCCTTCGACTATAATACTTAGGGAAGGGCAGATAAATATATTTCTAGCCCCCTTTCTCTGAGGAGAACAGTGACCAGACTCTGGCATCAATCTCCTACTTCCCGCTCCTGGCAGTGATCAAAGTATCCCTTGGAGAAGAGTGGGCAGAGACTCATATCTATTTATGTCTCCCTGTGAGCCACATCTAATTAGATCCATGTGGATACACATAGCCTATATGGGCAACACACACACACACACACACACACACACACACACACACACACACACCATCCTATTACACTTATTGTATGTCTGACACTGAAAGACTACTGCTGAGCCCATAGGGGTTAGGGTCCTGTACCACCTTCCAGCCCCTCTCTTCTGGAGCCAGATTTAGTCTTCAATGAGTCAGGCATTTTGGGGTATGGGGGTAGGCTCTTGGAGAAGGTGACCATGAAGAGATGATGAGCCTAAGCCTTGACCTAGCTGGCCAGAATACGTGGACTTTTTTTTTTAGATGGAAGACATCTTTTACTAATGAAGAAAATAAACACTACTTAAAGCAAATCTCAAATCATACCTTAGTGTTTACAAGGGAGAATGAGGGAGGAAAGCCTGGAAAATAAGCTACAAATTTCTTGGGAGAGAAGCTACAATAAGAATAACTACTTGGACCAAGCCAGAACAGAAGAACATGTACTTTGAGGGAGTTGTTTGGGGAGTGTAAAACTAAGGTGAAGGTGAAATACTTATCTAACAGTGCCACTAAGTGTAACATGTTTTAATATTTTAAGTATCAACCTCCCAAGGGAGTATACACGGGTTACTGTTTCATATGTAAATCTTTGTCAATGCATATTCATAAGACTTGTATTTTAAGCATTTATGTATGGAGAAAGAAAAAAATAAACAGCTATCCTATACCTTAGCTATATTATACACTGAGTATCTTCTATTGGGGAGCATCTAGAGGACAGAGCACTGGGCTTAGAATCAGGAAGTCTCATGTTCATGAGTACAAATGTGGCCTCGGATACTTAAGAGCTCTGTGACCATGGGAAAGGCAAATCACTTAACCCTGTCTGCTTCAGTTTGTCATCCGTAAAATGATCTGGAGAAAGAAATGGCAAACTACTCCAGCATCTTTGCCAAGAAAATCCCCAAATGGGGTCAAGTCAGGCATGACTTAACTCAATAGCAACAACAGAACTTCTTCCCCCCCCGCTCCCCAATTTATTTATTTTTAGTTAACAACATTCAGTTCCATAAGCTTTTGAGTTCCAAATTTTCTCCCACTCCCTTCTCTCTCCCCTCCCCAAAATGGCATGTAATTTGATATAGGCTCTACATATACATTCACATTAAACATTAGTCATATTGCAAAGAAGAAGTATAACCAATGGAATGAACTAGGAGAAAGGAGAAAGAAAACAAAACAAAAAAGAGAGAAAGCAACTAGTATGCTTCAATCTGCATTCAGACTCTATAATTCTTTCTCTGGTTGTGGATAGCATTTTCCATCATGAGCCTTTTAGAATTGTCTTAGCACCTTGCATTGCTGAGAAGTGCCAAGTCTATCAAAGTTAGTGATTGCAAAATGTGGCTGTTACTGTATATAATGTTCTCATGGTTCTGCTTACTTCACTCAGCATCAGTTCGTATAAGTCTTTTCAGGTTTTTCTGAAATCCTCCTGCTCATAATTTCTTATAGCACAATAATATTAAGTTATATTCATATACCACAACTTGTTCAGCCATTCCTCAACTATGAGCATCCCCTCAATTTCTTTTTTTTTTTTTTAAGCAATTAGGGTTAAGTAACTTGCTCAAGGTTACACGGCTAGTCATTATTTATGTGTGGGTGCTCATTTTCTGAGGCCGGATTTGATCTCGGGTCATCCCAACTCCGAGGCCGGTGCTCTTACTCACTGCGCTACCTAGATGCTCCTTTAGGGCAATTGGGGTTAAGTAACTTGCCCAAGGTCACACGGCTAGGTTTTTATTTCTGTGTGCGTTAAGTGTCTGAGGTCAGATCCGAACTCAGGTCCTTCTGACTCCAGGGCTGACGCTCTACTCACTGCGTCCCCTCAATTTCTAATTCTTTGCCACCACAAAAAGAGCTTCTATGAATATTTTTGGACATGTGGGTCCTTTCCCCATTTTTATGATCTCTTTGGGATACAGACCTAGAAATAGTATTGCTGGGTCAAAGAGAATGGCACATTTTTTATAGCCCTTTGGACATAATTCCAAATTGCTCTCTAAAATGGTTGGATCAGTTCACAACTCCACCAACAATGCATCAATGTTCTAATTTTCCCACATTTTCTCCAGCGTTTATAATTTTCCTGTTTTGTCTTGTTAGCCAATCTGACAGGTGTGATGTGGTACTTTAAGAGTTGTTTTGGGGCAGCTTTGTGGCACAGTGAATAGGGCACTGGCCCTGGAGTCAGGAGGACTTGAGTTCAAATCTGACCTCAGACACTTAACACTTACTAGCTGTGTGACCTTGGTCAGGTCATTTAACCTCAATTGCCTTGCCTTCCCCCCTCAAAAATAATAGAGGGTTGTGTTGATTTGCATTTCTCTAATCAAGAGTGATTTAGAGCATTTTTTCATATGACTGTAGATATCTTTATTTTATTTTTTTAAAAATAACTTCTAGTTTACATCATTAATTTCTGCAAGATTTTGAGTTACACATTTCCTCCCTGTTTTTCTCCTACCCACCACCCCAAAATAGCGATTCCACTGGATATCCCCTCCTCCAATCTGCTCTCTCTCATATCTTCTCCCATATGCCCTCCAACTTTCCAGTAGGCTATGATGGATCTCTATGCTCTAGTGGCTGTATATCTTATTTCCCAGTTACATGTAAAATAATATTAATTTTATATATATATATATATATATATATATATATATGTATATATTAAACATTTGATTTTAAAACTTTGAATTCCAGATTCATTCTCTTCCTCCCTTAGGTCACCCACCTTTACTGGGAAGATAAGCAATTCAGTATAGGTTGTACATGTGTAGCTATGCAAAACATTTCCATAGTGGATATATTGTAAAAGACTGACTACATTTCCCTCCCTCCTATCCCACCTCCTACTTGTTCTATTCTCTATTTTGATCCTGTCCCTTTTCAAAAGTGGGTGCTTCCAACTTCCCTCTCCCCCAGCCTGCCCTCCCTTCCATCATCCCCTCCCTCATCCCCTTCCCCTCTACTCTCCTGTAGGATGAGATACCCTATTTAGTGTGTATGTCATTCCCTCCCTAAGCCAAATTCAATGAGAATAAGGTTGAGCCATTCCCTTTTGCCTTCCTGTTCTTTCCCTCCATTGTAACCATTTTCTCTTGCCTCTTCCATATGAGAGAGTTTACCCCATTCTGTCTCTCCCCATCTCCTATCATTATATTCCTCTCTCACCTCTTAATTTCACCTTTTAAGCATCATCCCTTCCTATTAAATTGGTCCTGTGCCCTCTATGTACACCTGTACATATATACACACATTCATATATGTATTCATATGCCCATAAACCTTCATACACACACACACACACACACACACATTTCTTTTCCCTGTTTACCTTCTCATGCTTCTCTTGCTTCTTGTATCTGAATTTCAAATTGTTTATTCAACTCTGGTTTTTTCATCAAGAATACTTGTAAGTCCTCTATTCCACTGAATGACCCTATTTTCCCCTGAAACATGATACTCAGTTTTGCTGGGTAGGTGATTCTTGGTTTTAATTCCAGCTCCTTTGCCCTCTGGAATATCATATTCCAGGCCCTTTGATCCCTCAGTGTAGAAGCTGCCAGATCCTGTGTTATCCTGATTGTGTTTCCACTATATTCAAATTATTTCTTCCTGGCTGCTTGTAATATTTTCTCCTTGATCTGGGAACTCTGGAACCTGGCTATAATATTCCTAGGAGTTTTCTTTTTGGGATCTTTTTGAGGAGGTGATCAGTGGATTCTTTCAACCTTTATTTTGCCCTCTGGTTCTAAAACATCAGGGCAATTTTCCTTAAGAATTTCTTAACGATGATTTCTAGCTTCTTTTTTTGATCATGTCTTTCAGGTAGTCCAATAATTTTTAAATTAATTATCTTTCTTGGATCTATTTTCCAGGTCAGTGGTTTTTCCCATGAGATATTTCACATTGCCTTTTATTCTTTCATTTGTTTGGATCTGTTTAATAGTATCTTGATTTCTCATAAAATCACTAGCTTCCATTTGCTCCAATCTAATTCTGAAGGAATGATTCTCTTCAGTGAGCTTTTTTTTTTTTTTTAAAGCAATTGGGGTTAAGTAACTTGCTCAAGGTTACACGGCTAGTCATTATTTATGTGTGGGTGCTCATTTTCTGAGGCCGGATTTGATCTCGGGTCATCCCAACTCCAAGGCCGGTGCTCTTACTCACTGCACCACCTAGATGCTCCTTTAGGGCAATTGGGGTTAAGTAACTTGCCCAAGGTCACACGACTAGGTTTTTATTTGTGTGTATGTTAAGTGTCTGAGGCTGGATCTGAACTCAGGTCCTTCTGACTCCAGGGCAGGCGCTCTATTCACTGCGCCACCTAGCCGCCCCCTTCAGTGAGCTTTTGAGATTCTTTTTCCATCTGGCAAATTCTGCTTTTTAAGAAATTCTTCTCTTCATTGCTTTTTTGAGCCTCTTTTGCCATTTGAATTAGTCTTTTTTCAAGATGTTGTTTACTTCAGTCAATTTGTTGACTCTCATTTCATAATTTTCTTGCATCGTTCTCATTTCTTTTCCAAGTTGTTCCTCTACTTCTCTTATTTGGTTTTCAAAATCCTTCTTGAGGTCCTCTATGGCCTGTAACCAGCTCATATTTTTCTTGGAAGCTTTTGGTGCAGGAGTTCTGACTTTGTTTTCTTCCTCCTGTTCCATGCTTTGTTCCTTTTTGTCCCCAAAATAGGAGCATAAAGTTGGGTTGCTCTGCTTGCTTTGCTTCCTTCATTTGCTCATGTTGCCACTCAATTACTTGACTTTTGGGCTTGTTGCCATAGTAAGACTCTGCTTTGTCCCAATTGCTGGGGTTTTCTCAGTTGCTGAAGGTATTATTAATTGGGTGCCTTCTCTGAAGCCTCCACACACTCTGGCAAGCTGGTTGCACACCTTAGGTCCTCTACTCTAGACTGCAATCCAGGTCCAAGCAGGTTAAACAAGAGCAATTACCCCTCGGACTGGTCGCTTGGTCCCCCTACAATCTGCAGGCCAGGAGCTGAAGCAGCTATGTGGCTGTGGCTGCATGGCCACCGAGCCTCAGCCACTTCTCGTCCCCAGTGGCAAAGACCAACTGCACTCCCAACTACTAGATCTCAAAGTCCACACTGCACTGACCTCTCACTTTGTCCTTAGCATCTATGTGTTGATAATTCTGGAAACCACCACACTTGCTGGTGATCTGAAGTCCCTCCAGCCAGCGGGTGGTCAGGCCCGCCCTGAGGCTAAAACCTCTGGCTCCAGCAGGGCTGGGCTTGGCTCCCAGAGTGCTGTGTTTGCTGCTCCCTGCCAGCCTGCCAGGCTGTCCTCAGCAGGAGGTTAGCTTCTCTGTGTCATTTTGTGGGTTCTGTACCTCCAGAGTTTCTTCAGAGTCACCTTTTACATGAATTGGAGGAGGTGGGAGCCAGAGCCCCACGGAAGTCCTGTTTTTACTCCGCCATCTTGACTCTGCCCCAGACTGTAGATATCTTTAATTTCTTCCTCTGAAAACTGCTTGTTTCTATCCTTTGACCATATATCAATTGGGGAATGACTTGTATTCTTACAAATTTGACTCAGTTCTCTATATATTTTGAATTTCTTTAGGGACAGATAAGAGGTGCAGTGGATAGAGTTCTGAGCCTGAAGTCAGGAAGACTCATCTTACTGAGTTTAAATCTGGCCTAAGAAACTTACTGATATGTGACTCTGGGAAGTCATTTAACCTTGTTTTCCTCAGTTTTCTCATCTATAAAATGAGCTGGAGAAAGAAACAGCAAACTACCCTAGTACCTTTGCCAAGAAAATCCCAAATAGGGTCAGGAAGAGTCCAACACAACTATTGTAAAACTACTAAACAGCAACAAAATATTCCTATTCCTTCTTGGGGGAGACCCTAGTTCTGAGCCAACCTTTAACTAAAGTGATTTTTTTCCCCTGAGACTTGGGGGGAGGGAAGGGGCCTTGAAGAGCCAGAGACAGCCCTCTCTCTCTCTCTCTCTCTTTTTTTTGGAGGGCAATTGGGGTTAAGTAACTTGCCCAAGGTCACACGGCTAGGTTTTTGTTTTGTGTGTGCATTAAGTGTCTGAGGTCGAATCGGAACTTGGGTCCTTCTGACTCCAGGGCCGACGCTTTACTCACTGAGCCACCTAGCCGCCTCGACAGCCCTCTCTTTAGAGAAAAGTGGCTCCCATGGGAATGCTAGGGACCTAATGGGAGACAGTGAGTGCCCCAGTCCTGCCTTGTGTACAGCAATGAGATCTATTGTTTCATCTTTCAACAACATAAAATCCAAAATTTCCTGGAACACATAGTGAAACTCAAGACACACCCTTTGAGAACTACCAATGCTTTGTATTAATGATGGTATTTTCACCTTAGTGCTAAAGGAGAAGCCCATTGAATGAAAACTCTGGCCACTTCCTCTTTGGAACAGTCTTTAGAGTTAACTGCAATATAAATCTGACTCACCATTGTAACAATCTTTTCAAACTGGTTTGAGAGGTCTTGCCTCCCCAGAAGCTACAAATTTGTGTGTGAACAGGGAAAGAACTGTGAATGCTGGTTTTGGAATGTCTTTTTTTTGAAATATGTTGTAGAGAGCTGGAGCATTGGCCTTGTAAAGCAAGCAGAGCTCCTCTCCACAGGAAAGTCTGCTTTGCTCTCAGCCAGAGGTGGAGTTGAAATAACTACTGGGGTGCTTAATCTGGCTAAGCCACCAAATGGTGTTCCAAGCCCTGAAGTATTCCAGCTTCCTTCCTCTGCTCTAGTATGAGCAAGACCTCACAGATCTAGGTCCCATGTCCTTTTCAAATCCTTGCACCTTCTTGGAGAGGATCCACCTTTTTTCTCAAAGGTTAAGGGGCCAAGTGACTTTGTATATTCATAGATGGAACCTACTTCAGTACTACAGCTGCTAATCTTTCCTCTTAGTCCCTCAACTTGGGTTCTCTCTAGTCTAGTCTAGAGTATACCCTAACAATAATTCCTATTTTTTCAAAATGACTTAGTCTCCACTGCAATCTTCCCAATTGGAAAGGTCTACTGACTCATTTATATGGATTAAAATACGTTTTACTTAAATGAATCAAAAGTGAAAGTTAGAGCATTAAAATTCTCAAGCTACTAAGAACAATGATTTCTATCAAGGTCAGATTTTCAGCTTCCCCACCATATCTTCCACGCCTGTGGCCACAAATGAGATTTTTTTTCTCCCAACAAAAATGATCTTCCATCCCATTTTCCAGATCTCAAGGGGAAGGGAGGGACTCATCTCACTACCATATACTCTTGGCTGGCCAGACAACTGAAAGATCCCTACTCCTTGTTCAGTAGGGTGGTCACCAGATGTTCTGAGGAAAGCAGCAATCTTCTAGGGGCCACTGCTGTGCACCCCCTTACTCCTAACCTAGAATTCCTCAGAACATGATTGGCAGCTAGATGGACAGAATGCTGGAGCTGGAAGCAGGAAAACCTGAGTTCAAATCCAGCTTCAGATCCCTTCTAGCTCTGTGACTCTAGGCAAGCCACTCAATAGCTCTCTGATTCAGCTTAGTTATCTATAAAATCAGGATAATAACAGCATCTACATCACAGGGCTTCATATTTCCACATTAGCACCACCTTAGGAACTTTATTTCTTGAAGACCCTAAAGTTAATCTCTCTGGAGCCTTCAGAATGTTAACAGGGCTAGGGAATGAAAAAGAAAAGAAAAATGGGCAAGTGGATAGGTAACAGTCATAAAGGCATCCAAGAACAGAAATTGAGCCAGGTCTGAGCAAGAGGAAGCCCAACTTTTATTAGACCAGTAGTTTGGGGAAACAGAAGGGTCCCCCTTGGTGTCCTGGCAATTTTTACAGCTGATATCCCAGCACCTAAAGTCTATAAAGTATTTTGTGTGCTTTATAGACATAATTTGTAGCAGCGGTATCAATCAGGAGTCCAGCAATACAGAGTGGTCTGAACCACAATAAATAAAAAACAAAAATAAAAAAATGCAATAAAACATAGATAATGCTAATATGTGGTTTTCTAAGTCAATATGCCACAGGGGATACTTATATATGGTTTCCTGGCCATAATTTCTATTTGAGGTTGACACCACTGATTTAGAGCATTGTTTTCTGTTTTTCCATCCTCAAGCTGAAGAACTATTTGCAGAGCATGGCTCTTTTACTATTATCAATTAGTGGGAATATTGATATAAGACTGTCTGCATGGCATCCCTGATGCTTGTTTGCTTGTAATTCTGTTTTGATCATGGTTTCATACATTGAGTAGAACACTTCTACTCTGGTCTACTTACTAAATTAAAAGACCAAATTTGTCACATTCCATTTTGGTGTAGGGAGGTACTGATGAACCAGGAAACTGCCTCCTGTCCCTACTATGGGGGAATTGTCAATAGATTATTTAAGATCATAACAGGATCAAAGATCTGGTACTAGAAGGGACTTCCATTGTTTTACAGAAGAAAAAACTGGAGCACATGGAAATTAAGTGACTTGTCTAATATTAGCTTGGGGAGCTAGGTGGAGAAGCAGATAAGGTTCTGGGCCTAGAGTCAGCAAGATTCCTCTTCTTGAGGTCATATCTGGCCTCAGACACTTACTAGCTATGTGACCTTGGGTAAGTCACTTGACCCTGTTTGCCTCAGTTTCCTCATCTGTAAAATGAGCTGGAGTAGGAAATGGCAAACCATTCCAGTATCTTTGTCAAGAAAACCTGAAATGGGGTCATGAGGAGTCTGGCATGACTGAAATAACTAAACAACAACAATAATCAACATTTACTAGATGGTATGAATCAGTGGTAAGATTTGAACTCCAGTCCTCTATATCCTGAACTACTGCTTTTTCCACTATACCATGTTTAACTGAATACTTACAGATGATTTTATTGGAACACACATTAATGAATAGCTCTGAATGGCGCTTTTAAATATTGAACCAATCCCTGGTGAAAGGTATTAGAGCAATGGGAAAAGGGACCACAAGAAGGTGGAGGTCAGCCTTTTTTGTTACCACTCTATTGTTTTCCCCCCATTTAAGGGAGGCTCCACCTAGAACTTTGTAGGCCTCTCTCAGGACACTTTGATTACAGGACACACTGCATGAATTGGCAATTCTGAAACCAAATTTTATCGAGATCAGAACAGGATGAAAGGAAAATAGGTCCAGCATAGTTATAAATATTTAGGACAGGGAATCCAAACTTGGGGTTCATTTATTCCCAGGAGATATGAGAAGCTTGTCAAGGATATGTAAAGAATATTTTGTAAATAACTATAGAATCTTATTGTAATATTTTAAAAGTAGTAGTGTTAGTGAAAAATGTATGGATTAAAGAGAAGATAGTGAGGAGGCAGGAGAAGAGTGGGAAAGAGAGAACATCACAGTGCATCTGAAAAATTTGATAGACTGTTAAAATAATAATTCCTGGGGCGGCTAGGTGGCACAGTGAATAGAGCACTGGCCCTGGAGTCAGGAGGACCTGAGTTCAAATTTGGCCTCAGACACTTAACACAAAAACTAGCCATGTGACCTTGGGCAAGTCACTTAACCCCAATTGCCCTTCAAAAATAATAATAATAATTCTTATTTACAAAAACCAAATCAATGCAGTTTGGCTAAGGAACCCTTTTCATGTTGAATTAGAAAAAAATTAGCAATGACCCAGTGAAAGATGAAATAGGGGTGGCTAGGTGGTACAGTGAATAGAGCACTGGCCCTGGAATCATGAGGGCCTGAGTTCAAATCCAGCCTCAGACACTTAACACTTACTAGCCATGTGACCTTGGGCAAGTCACTTAACCCTAATTGCCCTGCCCTCCCCTCTCCAAAGAGCAAAAAAAAAAAAAGAAAAAAGAAAAGAAAAGAAAAGAAAAAAGGAAAAAAAGAAAGATGAAATAATTTATCTCTAAAATAACCAGAAACTCTGAATTGATTTCTAATCAATCAAGTTATGGAATTGTGGCTATACTCTTGGAGAAGCATTTCCTATACTCACTCAACTTAGTCACAAGGCTTTAATTCTTTTAAAAACAATTTATCTCTGGTCATCAGTCTGGTTTCTCAATCAAATATATGTTATCTCTTTCAATAACTCTATTGAAAATAAAACCACTGATCAATAAGGAATAAAAGCAATGACTTCAATTAATTTAACTATGTTCAGATAAACATTCACAACTCGATATTAAACAATGTTGTTTCATATGAAATATGGTTTTTGTGAAAAAGTAATTAATCTAATTTATTTCTCATGTATATATGCATGGTGAACTCTAGAATTATTTTCTTTTATGTTGAATAGGATATATAAAACAGTGAAAGTCAAGGGTGGGGACTGAAAAAGCTTGGGAGCCCCTGGTAAAGTGGAACCTTCAATGAACCCTGGATGAGTGTAACAAGTGATCTTGAGTTGAGGGGTGATAAATGGGCCCAACAAGGAGGGATACTGTTGGACAGAGGTGAAGATGTAGTAAATATGTCATGGGTGGGGAGCCCTCCTCTGAGAGGTCATTTATAGGTTAAGTCTTTCTTTCCTCATACTTTATTATAAAGGATGGTTTTCTGGGAAAGGGTGGGAGGATAAATGCATTTGGAGAGTGCTTTGGAATATTTGGAGAGGGAAATATGGATGATATAAAAAAAATATATGATATAAAAATAAAACACATTGATTAAATGTATTTTAAAGAAGAAAAAACAGATAAGGACATTAAATGAACTCCTCCCCACAAAAGTGGATTTGCAAACTTTCTCAAATTTGCTTCTGTGATCAGTTGATCTATAGACCTATAGAATCATCGTTTGAATGGTGGGACTCCTTTTGATTGTAGGATTGCTTCTTGTCTTGTTATTGTCATGTGGTTAAATCAAACTCCTTGTTGTTAGGGAGGGGCTGTGTGCCCAACTATGTATGCTTTTCTTTACTTCATCCTGATGGGGAGGAGAGCCTGCCTACCCAGTTGATTTATAGCTATCCTCTCTCTAGTTGTCTGGAGGCATAGCCAACTTGTCCAGGCTGTCACTCTGTATATGGCAGGGACAAGCTAGGAGTATGTATATTCTTGTCAACTGAATGTATTAGGAGCATCCAGAGAGGGAACACAGTGCTAGAGAGGGTGGCCAGGGAGACAATGTTTTATGGCGGTAATCAAGTTTCTTTGAGTTTTTCAAAGGGTAAAGAGTGAGATAAATATGGAGTCAGGCTTAAATGTTGACCATCTTTGCACATAATCTTCATGGGTGAAATTGCCTCTTTTTAAAAAATCTATTACTGTTCCATTTTCCTTAATATTCTCATTACTGATTCTAAGATAATTGAGGGTTATGTTCTGATATTTCCTCATCAATTATTAGAATTGTACTATCTCTCATTAATTAATCAATTAGTTCTGAGACCAAATCCCAATTTCTGAGACATTATTTATTTAATAAACTGAAGAAATCTTATTTCCTTTGAACTTTTGCCTCCCTGTATATTTCTGTCTCAACCTAATCTCCTAGGTTTAAATAAACATCAAGGTTACTAGGATGCAATTTATTAACAGTGTTACAAACAATAAAACAAAGACAAATAATTATTTACAGTGTATCAGCTATGAGAACCCTTATGGCTAGAGTCACCTTCAATCATAATTTCGGATTTTTCTTCAATTCTGGAAGTATAGTACCAGCACTCAGTTTTCATAGGATTTCCACTTAAATCTCCTGAATGATTCTCTTTATGTTCCTTTGTAAGATAAAAGTTAAAACTATTCCCTCAGGGCATAAATTCTCTTTCTCTCTATATCCCACTCAAACTTTCTTTATCCATGACAGGTAATAATTTAACTAGAACAACAATAAAACTGCCAGTCTCTCAAGCTTTGATTGCCTCTTAAAAATACACTTAAAAATTCTCTAGGGTGAAGAGGAATTAGATGGAGGAAAGAAACAGTTTAGCACATTGGATATAATTTGGCTTTAGGGTCAGGATGACCTAGATTCAAGTCCTGCCTCTGACATTACTGGATATACAGTCCTGGGTTTAATGTAACCTTTTGGCGATCAAGGCAACTCTAAAAAATTAAGTTGTAGAGAAGGTGTTGACCTGTATTCAGTCAACAACCATTTTTTTAAAGTTATGTGCTAAGTATTATGGTAGACACTATATATCTTATAAACACAAAAAAGTGAAATAATCTCTATCTACTTACAGTGAGTTAACATTTTAATGCAGACATTGGTGTGAGAAATTCCTTGGTAGGAGTTTTCTTTACCAATGAAATCATAAGTCAAGTAAAAAAAAACCAAGAATAGATTGGGGATTCAGAAGATACAATTGAATGACAAAGTGTAGAAAAATGTGGCTTGTGGAGGGATAGAGATGAGGTGATTCAGGAATAAAGTATGGGGAAAAGTAATCGAAGGAAAGGGTTTTTGCCTCAATAGGTTGTGCCTGAGTTACAGGGTTAAGTTGAGAAGTAGGCGGTATTTGCCGGCCATAAAGTGGAAGAATAAAGAGTATATAAGAACTCCCATGGGGTTCTTATGGGGCTATAATGACTTCCTGCGGTATTGGGTGGGAGGGAGGGAGAGAGAAACATCAGTTTCCAAGGCTTATGCAATCCGAGGCTGAACAGTAGAGACTTGGAGGGATAGGAACCAAATATAAGTGACAAAGTATTATATCTTGGTTTTTGGGCCAGGGTTGTATTTGGGTCTCTCTTCTTTTTCTTTCTTTTCTTCTTTTTAGAGGGGAGAAGACAGGGCAATTGTGGTTAAATGACTTGCCCAAGTTCACATGGTTAGTAAGTGTTAAGTGTCTAGGCAGGTTTTGAACTCAGGTCCTCCTGACTCCAGGGCCAGTGCTCTATTCACAGCACTACCAGCCCACCCCTCTACTGGAATCTTTGATTCTGCCCCATGAACCACCCTGGGATCTGACCTGCCAACTTTGGTCTTACCTTGCCTGGTTCTAGGCCTCCATGGCACTTTCTGGTTGTTTCCACATAGTGACAATGTGATTGTATACTCCCCCCCAGTTTTTTTGGTTTTTTTGGGTTTTTTTGCTTCCCTTTATGTGTTTTCTTCAATGTAGGTTCCTTTGAGGGCAGAGACTGCCTTGCTTGCTTTTATTTGTATCCCCAGTGTTTACCACAGTATCTGGCACATAGTAAGTGCTTAATAAATGCTCCCTCTCTTCCTCCCTCCCTCCATCTGTCTGTCTATTTATCCTGGGCCACACTCAATTCACACTTACCACTAACTCTGTAGCTTCTTCCCAAGAAGGGTGTGGGAGGTATGATACACCCAGAAGATACTCTATATTTGGCTTCCTTGTTTCTGAATCTCTAGAAACATAGTGATTTTTTTTTACTGTGTCTTTCATATATGGACATTTTAATTATTGGAAAGGGCAAACAAAAAAAAGAGCATTTATGTTAGAAACATTGGTAAAATCAGCTTTAAAAGAAACATAGTCTTCCAGATAAAATGTGGAGTGACACAGACTGTTCTGAGGACTGGAGAAAAAAATTACCTCTCAGATAAATATACTGAGGACCTGTTTGAAGACAGGGCCCTGAGTTAAAGAGGGTTGCATTGCATTGTGGCCCATAAGCTCATTTTCATGTGACTGTTTTTCAGATTTTTGAAGGTTATAACCAAGAAATTATAAATCAGACAACTATTTGGGGACCATGGGAGGTTATATGAGTACTGTTAGTAGTCATACATGGCAGAAAGGTAAAGTTTTTGAATTTCAAACCATAAGTTAGAGATGGATTACAGCTCAGCAAGAAGCATTTGGAGGTTTAGAAACCAGGAGAGAGAAAAGATAAAGACAAAAGTAGGAGAGGAAGAGTATAGGAAGAGTCAGGGACAGAAGACAGGAGGTAACAAAATAAAATTTTTACAGGATATAGAAACTGATCAGAATTTATGGACAGACTTTGTAGCTATTTTGTTGCCGACAGGCATTGCTAACATTTCTGTGCCTAGACGATCTCTAAGCCTAGAGAAAGGCAGACTTGCCCCCTAGTGCCATCTACAGCCTGACACAGGAAAAATCTTTCAGGAATTTGCCTGTGTTATCCTTCTACCATTTCTTATGTGAGGAGGAGAAATAGAGAGGAAGACAGGTTTTACATCTCCTTTTCTGTGGGAAAAGGTGGGCCTCTTCTGAAAGCTTATTAGACAAAACAGAATCTCCTGCTACTTGAAGAAAGAGCAGAGGAAAAACTGCATGGCTTAAGAGGGAGAAACTAATCAGAGCCCTGGAACAGATCTGAGGAACTTGGCAGTCCTTCACCTTAAGTAAACTACTCATCACTGAAAGGGTGTTTCTCATTCTCAGAACCCTGACAAAAATGGCTATGTGCTAAAAGAGTTTGTTACTGCTTAATTGGTCTAAGAGTAGCAGAGGAGCAGCTTTGCCCAGAAGAGCGGTAAGACCAGAAGGGAAGCAGAGATTAAAGAAGTAGTTTTGCCCAGCATGTGACTTGTGGTGCAATCTATTCTCTATTTAAAAAAAAAAAGACTAAGGGCATCAAAGCCAGCCATCAAGAGACATAGATTGCCTCAGGTACATGAGTCTTCCTACCGATGGGCCATCCAGCTAGCTAATAAAGTGTGATTCAGATTTATGGGTACACTGTTGTATTTTGATTATTCTTGTTTTTTCCTTTCTATTTAATATGTTAAGATGCTTACTTTTGCCTTATCATTTAATAAATATCTCACGTTTAGAAGTCAATAGTGTCATTGTGACTGATTGATTTATGTGGATGGGAAAACTCTGGTGGGGCTTAAGAGGTAAAGTGGAGAGTTGTAGGAGTGAATTTACCCCTTCATACCCATAGCCACACACACACACACACACACACACACACACACACACACACACACACACCAGGGTTCTCCCCTAGGACCCAAAGAGAGAGAGAGTTTGAGTAGACTTGTAATTGACCTCTCCTCTTTGTATACTATTCTTGTTAAAGGGTCAGAGCCATGACTAGGCTATATAAGTCACTGTGTTCATATGCATATGAGAGATTAAAGGGTGTTCCTAGGGGAGGAATATGCTCTTAGTTATTGCTATGACAACAAGAAATGAGAACAGCCCGAAGGGTGCTGTAAGTCATTGGTATGTCTAATGAAGACATTAATCTCAAAAAAGAGAAAGGATTGGAAAGTGGTTACACTACACAGGTTAGTACCAAGATCACTGGTCAGGGGACTGGCAAGACAGAGGAAATTAGTAGGGGAACCCAAATAAATCAGACTGTGTGCAAAGAAAATATTTTTGGAATAACAGATATATGTGTTCATCCTTATTCTGATTCCAGAGTCTTCTTTACTGAAGCAGGGAGCAGTGGAAGGAAAGGGAAGTTGTGAACCTTGAGAAGCAAGGGGGTAGGGATGGCCAGCAGCTTCTTGCTCATGCCATCATTGCTATGGGCCCAAGCTGTATTTATCTTGTCTTGGACATAAATTATAATCTAGAAAGCAAGACAGCAGTTGTTTTGATCAAAGCTCTGAGCTGGCTGCTTCACCTAAAGACCATGGGCTCAGGAGGAGTGAGAGTTTAATATATTAGTTGCTCTTTTGAGAAGAGTTTGCAGGGGATTGAACTAGTAGTGATAACCCAGCAGGAAAAGCAGAAAGGGCTGGATCAGCCTGGTCAGGCTCCCAAAGGGAGCCATAGGCAGTTTCTATCTAGAGTCTAGGACTCCTAGAAGTCCTATTATGGCCACAAGAGGCAGAGGGGCTGGGACCAGGATGCTGGCCATCTTTGTTATATCCAAGGGAGCTGTTGTCATTAGCTGGTATCTTATGTGTACTCCCCTAAGGGTAGCCTAAGGATGAAGTTCTCCATAGTAGGCGGACAAGTTTATGAGTTGCTAGGGAAATTTTCATAGAGAGGATCATAGGTTTAGAATTGGAAGGAACTTTTGAGTTCACCTAGTCAAGGTATTCTTTTTAATATATGTATATATATATATATATATATATATATATATATATATATATATATTTAAAATAAAAATTTTAAAAAGGAAAAAAAGTAAACTACTTGAGGACAGGGACAATCCCCTCCCCCCTTTATTTGGTATTTCTAGCTGGTTTTATATTTCCCCCTTTGATACATAAGCACTTAATAATCTTTGTGTCTGTGTCTCTGTCTCTCTTTGCTTTTTGGAGGGGGAAGGTAGGGCAATTGGGGTTAAGTGACTTGCTCAAGGTCACACGGCTAGTTTTGTGTTAAGTATCAGAGGCTGCATTTGAACCCAGGTCTTCCTGACTCCAGGGCCATCTATTCACTGTACCACCTAGCCATCCCAATAATCTCTTTATGATCAGTTGATTGATAGGGCAATGGTGCTATTCATTTAAATCATCCAATTTAAATACACACATACATATATAATTTCATTAAAATTTCCCGACTAACTACATTAAATTTTTAAAAAATATTCATTAAAAACTTTTTTGAGTTTCAAATTCTCTCCCTCCCTCGTACCCTTCAATCACCCGTGAGAAGGCAAGCAATGTGATACTGATTATATATGTGAAGTTACAAAAAACATATTCCCATATTAGCTATATTGAAAAAGAAAACACAAAACCTCCAAGAAAAACAAAGTTAAGAACAGTTTGCTTCAATTTGTACTCAGAGTTCATTGATTCTTTCCTTGGAAATGGATAGCATTTTTCATCTTGGGTCCTTTGGAATTGTCTTGGATCACTGTCTTGATCAGAATAGCTAAGTCTTTCACAACTGACCATCCTCACAATAGTGTAAGGTGGTACCTCAGAGTTCTTTTCATTTGCATTTCTTTAATCAATCATGATTTAGAGCATTTTTTTATGTGACTATTGATGGCTTTGATTTCTTCTTCTGAAAATTGCCTATTCATATCTTTTGACCATTTATCAACTTGGGAATGGGTCTTATTTTTTTTATAAATTTAACTCAGTTCCCTATATATATGAGAAATGAGACTTTTATCAGACACACTTAATGTAAAAATATTTTCCCCAGTTTCCTGCTTTCCTTTTAATTTTGGTTACATTGGTTTTGTGTGTGCAAAACTTTTCAATTTCATGTAATCAAAATGATCAATTTTACTTCCCATAATCATCTCTATCTCTTATTTGGTCACAAAATCTTTCCTTATCCATGTATTTGGCAGATAAAAATTTCCATTTTCCTCTAATTTACTTATGACATCACCCTTTATGTCTAGATCATGTACCCATTTTGACCTTATTTTGGTATATATTGTGAGGCTGTTGAGAAGGCAGTCCCTCACTCTTTCAATCACTACATTCCTCCTAAGTCCTCCCACATTTTTTCATTGCCTTCTGTTTTTTTTTTTTTTTTTTTTTTTACACCTGCTTCCCTGTACAGGGGATCCAGATTTACAACATCTCCATGGCCAAGCATTCTAGTTTGGGATTGACCACTTCAGAATTTTCTATGAGTTAAAGAAATCCTGGCTTGTCCTTCAGGAATTTCTACTTAAGGATGCCTGGATACTCTTGTTACTTCTTTGAAAAGGAGAGGTACATTATAGGCAGTGAGCTGAGACCCATCATGGGGGACTGAAGTTTCTAATAGGATTTTGATGTCCTGTTGTTTTTTCATCTCTTCAGAACAGATATTTAAGGCCAAGAGATCAACTCATCATCACTCAGGTAGTGCCTGATTGGGCTGGGCTTGAATCTGAGTTGATCAGGGCTAGAACATGGTATTTGGCAGATGTATTTGGATAATTCAAGGGCAAGAAATATCTCTCAGCTTAGATAAATGTATCCATTTCTTCTCTTACTGGGAACCCACTGTAAGGAGTTGAGGGAACATCTAGAGGGCCAGTGAGGATGTGTGTTGTTGTGGAAATTTCCTAACCTGGGCTCTTTGAGATCACGGGAAGACTATCAGCCAACATTAGACCTGCAAGACTGAGGATCAAATAAAGGATTAGGGTGCTAAGAGGGACTTCTGGGTTGGTAACAACTTCCCCTTCTTAGGGTATGATGGGTTTTTATAGTTTCTTAGACTCACTTAGAGTGCACAGAGAATTAGTGGCATTCCCAGGTAAAAAGGAAATGGGTGGAAAGTGTGAAAGTATGAAAGCTTCCTAGTCATAAGAGTCAATAAACATCAGGTTTGTTCCTGTGGGAAAACGCATTTCTCTGAGATTAGTAATATCTAAGATAGTAGAAGTCTCTTTAGAGATAGAATCAGTTTTGTCTGTCCAGTGTTTGCCAGCAAGGAGGAGAATAAAGATTGGGGATGTTTCCTTAAAACCCACAGCACTTATGTTCATCCTCCTCCTTCAAAGGGTTGCTTTCATTTCTAGGGACTAAAAGGACTCCTTATCCTGGGAAGGGAGTGGGTGGTGTCTCTGATATTGGGGAGATATAGAGGTAAGAGTAAACTACCTGGTTTTGAAAGACTTAGGAACTCTGATCAACACAATGACCAACCTCTATCTCATGGGGCTCAGGATGAAACATACTATCCACCTCCTCATAGAGAATTGATGGAGTCAGGACACAGACTGAGGCATTTTGTTTTGTTTTGTTTTGCCTTTTGGTCATGGCCAATGTGGAAATTTTGCTTTACTTGACTATACATACTTGTAACGGGTTTTATTTTTCTTGCTTTCTTGATGGGGAATTAAGGCGAGGTGGGAGGGAGAGAATGAAAATCTAAAAAGAAAATTTAATTTAAAAAAGAGCAAACTAATTAGGAAGCTTGTGGCAGGGCATCAGTCAAAACCTTCTGTTTATCCAGGGCTACAGACCAGACTTGACCTCAGCTCCTAGGCTTGTAGCACATAGCAGGCTTCCTCCTCCCTCCCCAGGCTGGGGTTCAGAAGGTTGGAAGTTTGTCTAAGAATCCCAAAGGCAAGAGGCTAACCTCTTTCTTTGTGTTCATGTCTTCATCATCTGCCCTGCAGTCTCTCTTTCTGTTCCAGTCTTTGTATCTGCTTCTGTTCTACCCACATGAATCCTGGTTACTTTGTACCCAAAGCAACCCTGTTCCCTTTACCACTGCTCATTTGTCTACTTGACCTCACTGGGTCTGATGATACAGAATCATTATTTACAACTAAGATGGAACTTAGAGATAATTGAGTCCAACCCTCTCATTTTATACATGAGGAAACTGAGGCCCAAAGATGTTAAGTGACTTCTCCAGGCTCACACAGTTAGTAAGTACCTGAAGAATGGTTTCTATCTAGGTCTTCCTGATTCCAAGTTCAGTGTTCTAGGCTCTCAAGTATCTCTTATGCATAGAGCTGGTGAGCCAGGGTGTGGAGTGTTATTAGGACTTGCTTATGGTGGGAGAGAAATGTCTCTGATTCTTCTAAAGTTTACAGGACTTGGGGATCTCCTCTGCAAAATGTGGAGATTGGAATAGATGGTTTTTGAGGTCTATTCCAGGTCCCTTTCTTAAACTAGCTAGAGAACTCCTGGCTTCCATAGGCTGTAGTTTGCTGCCACCTACTGGATAATGTGGGGAGTTCAATTGCCTGGGTCAGCTCTCCCAATGATTTTGGTCCCCATTTATCTACCTATAATCAATCGTTTCTCTGCCCCCATTACCTTTTCTCCTCACTTCATTGATTCTCCTTTTTCATTTTGCTTTTCTCCCAATGAATTCTCTTCCTTTGCCTTTTTCTGTCTCTTTCTACCCTTCTCCTTTCCCCGCCACCGAAGTACGACAACAACAAAAAACCACAACTGGAAGCAGAGTTCCGAATACCCGTCAACTGGAAGAACGACTGAACAAATTGTGGTATGTGAGTATAGAGGAATATTATTGCATTGTAAGAAATGATGGCTATGAGGAAATCAGAGAATTATGGGAAGATGTTCGAAATGACACAGAGTGGAGAAAGGAAAGCCCAAAGAATAAGACAAGCAACCATTTGATTAGCAGGTGTTTATTAATCTTTTATTATGATAGGTTAGAAGTACAAAGAATGAAGACATCCTTATTCTAAATGAGCTTGTTCTAATGGGGCACATAGCAAATCCATATAAAATATATCCAGCACAAATGTAAAGCTTATATGTACATATATAAATATATAAAAATAAATATTATATACACACACAATAAGTAGTTAAATATAAGATACTATGGGGAGGGAAGACTTCGGGGATTAGGAAAGGGTTAATGAAGAAGATAATATCTGAGCTCCATTGTAAAGGAAGAGAGGGACTCTATGAGGTAGAAGTGAAGATAAAGTACATTCCAGGCATAGGGGATAGACAATGCAAAGGCAAGGAGATGGGAGATGGAGTGTTGTGAGTGAAGAATTGAGAAAAGTCCAGTTTTTCTGGATTGCACAGTGCAAGGTCAGAGGAATTACAGAAATGTCCAAAGAGGCTGGAAAGGTAGGTTGGGGGCAAAGTTATATAGTTAGGAATTAAAAAAAAAACAAAGCTAAACAGAAGAGTATATATTTTCTTCTAGAGGCAATAGAAAGTTACCAGAGTTGATTGAGTAGGGAAGATATATGATTAGATCTATGTTTAAAGAAAATCACTTTGTCAGTAGTGTGTACAATGGAATGGAATGATGAGAGACTTTGCAGTTGAACAGTAATTAAGGGGCTTTTGCAATCAATGAGAGGTAATGAAGGTCTGAAATATGGTGGTACCAGTGTGAGTGGAGAGAATGGGTTCAGATATGAAAGATGTGAAGGTAGAAATAAGATTTGACAACTGATTGGATAAATAGGGTGAGGGAGGATGAGGAGTGAGAATAATGACAAGATTATGAACCTGAGACATTAGAAAGATGGTGGTGAGGTGGAAGGATGTTCCAGGGTGAGAAGGCCACAGACGATGGAAGAATCAAGGGAACAAAAAGTACCTACTATGTGCCAGTCACCATTTGAGGCCCTGGACATACAAAGATAAAAATAAAATAGTTCCAGAAAGACTGATGAACTCGGATTAATTGCCATGACCAAGCTTGATCTTGGAGAACATCTTCCTTTTCTTGGCAGAGAGGTGGTAGCCTCCAGGTATGGAAAACTACATATGCTGATGGATTCAGTAGACGCATCAGTTGGTTTTGCTTAACTGTTTTTCCTTGTTTTAGGGGACAGTTCTAGGTGGGATTTGGTGGTTAATTGGGAAGTGACTGTTTTAAAATGATAATGAATCAATAATGACATTTTATAAAAATGAGAATCCAATGGGGTAGAGATTTGGGGGAAGGGACAGTATAATATTGCACATGGCTTCTTTCCAGGCCCAGAGAGGTATCCTGGAGTGAGAAGAGGGTGTCAGGAGACAGCCTTGAAGTCTCCAGTTAGAAACTATGCAAATTTACCCTGGTACTTATAGGGCCTTGAGCAGGTTTCATAGGGAATAAAATCACAGATTGAGATAGATTAGTGATGGAATGGGTATTGAGTGGCCATTAGTAATGGAGTAAGGGTCTTCTCCCCCACTACTCATAAAACTAATGAGTTAGAAGGGCCACCAGAGGCCATCTAGTTCAATTCCCTGCATTTACAAATGAGAAAACTAAAGCCCAAGATGAACAGACTTGGCCCATGTCACAAGGAAGATCTGAACCCAGAGTCTCTGAGTCTGGCCTATGTCTTGCCTCTGTTCTTTGTCTCCCACTTACACAAGTCTTGTTGGTGGTTGTTTATACACTACTTTGTATATTTTCAGCAGTTTTCTATGTGTATTCTTCTTAAGACTAAGTTCCATTTTCCCCTCTCCTTTCCTCTGCATGTTCCCATATAGCTCAGCCCACTGTCATATGTATCAAATAGCTGAAGAACTAGAGAATTAAATGCCTGAATTGAGAAGCACTCATTTCATATATAAGAAATAAAGCAAGAAGCCCCTGACCCCATCCCACTGACAATCCCACTTTCCTCATCACACCTCGGGAGTTCCTGTCTCTGTTTCTGTCCTTGTGACTCTCTCTTTCTATATCTGTCTCTTCTAGGAGTGTGTACCAAGCACTGAATTAATTCAACTCAGGCTGGAGATAGAGAGGGGACCTCATTGCCTGTGATGAGTTCAAGTCACCTGGCCCTGACGAACAGATAAATACTCAGTTCTCCTTTGTGTCCTCAACTCTAAGTCTTCCATCACCAAATGCCTGATGGACACGTCTACCTGGATGTCCCACAGGGATCTCAGACTCAACCTATCAAACACAGAGTTCATTCCCTCCCACCTTCCTAAATTTCCTGTTTCTGTTTTGGGGCATCATCTTTCCAGTCACGCACATTCACAACTTCCTTCATCCTTGACACTTCCTTCTCCCTCTCTCCCCAGTTAGCGAGATTTGTTCATTCTATCTCTACAATATATCTCAATCTCTCCCTTCTTTCCCATTCACATAGCCACATCCTTCTTTAGACCCTCAAGATAGCTAATGCAACTTTTGATATCCTACAAATTGGCCTACCTGACTCATGTGTTCTTCCTCTGCAGTCCATTTTATACACATTTATCAAACTGATATTCCTAAAGCACAGGTCAGACAAGTCATTCCCCTGCTCAAGAAGCTTCAGTGACTCCCTGTTTTCTCTATAATGAAATATTAACTTTTATTAAAACAATGTTTTAAGACTGATTTCATTTTATTATTCATTTCACACTGGGCACTGGGGATAGACAAGAAATCAAGCAATTCCTGCTCTCATAGTCTTTGAGACAATATATATATATATATATATATATATATATGTATGTATGTGTGCAGATGTTTACATACACTTGCATATCTACATCATACATAATACATATATGAAAGAGAGAGAGAGAGAGAGAGAGAGAGAGAGAGAGAGAGAGAGAGAGAGAATGTGTGTAAGGGAGAGAATTCTTTTCACAGAGTAAAAAGATGCTTTTATATTCTTATATCACTGAATGGGTGTTGCCTCCGTCAAACTGAGAACTCGGAAAGACTTTAGTTTAAAAATGCTAAGTTCTCCCACTGCATCCAGGGTCACCTCCAGTCCTTCTGATCTATATCTTGCCATTGGATCTAGATGCCCCAAGAGGAGAGAGTGAGGATGGTGAATAAATAAATGCAATATAGGGAGTTGGGAGGATAAGGAATGGCTTCATGTAGAAGGTGATACTTGAACTGCATCTTGAAGGAAGAACTTTATGGACTCAACCTCTACATTCCTGAAATTGCTTAATAATTATTTTATTATTTATTTAGGGAGGCAATCAAGGTTAAGTGACTTGCATAGGGCCACCTAGTTGCCCCTTGATAGTTATTTTTATGTATTTTGGATTAATTTATTATTGTAGAAAGCACATTTCTTGAGTGTACCCTCCTTGTTGCTCAGTCAAATGTAAGGAGTTATAGGGACTTGGTTGCTGGAGGAAAATAGGGTTTTATAAAGTGGAGGTGAGGAGGGAGTGTGTTCTAGGTATGAGAGATGGCTGGTTGGCTGGAGCAAAATCACAGAATTGGGATATGAAGTTTTATGCGTGAGGAATAGCAAGAACACTAGTTTGGCTAAACTGTAGAGGGTGAAAAAGGGAATAATATATCAAGAAGCTAGAAAAGTAGGTTGGGGCCAAGTCATGTGCTTTAAAAAGCAAACAGGAGTTTGCTTGTATTTTATACTAAAGGTAATAGGGAGTTACTGGAGTTTATTGAGTAGGAGAGTTGACATGGTCAGTTCTAGGCTTAAGGAAAGTCACTTTGGCAGTGGTATGTAGGATGTGCCTCAGACTTTAGTCACAGAGACCAATTAGGAGTTTATCTTTGTGGTTCATTTGTCTCAGTCATGTCTCACTCTTTATGACTCCATATAGGGTTTCTTGGCAAAGATACTGAAGTGGCTTGTCATTTCCTTCTCCAGCTCATTTTATAGATAAGGAAATGGAGGAAAACAGGGTTAATTGACTTGCCCAGGGTCACACAGTTAGTAAGTATCTGAGGCTAGATTTGAACTCAGGAAGATGAGTCTTTCTGACTCCAGGACTGGTACTCTATCCACTGTGCCCTCTAGCTGCCAAAGGAGACTATTATCATAGTCCAAGTGAGACTGATGAGGGCTTGACCTAAGATGGTAGAATAGATCTATGGGATAGATGTGAAGGAATAAATGGCCAGACATGGCAACTGATTGACTATGTGGGGATTGAGGACTTGAGGCTGTTAACCTAGGACCCTAGAAGAATGATGATGCTAGAAATAGGGAAGTTTGGGAGGGTGGAGGGATTTGGGGAAAGGATAATGAGTTCTGTTTTAGACCTGTTAAATTTGAGACTTCTCTGGTGCATCCAGTTTGAAATATTTAATAAGCCATTGGAAATGTAGGACTAGAGCTCAGGAGAGAAAATCCTGCTGAATATATAGATCTGTGAGTCATCTGCATAAAGATGATAATTAAACCTTTGGGAGCTGATGAGGTCACCAAGGGAGAGCAGAGCGTGCAGAGAGAGAAGAGAGAAACCGGCGCTTTGCCTTCATCACTTCCTTTTCGGTGTTCTGCCAAACTGGCCTGTTTGATGTTTCACATACCTGACGTTCCATTTACTGCTTCCCTGCCTTTGTACTGGTTGTCCCCCATGGCCCACATCCTCCTGTGCATATGTTCCCTCCTTTCTTTTGCTCTTTGTTTATTCCCTTCAAGGCTCAGCTCATATCACCTTCTAGGAGAGGCCTTTTTCATTCCACAGCTGTTAGTGCTCACACCCTGCATCCTCCGAGTTCCTTAATATTTCTCAATATATTTCTGAATTATTTACCATTGTAGAATATGAACAACTTCTTCTTCTTCCTCCTCCTCCTCCTTCTCCTCCTCCTCCTTCTCCTCCTCTTCTTCCTCCTCCTCTTCCTCCTCCTCCTTCTTCTTCCTTCTCCTCCTCCTCCTCCTCCTTCTCCTCTTCCTATTCCTCCTCCTCCTCCTCTTCCTCCTCCTCCTCCTTCTTTCTTCTTCTCTTCCTCCTCCTCCTCCTCCTTCTCCTCCTCTTCTTCCTCCTCCTCTTCCTCCTCCTCCTTCTTCTTCCTTCTCCTCTTCCTCCTCCTCCTCCTCCTTCTTTTTCCTCCTCCTCTTCCTCCTCCTCCTCCTCCTCCTCCTCCTCCTTCCTCTTCCTCTTCTTCTCTTCTTTTTGGCAAGACAATCAGGGTTAAGTGACTTGTCACTTGTCACGCAGCTAGCAAGAATGTGA
This sequence comes from Gymnobelideus leadbeateri, assembly GCA_011680675.1. Taxonomy (NCBI): domain Eukaryota; kingdom Metazoa; phylum Chordata; class Mammalia; order Diprotodontia; family Petauridae; genus Gymnobelideus; species Gymnobelideus leadbeateri. The sequence goes on along the minus strand of WOXC01010598.1, from coordinate 871,454 downwards.
ACTTCTTGAGAGTATTCTCCCTATTGCTCAGCCAAATGTAGGGAGTTAGAGTGACATAGTTACTGGGGGGGGGGGGTGTAGGACAAAAGTCATCAGCTCCCTTTTGTTCTCTCCATCCAATTCTTCTGATTTGTTCTGATTTCATTGTCATCATAGGTATGGAAAAAGAGTTGGAAAGTAATTTCTCACTTAGAGTCAAGTAAAAGTTTATAATGGAAGAACTCAAGAGACAGTAGGAGAAAGAGTACAGAAGACAGATTTATAAGATCTAAGAACTTCTCTAGCTAGTTGGTTAAGTGCATCTGACTGGAGTATACATCCCTAAGGAGGGAGAAAGCCCTTGGGGATATAAGCTAAAGAACTGACAGAATCTTCCTTCTGGTGAAGCCCCTAATTTGATTTAGAGGAGTCCATCACCAGGCTGATAATAAGGTGATGATTTTTGGGAAGGGAATGGAACAAGTATTTATTAAGTCCCCAATCTGTGCCAAGTACTGTGCTAAGCACTTGAGGAATATTTCATTGGATCTTCACAACAACCCTATGAGGTAGGTGCTATTCCCCCCTCCCCCATTTTACAGTTGAGGAAATTGAGGCAGACAGAGGTTAAGTGACTTGTTTAGTCACTTAAGTATCTGAGGCTGGATTTGAATCAAGGTTTTCCTGATTTCAGGCCCAGAGTTCTATCTACTTTGCCACCCAGCTACCGCGGGCCATAGCAACTCTTGAAGACCGCCCGCTAATTTATAGAGGGGTATTACTAGAGGGAGTACTCACACTAAGAAACTCACAGATCTTTGAAATATTAAAGGATGGTTATCTAGGTATATATTATATCATTTACTACATCATAAACTTAATTAGGGTAGATACTATGTTTTAGCTAACCTTTGTTATCTCCCCCAGTACCTAGCACAGTGGTTTATAGTATATAGTATTTAATAAACATTTATTCAATTGAATTGAATTGAGCTTAGTTTTGAAGGATAGGAAAAAAAAATTCTATTCTAAGCAGGAGACTGTCAGTAGCAAAAGCAGATAAGTAGAAAAGGGAAAGGGATGTTTGGGAAACAATGAGAAAACCAGTTTGATTGTAATGGTGCAGTAGATAGAGCATTGGGCTTTGAGTCAGGAAGATCTGAACTTAAATCCAAACTCAGACACTTATTAGCTGTGTGACCCTAGGCAAATCACTTAGTCCTTACTTGTTTCAGCTCCATATATGTAAAATGGGGACACACTAGAGAAGGAAATGACAGACTACTCCAATATCTTTGCCAAGAAAACCCCATAGGGTTATGTAGAGTCAGAACGGGTTCTTAACCCATTCTGTACCATGAGCACCATTGGCAGCCTATGAATCTCTTCTCAGAATAATTCTTTTAAAAGCATAAAATAAAATTCAGGGGATTGCAAAGGAAACCAATTATAGTAAGTACAGTTATTAAAATATTTTTCCCACTCGAGTCCATAGTCCCCATGAAATCTATTCACAGATCTTTTGGGAGTGCATGGGTTCCAATTGAGAACCCTTGGAATAGAGACTTCATATAGAGGAATAGGGGGAGATAAGGTTGATAGGGAGGTTGGGGTTAGAGTTTAGGGGGTCTTGAATGCTAGGTGCAGGAATTTGGTATTGATGTTATAAGCAGTGGGGAATCATTGAAGGCTTTTAAACAAAAGAAGAAACATGATGAAAGTAGCATTTTAAGAAGATTAATCTGTCAGCACTGTGCAGAATTGATGCAGAGGTGGTGTGTGGGTATGTGTGTGTGGGAGGCATGGAGATTGATAGGGGACTTTAGTTGAGAGGTGTTAAAATAGTATAGATGTGAAGTGATCAGGGTCTGAATTAGGGTTGTAGCAGTGATAATAGAAAGAAAGGGATGGATTTGAGAGAAGTTAGGAAGAATCTATTGATTTGGATGTGGGGGTGGAGTAAGGGTAGAAGAATCAAAGATAACTCAAGGTTAGGAGTCTGGGTGACTAACAGCATGATAGTATCATTAACAGAAATAGAGATGTCAGGAAGAGATGCTAGGTTTTTTTGGGAAGATAATGTTTGGCTCTGTTTCTAATGCATGACATAACTTCGCCAGCTTCCTGTCCTCAGAAACTACGCATTCCCCTCTGGCCTCTGGCTACTATGGGCAGAATTCCCAGTTCCTGAGCTCGGTCCAGGACCCATCTTGAACACCATGCTATAGGCCCAAGGGCCTTAAGAATCCAATAGGTGGGTGGGGGGGAAGGTCCATTCACCAAGGACTACATCTTTGATGTAGGAGGGTGGCCTAATTTTGCCTTGAAGTTCAAATTGATAGGAGCCTGAGGTACTGAAAACTTCTCTTTGGTTGAACAGTAGGGACCTTCCCATTTCAAATTCCTTGTGTTAACATGACCAATATAGAAATATGTTTTGCATGATTGCACATGTATCAGGATGCTTACCTTTCCAGGAAAAGGGGATGGGAAGGAGGGAGGGAGAGAATTTGGAACTTAAAATTTTTAAAAAATGAACATTGGGAATTGTTTTTACATGCAATTAGGAAAAAACAAAATATGACTTAAAGATGAAAAAATTCTCTGCATTTTGTCCTCTTCTAGCTAGATCATTCAGACCCTTGGTATCTCTTCTTGGGGTATATCCTAGGAGTAAGAGGTTGGGGGGGGTGGAAAGCAGAAGAATTAGGGATATGCTCTGATATGAGATATGAATAAAGCATTTGTACTATATATAGATAGAGTCTGTAGTTCTTTGAAAGCCAGGAAGGAGAATTTGAAAGATTAGCCTACAGAACAAGGACTTTTATAAGGCAGGGTCCTGCTGCATGGGTAGGCTGCCTGCAAAAATCCAGAGATTATAGTATCAGAGGGTCATGGATTTATATTTGATTGATCAGCATTGTTATTGAGTGCCCAGTATGAGCCTAGCACTGTGGTAGCCCAGTGAGGGAAACAAAAGAAGCATGGTCTTTGCTCAAAAAGAGTTTAGAATATAGTTGGGGAGATATATCTAACACACATGAAATAATTAGAGAATGATTAAATGTTAAGTTTTGAATAACTATGTACAATTTGGGACAGCAGTTTGATGTGATGTGACATGTCAGGGCATTGGACAGGGAGTAAGCAGGTCTGGGTTCTAGCCTTGGCTCCTCCACTGATTTGGTATTTGACTTTCCCTGTTTGGGCCTCAGCTACCTCATCTATAAAATGAAGGAAGTTGGATTACAAGATTATCATGGCTTCTTCTAGTAAGAGTTCAATTCAACACAGCTTAATTCAACAAACATGTATGAACTGTGTACTAGGGGATAAGGCATGGCCTTTGCTATCATGGAGACGCCAGTTGAGGAAGAGAAGACAACTATAATTTGTAATACTATCAAACTTTATTAAAGAGACACAGAGCAAAGCATTGTTCCCAGGAATGGGGAACCTGTGGTCTCGAGGCCACACGTGGCCTTCTAGGTCTAGGCCTTTTGATTGAGTCCAAGTTTTACAGAACAAATTATTTTATTAAGGGGATTTGTTCTGTGAAGTTTGGATTCATTCAAAGGGCCACACTTGAGGACCTAGAGGGCCACATGTGGCCTTGGGGACACAGGTTCCCCACTCCTGGTTTAGTTTAATAGAAAAGGTCATTACTACCAGGAACAAAGAAGTCTATATCTAGGAACTGACATTTGAGCTAGAATATAAAGGATGGGTAGGAATTCAGCATGCAAAGAAGGAGAGGGTGGACATTTACAGGGAGAGAAAACTGAATGCAGTTCCAGAGGTGAGAAAGTCTAGAGGACAGTGTAGGGAGTGCAAAGTATGCTAACCTGAAAAGGTAGGTGCCAGCCACATTGTGGAGGGTTTCAAATTCCAGGCAAAAGAGTTTAAACTTTATTTGAGAGGTATAAAGGAGAGCCAATGGAAATTTGTGAGTAGAAAAAATGGCATGCTTAGACTGTGATTCAGTGAAATGGGTTTGAATCATCTCACTGACACTGTATGAACTGGAATGCCACTTAATTTCTCTGACTCAAATTTCCTCATCTGTAAAATGGGAGTAATGATATTTTCATTATCTACATCACAGGGTTGTTATGAAGATGAGGAAGGAAACTTTAAGGTGATACACAAATGTGAATTATTATTCTGGAATTCAGAGAAGAGAGAGATCCTTTAGGATTACTATTGTTGCAGAAGGTTTCAGAAGAGAGGTGGAATTCGAATAGAGCATTGACAGAAAGCACTTTGTAAACCTTAAGGTAAGGATTCTTAATTTGTGCTCTGTGAACATGTGTTTCTTTTCTTTTCTTTTTGGATGGGGGAAGGCAAGGGCAATTGGGGGTTAATTGACTTGCCCAAGGTCACACAACTAGTAAGTGTTAAGTGCCTGATGTCAGATTTGAACTCAGGTTCTCCTGACTCCAGGGCTGGTGCTCTATTCACTGCGCCACCTAGCCAACCCTGAACTTGTGTTTCTTAAAGATATTTTGACAATTAAATTTCAGTATGCTGTTTCCTTTGTAATAATAATATACTTGTTTTACAATTTGAGAACATTCTTATAAGGGATCCACTTCATCAGAATGTCAAATATTTTCTAATCAATAATACCCATCAAAGTGGTTAAAATTATGTACTTGGAGTCAAAAAGTCCTGAGTTCAATTCCTGTCTCCTACACCTCCTAGCTGTTGGACCCTGGGCAAGTCATTTAACCTTTGCCTGCCTCACTTTCCTCCTCTGTAAAGTGGAGATAATATCGCTTTTCCACCAGAGTTGACATGAGAACAAAATGAGATACTCGTAAGAGTTTGTGAATCTTAAAGCTCAATATAAATGATAATAATACGAATACTTATTCTATCACTATTCCGTCTGGTACTATTTCTACTTAAAACACGTGTATTCCTATTTCTCTACTGTTAAAACAGTTTACTCCTATTTCTACTTCTCTCATTCCTTTTTCTGTTACAATCTGTCCTACTACTAATACTAATCATGTTAAGAAATTGGCTCTAATGGTCTGGGAGACAATTCAGCGGACCCTGTACCCAGCAGGCAGGTGAGAAGGGCAGGCAAGCGCCGCAGGTGCAGGGCAGGTGCGGGGCTGGGCGCGAACCACTTAGGAGGGCAGCGGGCTTCACCACCCAGAGCTCTTCGGTGACCTCTGGCGACGGCGAGGAGGGGTTAAGAGGCATGGGGATGAAGGAGGTTCTTTAAGGGCAGAGGCCACTGAGCTCCCAGGTCTAGGGCGGAGCGCAGAGAAAGAACCAGCCTCCCTAGGCTGAAGAAGGCAGCCTGAGAGGGGGGCGTGGATTTGTGGGGAGCGGGGTGGGGACCAGAGCTCTGGAGGCGCTACTAGATGGGGGTGTGGCTAGATTGAGGGTCTGTAGGGGCGGGGCTCTAGTTTAGAACTCTGCCCTTGCAGGCTCCAGGGGCTGATTCCTTCCCCCTCCCGCCCTCGATAGCCCCTTGCCATCTCCAAGAGTTTGTTTTAGGGCTCAAGTCTTCCTCTACCCCAAGATGGGCGGACAGACCTGGGGGGAGGGGGACGGGGGCGGAGGTAGGGTGGGGGCGGGGGCGGGAGCTGGGGGGCTGGGATGGGGCGGGGTAGGGCGGTCCCAGCTGCAGCCGGGAGCGCAGCCTGGAGCGCAGCCTGGCTCGGCGCCTTCTGCCTCTCTGGGGCCGGGCCAGGCGCTGCTAGAAATAGCAGGAGCCGGGTGCCGAGCCGCGGATTTTCTCCGCGTGTAGCTGGGCTCGGTGCCCGGCCGCGGGACCGGGTGGGAGGGATAGGGAGTTTGGGGGATCGGTTGGGAGGATCGGGGGCACGGAGGCGCTCCTCACCTGCTCTCTCTGTCCCTCCTGGAGAAGTTTGCTTCGTCGAGAGCCTTACCGTGCAGCTGGGAACGACCGCTGTCCAGTATCGTGGCGAGGGAAACCTTCAGCCCGGGCTCTGGTCCCTCCAGGGAGGACGGCGGCCCGGGCAGAGCATCGAGCACAGGTGGAGGCTGTGTGTGTGTGTGTGTGTGTGTGTGTCCATTCGTGCACGCGCGCTCGATCCCTTGGGGATGTGTGTTGGGGGCGTCTTGTGTGCAGGGACACGTGAGGCTTTCAGTGAGGGGGGTTGTAAATGCATACAGGCTTATGTGAGAGACGAGTCTGCACGCAGTGATTGTGTGTATGTGTGTATGTGCAGGAATATTGGAGAGTTTGAGGAGCGCCGTATGTGTACACTGGCTTAGTGTGGAGGTGTAGGCAAATAAGGGGAGGGGGAGTTGTTCCTTTTTGGATATGTAGGTGAGTGAGGGTTGTTTGATTTTTTTTTTCTTTTTGGAAATGGGCTCCACACCTGTGATTTCATTGTTCCAGGGAGCTCCCCATCAAGAAACTATTTCTACCAGTGTAGATAGGCAATTTTCTGCAACTTACAGTCTTAAGAGAGTGGCATGGGGTACTTACAGGTTAATCGATCACGTAGTCACCATGTCACAGGCGTCCTGGTCTTACTGATCCTGAGGCCAGCTTTCTATTTGTCATACCTCAACTGTCTCTCAAGATCATAGATTTAGAGCTGGAAATTCAGTCCAACTACTTCTCTTCAGGCCTAAGGAAATGAAGTGACTTGCCCAAAGTCACAAGGTAATAAGTAGAAGAGGTAGGACTTGAACTTGGGTCTCCTGACTCCTGAGCCAATATTCTTTTCCCTATACCTTGCTGCCTCCCTATAGGTGTGAAATGATTTGAATGACTGTGTTATGTGTGTTCTCATCCTTCAGGACAAACATGCATTTTGGGACAGTGTCAAGACTGATGGTTGGGACCCAAGGGACAGTTATTTGGGGGCTCCAGAGCCCCATAAATGCCACAGCATTTCAAGAAGCTTAGGCATTAATGCTAGTGACTCTCGAGTTTATGTTGTCTATATCTTGTTTGTACATAGTTGTTTTCCTGTTGTCTCCCGCATGAGACTGTGTAATCCATGAGAGGAGGAATTGTTTTTGCCTTTCTTTGTATCTCCAGCATTTAGCACAGTGCCTGGCACCTAATGGCTCCTTCATAAATGCTTGTCGACTTGACTTGAGTAACTAGAGTGCAGTAGCTATTGTTCCCATACCATTGAACAGCAGTTGGAGTGTGAAACATCCTATTTTCAAAGTTAGGAAGCTACAACTTAACTGAATTAAAAAATAATAAAACAGTTCTGTATGGTTTGGATTGCAGGTTCCAGGTGAAAATGGTCCAGAAATACCAGTCTCCAGTTCGAGTCTATAAGTATCCCTTTGAGCTGGTCATGGCGGTAAGTAGAGACGTGGGTATGTGTCAAATGAAGAAAGGTGGGCATCTCTGACTCCCTCTCTGGGAGGAGAAACCCTAGAAATCAGCTTTGGGCATGCAACCTACTATTTATACATTTATTAAAGCCCTGTCAGCCAAACCAAGAAGCCTAGCTGCCCTTGAGACTTTTCGTCCTCCCAGAGCTTCCTAATGGAACTTGAGCTAGGCTGTGGTGAAGGCAAAGTGGTCAGGTGATTTGGGCAATGGCATTCAGTTTCCAAGGCTTGGTTACCATTTGGGGATCTTGAATAAATTGAATAGTTTTTTTTTCTCAGTTTTCCAGCCTTTGAAGTGATGATAACAGTTAAAAACAAATACTTGATGATTTTGCCGAGGGGTACACTAAGCATTGTGGGTTGGGTGAGAGTTAGAAGTTTTTGGCCAGTATTTTGCAGGGTTTCAAGAGTGAAGCTTTTGACTTTTTTTGTATACAGATACTGTGTGTGTGTGTGTGTGTGTGTGTGTGTGTGTGTGTGTGTGTGTGTGTGTTGGGGGAGGGGAGAGAGAGGAGAGAAGGAGAAAGGGGACGGGTAGACAAATGGGGTGAGGGGAAAAGGGGGGAAGGAGAGAGGGAGGGAAGGAAGAAAGAAAGAGAAGAGAGGAAGAGAGAATGAGGGACACGGAGAAGGAGAAAGGAGGGAGAAAGAATGAAGAAGGGGGGAATGAGGGAGAGGAGGAAGGAGAGAAAACATGAAGAGGAAAGAGAAATGGAAGGAGAGAGGCAGGGAAAGAGAGAAGGACAGGGAGCAAGAGAAGAGAGAGGCAGAAAGAGTGGAGAAGGAGGAAGAAGGAAAAGGGAGAGGGAGGGATGAAGTGGGGGAAGGAAAAAGAAGAGGAGGAGGAAGAGAATATAATTTTGAATAAACACCAAGATATCATCTTTCCACCTACTTATCACTTTTCTCTTCCCCATCCTGCCATATCCTGTGTACCAGAATCTTGATGTGTGTGTGTGTGTGTGTGTGTGTGTGTGTGTGTGTGTGTGTGTGTGTGTGTATGCATGCATTTGTATGGTTTTGGGAAGAAGTGTTTAAGTCTTAAACTTTGAAGGACATGATAACTTGCCATTCTAAGGGTTATAGATCTGGAAGGGGACCTTTGAGATTTTCTAATCCAGTCCTTTATTAGAATCATATAATCTCAGAGTTGGAAGGGACCTTAGAAGTGCCAATAGAAATTGTGTTCATAACATGTTCAACAAATAATCATACAACCTTTGCTTGAAGACCTCCAGAAGAAGAAAATTTACTTTATCCTGAGGTAGAACATACTATTTTTGAACAGATCTAATTGTTAGGAAGTTCTCCCTTATGTCTGGCTAAAATTTGCTTCTGTTTAATGAAACTGGTCTTAGTTTTGCCCTCTGGAACTAAACAAAGTGAGTATAATATCTCTTCCACCTGATGGCTTTTCAAATATTTGAAGACAATTATGGTGTACTCTTTAGGTTTTTTTCTATAAATAAAATATCCCATTTCTTTTGGCAGATCCTTGCCTCAAAATTTTTTCCAACTTCTGTGTTCTTTCTAAAATGTGGCACCCCCTCCCCAAACTGAATGTAATACTCCCAATGTGGGCTTATCAGGTTAGGATACAGTGAGACTATCATTTCCTTTATTCTGGATGCTATAGCTCTGATAACAAAACCTAAGATTGCCTTAAGTTTTTTGGGCCTATGCTGTCACACTGCTGACTTAAAATGAGGAAAGAAGGAAATAAAAAGCATTCATTAAGTGCTAGTTTCATGCAGCACATTAAGGCTTACAAAGCATTTTACAAATATTATTTCACTTGATCCTCACCATGGTCCCCTGGGAAATAGGTATTATTATGATCTCTATTTTATAGTTGAAGAAGCTGGGGCAGATAGAGATGAACTGCCTTACCCAGAATCACGTAGATGATAAAGCATCTGAGGCTGGATTTGAAATTATGTCTTCCTGACTCCACATCTAGCACTCTATCCACTGTACCACCTAGATACCCCTAAATTGGGCTTGTGGTCCACTAAACCCCTCACATCCTTTTCACATGAATGGTTCTCTAATAACTTCTCTATCCTATACTTATGCAGCTGATTTTTTTAACCCAATGGTAGGACTCCGCATATTTCCCTAAAATCCTCCTCTGGCATATTTTCATGGCAGAGAGGGAAACAATGAGCTGAGTCTAAGCTCTGTGTGGTCCTACCAAGCTGGGAGTGTTTGGGTTATGGATTCAGAGGCAGGCTGCATGCCTGTCTTCTGAGGACTAGCTAGTACCAAGAGGTTGGCCAGTGGATGATGAATGTTTTTTGGCCACAGCAATTCATTAGGCTGTCTCCTAAGTCACTGAGGGGCTGTTATCTGCATTGGTGCAGGAATAACTATACAAATGAAATCATAGATTCTTGAAGTATATTTCATCTTATTCAATTTGGCTCATTGTTCCAACCTATTTAGATAATTTTGGATCTCAGTTCTTTCATTTACTTTAGTAGTTACCCTTTTCAGCTTTTAGTCATCTGCAAATTAGATAAATATATCATCTATACCTTCATCCAAATCACTGATAAAAGTGTTGAACAGGATTTTTTTTTTTAACCGTCCATCTGATTTCACTGGCATAGGAAGCTCCAGGTGAGAAAACTCCCTCTCCCAAATACTATATCCATAATTACTCTATATAATATCTATGACTACTCTATAACTTACAGTCTTAGAGAGCTTCCAGAGCTTCTGTGAGATTAAGTGACTTGCCCAGGGTCACACATTCAGTATGGGTCAGGGGCAGGGCTTGAACCCAGGCCTCCCTGATACTGAGGTTAGTGATCTAGCCACCGTGCCATGCTCCCATGCTTTTCAGGTTGATATTGATCACCACTCTAGGTCTGGTCATTCAACTAGTTTGAATGTACCTAATGGTGGCTCTAAAACTCTATTGTCTTTTCTACAAGGATAATGAGAAAAGTATTGTCAGAGACCTTTCTAAAATCATAGCATACTCTCCCTTTACCACATTCCCCTGATTGTACCAATCTCAAAGACAGATAGTATTTGGAGTCAGAAGACTTAGGTTTTACCATCATTGTGGCTATGTATGACCTGTGTGACTTTGGGAGAGGTGCAATCCAAGGGCCTCAGTTTCCTCCTCTGTAAAATGAAAGGGTCTCTAAAATGCCCTTTCAAGGGCTCACAAACTATGCCTTTAATAATATATTCTGGTTTGTTGACAGAAATTAAGGTCAAACTCGTTGACATATAGTTTTAAGAACACAATTTCCCATTTTTGAAAATGGATACAATACCTACCAGTCTTGTGATGTCTCTTCCATTCTCATCTCCTTCCCTCCCCCATTTTTTCTTAAAGATCACTGAGAGCAGTTTCCTATACAGTCCTTGCATATCTTTTCTACATAGGGTTTTTTTTTTTTTTTTTTTTGCTTTTTTTGGAGAGGGGAAGGCAGGGCAGTTGGGGTTAAGTGACTTGCCCAAGGTCACATAGCTAGTAAGTGTTAAGTATCTGAGGCCTGATTTGAATTCAGGTCCTTCTGACTCCAGGGCTGGTGCTGTATTCACTGCACCACCTAGCTGCCCCACTCATCTTTTCTATAAGGAGGATAAGGAAGATATTGTCATATACCTTTCTGAAATCTGGACATACTATGCTTCTACCACATTCCCCTGGTTGTTTTGGGTTGCATTGATATTTTGGATTGTATTTTATCTGGATCCAATGACTTGACTTTATTCAGGATGGCTAGGTGCCATTTAACTTCCTGTTAAATATTTGTTCCATCTTTCTCGGTTTGGACCTCATTCTTCTTGTTAAAGAAAAGAGAAGCAAAGCAATAGTTTAATAGTGTAGTATCACCTTTTTTCTGTCATCCATTTTTATTGTCCCATCCAGCTCAAATAATGCTACTATCTTTTCCTTTATCATCCTTTTGTCTTTTTTTTTGGTTGTTGTTATCTTAGCATCCAGTGTAAACTCTAGCTTATTCTAGGCTTTAGCTTTTCTGACATATTCCTCCAGGATCATGTCACTCTTCTGTCTGTATATGTTTTTAGCTTTCTGTCCTTCTCTCCCTCTTCCTCTCTTCCCCCACTCTCCCTGCTTTCATTTTGTGTTTGTCTTTAAAAAAATAAAATTGGGTTGGCCAATGAGGTCCCTGTGTGGCCACATCAGTCTTTTTTATACAATTCTCCTTTCCTCATTGGGATTATTTGCATTTGTGTCTTTCTCTTTCATGCTGAAGCTGTACCTCAGTATGAGAGTGTGGGGGATTGGGATATCCTATGATTATTAAACTATCTGGAGATAATTCCTAGACCAAGAAGCCTCACTTTTCTTTTTTTCTTCTCTCACAGGCCCTTGAGGTCTGGCCCTCTTACTCTTCCACTGCCAGCAACTAACACTGAAAAGGTTACTCCCGGGGTGGCTAGATGGCACAGTGAATGGAGCACTGGCCCTGGAGTCAGGAGGACCTGAGTTCAAATCTGGCCTCAGACACTTAACACTTACTAGCTGTGTGACCTTGGGCAAGTCACTTATCCCCCAATTGCCCTGCCCTCCACCCTCTGGAGAAAAAAAAAGAAAAAGAAAAGGTTACTCCCTCCCATACAGTCTTGGACTGATGGAGGTCTGACATCCCCATTCTTTAGTAACAACCTCCTACCTTACCAGTGAAGAATAGGCAATTCACACATCATCAGCTTCAAGGTGCTACCCAGCATTATGCCATAGAATGGAATGACCCCTATGATGGACATAAATCTGAGCCTGAAAAGTGAGTGGACCTCATAATAGTTTGTGGTCAATGGAGTAAAACCCTTTAATATGAAAATGAATGACATTTCCTCGTATTTGTATAGTGCTGTGTCCTTCTATGTGCATTATTCCATTTGATTTCTTAAGACCATACAAGTAGGCTAGATATCAAAGTCCTTATTTTACATGTGGAGAAAGAGAGGCATGTAGACATCCAGGGACTAATGTAAGACCTTGAACAAATTAGCAATAGAGCTGGCACTAGAACATATAGCTCCTGACTCCAAGTGCTGTGTTTTTTCTACTACATCACACTCCCTTAGTATATCATTATATTAAAAACTGTTTAAGGTGTTAGATTTTAGTTATGTTTCTAGGAATAATCATGGATCAATGTCCTGCTGAGAGTAGGCCAGTAATCATTTTTCATATGATAACATATAGAAAGTACATATCTTTTTCACCAAGGGCATGTATGCATTTCTACGATGGCTGGCTTGGGCTGGGAATGTAGTCTGTGACTGTGGGAATGACCTGCTTGAGGATTATAGGTGTCAGAGGCGCAATGGATGGAGTGTTGTGCCTGGACAGAGTTCAGATCTGGCCTCAGAAACTTACTGGCTCTGTGACTTTGTGCAAGTCACTTAATTTCTGTCTCAGTTTCCCCAGCTGTAAAATGGGATAAAAATAGCACCTCACTTGCAGGGTTATTGTGAGGATCAGATGAAATAATATTTGTAAAAATGCTTAGAATAATGCCTAGCACATAGTAGGTGCTCTATCGATGTTTACTCTCCTCACCATTTTCACTCTTAAACCCCTTGGCTTTAGACTTCTAAATGTGGAATTAATGAGACACAGACTTTTGGTTTTTTTACTTTCTAAATTTAAAATTTTAATGGTTTTTATATCATCTTCATTTCAAAATCTGTTACTTCTTCTAGCTATCTCTTATAACAAAGAATAAAAAAGAAAGAGGAAAAAAGCAGTTCAGCAAAACGAACACACACATATATCAACTGAGTATAAGTGATATTCCATACCTGTAGTCCCTTACCTCTGCAAAATAGGGAGGGAAGTACATTTTCTTATCTTTTCTTTAGGGCCCAGCCTAGTCATAATTACGCAGCATTCGGTTACTTTCTTCCCCTTCTTTCTATTTATATTGGTGTAGTCTTGTGCATACATACATACATACATACATGCATGCATACACACACACACATATATATATGCACACATGTATATATTTGATGCTGTTCATTTTTATATTAATTCATATAAATACATTTTCCATACTTTTCTGAATTCTTCATAATTCCTCTACACTAATATACTACAGTTTGTTTAGCCATTCTTCAATAAGTGTAGCTTTAGCTTTTAATGTTAGGATAAAACTGTCTGACTTTGGGAAGGAAGTGACTTAACCTTTCCAGGCCTCAGTTTCATCATTTATAAAATGGAAGTGGTGTGGGGTTGACTTTTGTTTTGTTACAATTCTTCAGCTCTCTGTAATACAGTGGAGAAATACATATAGCTCTAGACTCCCTATATAATACCTAAGTAAATCATTGCACTTACAGTTTTGCTTAAGTCACTTAACTTCTTTCTCTACTTCTCTATCTGTATAATGATGACAATAAAACCTGACCTACTTAACTCAGAGGTTGGTTGCAATAAATCAAATAGGATAATGTATGTGAATTAAATTATAACTATGTGAGTTAAATGTAAACTTAATTAGCATTGGCAAGGCATTCAAAAATAATTTATGTAAAATATAAAAAATGTATGTCCTCAAAATTGAAAATGCCTGCTAGTGCAGAATATATTAGAATATAATATTTGGAATGCTAATATCTCATACTGCCTATGGTAACTTTAAAAAAGTTTTATTTATGCCTTTTAAAAAAATCACAGTCATTGTCCAGCATATCCTCCCCTTAATTTACTTCCCTTCTCTCATAATAGAGAAAAACTGTTGAAGAAAACCAAGTGACAAAATTATGGTGTCTGACAGAATTTGCACTGACATATCTGTAGTCCCCTGTAGAGAGGAGGGAAGTCTGTTACCATCCATTCATCCGGACCAAGAATGGACATTTCAATTAATCCAATTTGTGCTGCCTCTGAAGTGTGGCTCTCATTTGTTATTATGGTTTCTGTCAACTTAGTCCTACATTTAAAAGCCTTCCCATTCGTAATGTAAGATCATAGGAGGAGATAATCAGAGCCAAAATGGACCCAGAAATCATCTGCTCCACCTGTTTCATTTTTTTTTACAGAAAAGGAAACCAAAACTTTGGGAAGTGAAGTGAGTCTCCCAAAGTCACACCAAGATATAGTATTCAGACCTTCAGAGTACCAGATTTGTTTTTAAAAAGCCCTATGTTTCGTCTATATAAAGTGTGAGGTGTTAACTTGACAACTTACAATTTATTTCTTGGTGTTTGTGAACTGAAGCTTGAATGCTTATGAGGAATATCCCATTTATAAACTATAAAAAGTATCCAAATGATTGTTGCCCTAACAATGAATATTTTTTGAGTGCCCCCTGTTCTCAAGGTACTGTGCTAGTTCAAGGGATCTGACGTGTTAATGCTTTTCTAAAGAGGAAGGAAAATAAAATGCACTTAAGTATGATACTACAGTATTGCTTTGTCCACCAATCCCCTTCAGGAAGGTAGTCCTGAGTCATATCAGCGAAAGCATCAAACTAGTCTCCTGGCTGTTTACCCAATACCATTGTCACCAAAATAATTCTTCAACTCCCCTAATGTGAAATTGCATGCTGTGTGTGCAGTGTATTGTCACTTAAGGTCTTTTGGGGGTTTCTAAATTAAACACTTTCCTCCAGTTAGTGTTAGATGTTAGAGTTATCAAGTTTACTCTTGACTGTTGCTTTTAAGCATTAGCTGAGGATCCAAAGGAAGACTTTTAAGATTGTATTTAGTATGTAAAAATGTCCTTAGCACCAGCCCTGAAATCAGGAAGTCTTGAGTTTAAATCCCTTCTCAGACACTTGATACTTAACTAGTTGTGTGGCCTTGGGCAAGTCACTTAACCCCAATTGCCTTACCTTCCCCCCTCCAAAAAAAATATCTTTCATCCTTCCAAAGTTTCCCCAACCCCTATTCATGACGACTTATTGATATTTTATGGAATACACTGTGGAAGGACAGAAATGATTGGAGCAGTGAATTGATCCAATTATTTTTTGAAATCAGTGTGTAATTATACCCCCAAAGGCAATAAATTGTGGGGCAGCTAAGTGGCGCAGTGAGTAGAGCGCCGGCCCTGGAGTCAGAAGGACCTGAGTTGGGATCTGACCTCAGACACTTAATCCACACAAACAAACAAACAAAAAAACCTAGCCGTGTGACCTTGGGCAAATTACTTAACCCCAATTGCCCTAAAAAAAAAAAAAGGGGGGCAGTTAGGTGGCGCAGTGAGTAAGAGCGCCGGCCTCGGAGTTGGGATGACCCGAGATCAGATCCGGCCTCAGAAAATGAGCACCCACGCATAAATCAAATGACTAGCCGTGTAACCTTGAGCAAGTTACTTAACCCCAATTGCTTAAAAAAAAAAAAAAATTGTGCATACCTTTTGACACAGTGATAACACTATTAGGCATATGCTCTAACGAGATCAGTGAAACAGGGAAATGACCCATATGTATAAAAATATATACAGCAACTCTTTTTATCATAGCAAATAGTAGAAACTAAGGGGGTGCCTTTTGAGAAATGGCTGAACAAATTATGGTGTATGAATAGAATGGAATGATGTTGAGTTATAAGAAATGATGAAAGAAACATAGTTGTAGAGAACTGGGAGGATCCGTATGCACTGATGCAGGGTCAAGTGAACAGATCCAGAAGAACAGTTTATATAATGACTATAACACTATCAAGCCAAGTCAAAAAGCATTTGTTAAGTATTTTACCATGGTGCTAAATGCTGGGGATACAAAAAAAGGGCAAAAATGGTTCCTGCCCTCAAGGACCTTACAATCTGATGGGAGAGACAACTTGAAAACAACTTTGTACAGGATAAGAACAGGAAAAATCAGAGATAATCTCAGAGGGAAGGCGACAGAATGAAGGGAGACTAGGAAAGACTTACTGTAGAAGGTGGGATTTTAGCTGAGACTTGAAGGAAGCCAGGCTGGGGAGAAGGGAGGGAGGATGGAGAGAATTCTAGGTTTGGGGGACAGCCAGTGAAAATGCAGTTTCAGAAGATGGAGTGTCTTATGTGAGGAATAGCAAGGAAACCAGAGTCACTGGATCAGAACGGACTCTAATTAAGATGAAAGAAGACTGGAAAGGCAGGAAGGGGCCAAAAAGATTTTATATTTACTCCTAGAAGTATTAGGGAACCAATGGGGTTTATTAAATAGGAGGGTGATATGGTAGGACCTGTACATTAGGAAGATCACTTTGATAGCTGAGTGGAGGCTGGAAGTGAGTGAGGAGTTACTTGAAAGAGGGAAATCATTGTGGTTGAGCTGTTTTCAGTCACTTCTGACTCTTTGTGACCCTATTTTGCAGTTTTCTTGCCCTAGATACTGGACTGGTTTGCCATTTCCTTCTCCAGCTCATTTTACATTTGAGGAAACTGAGGCAAACAGGGTTAAGTAACTTGCCCAGGGTCACACAGCTACTAAGTGTTTGAGGTTAGATTTGAACTCAGGAAGCCGAGTCTTCCTAACTTCAGGTCTGGTACTCTATGCACTCTGCAGCCATCTAACTGCCCCATGGAGAGCAGAACATGTTGGCTATTGTATATAATAAGGTTGCAGGGTGACAAGGTGGTGGCATTGTTAGAAGAGAGAAGGGGACATATAGAAGAGATGTTATTAAAATAGAATTGACAGGACTTGGCAACTGATTGGATATGGGGTGTGTATGTGTGAGAGAAGGAGGAATTGAGGATAACACCTAGGTTTTGACACTGGCTCACTGGGAGGATGATGGTGCCCTGGACAGTAATGGGGAAATTTAGAAGTGGGGAGGATTTGGGATAAAGATGATGAGTACAGTTTTGGATATATTGAATTTAAAATGTCTAATGAGACCTCCAATTTGAGATGTCCAAGAGGTCAGGGGAGAGGTTAAGGATGGACACATAGATCTAAGAATAACCTTCATGGAGAAGACAGTTGAAGCCATGGGAGCTGACAGGATCATCAAAGGAAATAACATAGAAAGTTTAGAGTGGAAGATCCAGGACAGAGCCTTGGGGGAGTGGGTGTCACCTGGTTGACAACAAGGGAGACTGAGAAGGAGAGTGACAGGCAGGAGGAAAACCTGGATGGAGCCTCCTAGAGAGAAGTGTATCAAGGAGAAGGTGATAAACAACATCAAAGACTTATGAGGGGTCCAGAAGATTGAGAAAGATCTTTAGATCTGGCAACTAAGGAGTCATTGGCAACTTCAGAGAGAGCAGTTTAAGTTGAATGGTGAGGTTGGAAGCCAGGACTGTAGAGACTTAAGAAGAAGAGTTAGAAGAAAGAAAGTAGATGGGCTTCACAAAGAATTTAGCCTTGAAAAGGAGGAAAACATAGGAGAGTAGCCAGTGAATCAAGTGAGGTGTTGTTTTGTTTTGTTTTGTTTTTTGAGGATGAAGGAACCATGGGAATGTTTGTAGGTAAAAGAGAAATAACCAATATATAGGGAGAGACTGAACATTAGTAAGAGAGTGAGGCTGGATGATAGGGGGTAATCTGCTCAAGAAGATGGGGTGGGAATGGGATCACTTTTCACATAGTAGAATTTGCCTTGGCAAGATCAAGGGCCATTTCTTCATGTGAGACAGAGTTAAAGGAGGAGGTATTGGAAGAAGGTATCTGGGTGATGTGAGAAAAGGAGGAGGGGAGAAGAGGGATTTCTTGACAAATGGTCTTGGATTTTTTTTTTTTAATTTTTTCAAAGTATTTTTTTTTTTTTTTTGAGGCAAAGTTCTTAGCTGAGAGAATAGGGAAAGAGGAGTCATGGAAGGCTTGAGGAGGGATAAATAGGTTTGGAAAAGCCTCTGTTGGTTAGTGAATCAATTAGGGAGGTGTGAAAGGATTGCCTTGCTGTAGTGAGAGCCCAGTTGAAATTATATAATGTAATTGTGAAAAGACTTAAAAACTCTGATCAATGAAATAGCCAATCATGACCTCAAAAGACTTGATGAGGAGCCATGCATTCCACCTCTTGGCAGAGAGGTAATGGACTAGAGGTAGAGAATAAGATTTTTTAGATTTGGGCAATATGTAGAATTGTTTTGCTTAACTAAACTTATTTGTTACAAGGGAAGATTCTTAATTATTTTTATTTGGTATGTGTGGGGAAGAATTTTGGGTAGTAATAATAACAATACAAAAATGGAAGAAAAGAACAGTGAAACATTTAAAAAGAAGAAAGTTCAGAAGAGAAGACAGCAAACAGAGCATTGTTGGAATTACCATGTTAAATTTAATATATGCTTAAAGAAATCAAGTAAGTAATAGAGATTCTGAGTATTGTGTACAATACTCGTTTTCTTTTTTTTTGTATAAGGCAGTGTTTGTTATAATAAAAAAGAAAATTAAAAATATTTTCTGGAAAAAAGGAAAAAAAATTAGAATTAATAGTGAAATGTTTACCCCTATGTGGGTTCCAGGATTGAATAACTCCCTTTCTCCTCCCAAAGTCTCATCACTTTTCCTTCAAAATAGTTCTAGCATTTAATAACATTTATATAACCCTTTTTGATTTGCAAAGCAACTTACAAATATCTCATTCTATCCTCACAGTAACCTAGATGGTATTTGCTATTATCACCCTGTTTTACAGATGAGAAACTTCAGGGCAAACAAATGACTTCCCCAGGGTTATATAACTAGTGACTAAGTTCTTATTTGAACTTAGATCTTCCAGCCAAGTGGTACAGAGGATAGAGTGCTGGGCCTGGAGTCAGGAGGACCTAAGTTCAAATCTGACCTCACATACTTACTAGCTGTGTGACCTGGACAAGTCACTTAACTCTGTTTACCTCAGTTCCTCATCTACAAAATGAGCTGGAGAAGGAAATGGCAACCCACTGTTTTCCAGGGAAACCCCCAAAATGGGATTGTGTAAAGTCAAATACGACTTCCTGACTTTAGGTCTGGCACTCTATCCACTACACCACCTAGCTGTCTGTATATATTCTTATCTAAGGTAAGTGTTTTCCCTATTATCTATTAAAAAGGTGTTGAAGAGAAACATAATGGCCCAAGATTAAGGATCTTGGTTTCCTTCAACAATTAAATCTTCTAGGCATTGTGTATAATTCTGGGGATATCAAGACATTTCCCTCCCCTGAGCAGGTTATGTTTTGCTAGTGGAAGTAGAATTTCCCAGATTCCACACTCAACCTGTTTTCCTTTAGGTTTCTGCCATTCAAAGCATTCATCTATTAGTACAAGGTATTTTGTTTTGTTTTTAATATTCCCATGTGAAGAAAACAAAGAGTGCCTGTTATTTCTTGGACTATAGAGTCAGAAACCTACGAGTAATGAGTTCCTATATGGGGCCTGGCACTGTTATTTCTAGGATTTAGGTTCTGAGCATAAATGCTATGTTGTTTCAAACTGGGAAAATGGCAGTTGCAAACTCTCAAGCGATAACATTACTCTTGATACCAATTTCTCCTAGGAATTTTTCTTCTTCCTCAGGTACTTCCCCAACACAACTTTCTTTCAAGTATCCAAGAAGACCAAACTTTTCATCTTAGAAGTCTGTGTGGAGCAGTTGAAATGACTAGATCAATTTTGGGCAGAGCATCTTTCTTGGGCAAATACTGTGAGGACTTGTTTTTACAGTTGGAGTACAAGCTACCCCCATGCTCCAACCTTCTGTAAGGGAGAGGGAATAGATTGACAGAAGCAGCTTGTAAGAAAAGCTGCTGCCTACACATCCCCTGGGGACCAAAGAGTACTGTGATTTTCAGATGATCTCTGGTTCAGCAAACTGAAAGAGCTTGTTGAGAAAGAAAATGGGGAACAGATTTTTCTAAGGAGTAGTCTTTTCATGAGGGTAGGGGGAAACAGAAGGACTTATTCTTAAATGCAAAACTGTATGAGGGGATATAAGTTTGTTCCACTCAGAGGTTTGATGGGGCCAGCCTCCTGTTCCCCTCCAGACCTCACCCCCCACTTAGCTGATTGTTAAATTTTCAGTGTAAGCATTTACAAGTTGGAAATCAGCAAATGCTACAGATCAGGATTTGATTTATTATTTTTTTGATTGTTTAAGCTTTAAAAAGTGATGGGAGAAAATTCAGATTAAATCTATAGGTGTGTCACATGTAAATTTTTTATTTTCTGAAAAGCTGATGTTAAACATTTACCAGCATACCTCTGGTTCCACAGAAAGGCATATTTTGTTGCAAGTACATTAACTACAAAGTATAGAATGTGATAGGTAAGCAATGGCAGACAAATGACATATACAAGTGTGTATTACATTTAAAAAAATGGATATCTTTTGTTTCTACCCCACCTTCATTTCCCACATATGCCTAAGTAATTCCAGTATATCCCTATATCTCAGTATATTTTTATCCTCTCTGTTACCCAGAGAGTAAAAAGAAAGAAAAAAGTTCATTCAGCAAAATTAACCCAAGTCTAACATTATATGCAGTGGTCCTCTAGTCCCCAGTTCTGCAAAGAATGGCGGGTGATGTACTCACATCTTTTCTTTAGGGCCAGATTTGGTCATGACCTTTCATTTAGTTTCCATATCTATCATTGTTGCTTATTATTGTGGGACAGCTAGATGGCACAGTGGATAGTGTGCCAGACTTGGAGTCAGGAAGACTCACCTTTCTGAGTTCAAATCTGACCTCTGACACTTACTATGTGACCCTAGGCAAGTCACTTAGTCCTGTTTGCCTCAGTTTCTCATCTGTAAAATGACCTGGAGAAGGAAATGGCAAACCACTCCAGTAGCTTTGCCAAGAAAATCCCAAATGGGGTCATGAGGAGTTGGGCGCAACCAAAATGACAAAACAAAAGTCACTGTATTTTTACGTCCGTCATTGTATCAGTGCATTCACCCCTTTGCATGCTTCTCTGTATTCTTCATATTCATCCTCTCTTACAGCAAAGTAAAGGCATCACATTTACGTACAACTTGGACATTTTCTCTGTTTCCAATTCTTTGCTACTTCAAAAAATATTGCTATAAAAATTTTGGTCTATATGGAAACTTTTCCCCCCATTTTCTGTTTCCTTTGGTATATGTCTAGGGGTGAGATCTCTGGGTAAAAGGGGTAGAGACAAAAAGATATGCATTTAGAATCAGTCTGATTTTGTAGACTTTTAGTAAAGAGGTAGATATGGTGATTGTTGTCATTAACTCTCTAATTTCACCAGATTAGCTCAATGGTTCATGAAATTCAGTCACCAGCAGATCAAAGAGAGCAATATTTTGCAGTTTAAATCTATTTTTATGTCCTGGATTTTTCTTGATTTGGAGGATAGGGACTGTGGTCAGGTGCTGAACTAACAAAGTCAGTGGCATAATTGAAAGGCTAGACTTGAAGTCAGTCCAAGCCTGGATTTGAATCTGGACTTTGCCATTTACTATGTGTCTGTGAACTTCCAAGCCTCGGTTTCCTCAACAGAAAAATAATTGTACCCGTAGTACTGATTTCATAGGATGGTTATGAGAGATAACGTACATACAGTGCTTTGCAAACCACAACCACCATGTAGATGTCACTTATGTCTGAATTTTAGTGTGGTCAGTGTAAGTTTTTGTTCTATGAAATGTTTCACTGAAATCATTGGGAAATTGAACAGCAGGGTCAATACTCTTTGTGCTGGTTATGTGCCATGTAAATGTCACAAGGCCCTGGCTTGTTTCGATCCCCAATTCACCCTGGGCTCTGAGACCACCAGAGAATGACAGCTGATCATTGCATTTCTCTGGCACTACTTTCACTCTTTGTATTTGGAGAAGAGAGAAATTCCTCCCCCTACTCCATGAGAGTGGGTGAGGCTTAACAGCAGAGTTTCTGTATTCAGACACATGGAGACCAGGCAGCACTTTGGTTGTCACATTCTGCTAATGCCAGGGCTGCCAGACAGTTCTGTTGGAATGTCCTAAAGAGGAGAGGACAGAGTACATAGGCTTCCTGAGCACAAGGGAATATGTGATTTAGTGTGAGGAGGCCGCTGTGGTGGGGATTCAGAATATGAATGAATAATAGGTGAACCACAGCTAACCTCTCCACCCTACTTTCAGTGTGGGAAGTGAAGCCAGTCAAAAATAGGGAAGCTGTTTCTTAGCATTTTTGTTCCATCATAGTTAATAAATTCTGTGAGTTCAAACTTCATTTTCCCAAGCACTTTGAAGGTCTTTACTGCTTGTAATATGGCAACTGTGGTTTTCATTTGTAGTTGTGGTAGAGAAAACAGTGATAGATTTGGAGTCAGATGACCTTGGTTCAAATCTTTTGTTTCTCTTAACACTTATCTGAGTGACCTTGGGCAAGTCACTTAACCTTGATGGGCTTGAGTTTCCTCATCTATAAAACAAGGAGGTTGGACTAGATGTCTTTGAGATCAGTCCTGTGTTTTAGTTCTTTCTGCAGAACAATCTTAGAAATATTGTCAGCTTAAGTCATGGACTAGGTAGGCATAGGCAGAAAGTTCCTGGTGAATGTTAGTTACCTTTGAGCTCTAGACTTGGAAAAAATCTCATGGCATCACTGGGACTTTGTAGACCTAGAGTAACTATTCTTGGTTTAACTGGACTCAGACTGACTCTGTGTGCTCTCACTTCCTGTCACTGCTTAGCCTGTGGTTCAGCTTTCATTTCTCTGTCACCAGACCAGTAACTCCCATATTACTGGCTGACAGGGGGTATCTGTGTAAGTATAGTGAAAGGAAGACTGGATTTGTAGTCACAGGATGTGGGGTCAAATTCTCGTCCTGCTACTTACTACTTGTGTGTTGTTGGACAGGTCACTTCCCCTCTGTTTCTTCATCTGTAACTGGGAAGAGGAGAGGTATTGGGCTAGAGGGTTACTATAATCTCAGCCCTAAATCTGTGATCTTTGATCCAAGCACCTTATATATGCACTTCTGTCCATTTTGCATCAGTCTGAGTAAAATCGGTTGCCATGATAATTCTGGTTTTGTCTCTTGTGTATTACGGTCTGGCTTCTGCCTGAATATCAGAAGCCTCTTCAGTCATTTGGGAATTAGGGTGCCTGTTAAGCCAGGTCTCTTGTGAAAGGGGAAGGAACGCATGAAGGATTGGATTTAAAGTGAGGCAAGTTTTCAATCCCTCTTTTTTGGAGGCCTTGAGAAGCCGCCCTAGTGTGCTCTTTACTGAGACCTGTGGGTTGATTTTTATCAACATTTTTTCATTGTATTTGTGTGGGAAATTTTCTTTCTTTCTTCAAGAATAAATTGTAATCCCTTGAGGGCAGGGAGTATCTTTTGCCTCTTTTTTGTATTCCTTGCACTTAGCACAATTCCTGGCACTTAGTAGGTGCTTAATAAAGGTTTACTGATTGATTATAAATTTAATTCAATTCAACAAGCATATTAAGCATTAATATATACCATGCATTGTGATAGGCACTGGAGGTATAAAGATGAGAGAGAGAGAGAGAGAGAGAGAGAGAGAGAGAGAGAGAGAGAATATGAAAGAAACAGCCTGTGCCTTGAGGACATTACATTCTACCAAGGGTAAAGAACATGAAGACATAGAAATGAATACCAAATACTTACAAAACCATTTTTGGGAGAGGTGAGGAACGGGAGAGATTCAGAGAGTTGCCTTGAAAGACCTGGAACTTGAGCTTGGGATTCCCAGAAGCAGAAGGGAGGAGGGAGTGCATTCCAGGCATAAGAACTGGCCTGTGAAAATTCCCAGAGACTAAAATTGGCATGCTGAGTACAGGAAGAAGCAAGGAGATCACCTACTGGAACATAAAATTGCGTGAGGGAAGTAGTATGAAATTGGTCTGGAAAGATAGGTTGGAGCCAGGTCAGGGAAAGGCTTTAAATGCCAAACAAGAGTTTATATTTTATTGTGGAAGTAATTGGGAGATGCTAGAGTGTCATGAGAAGACCTCTGATCTAAAAATATCAGTTTGGCAGCTGTATGGAAGATGAATGGGAGAGAGGAGAGACTGGAGAGTGGGAAACCAGTTAGGAGACTATTATTGCCACATTTCAGGTGAAAGGTGATGAGGGCCTAAAGAGCCACTGGTCTTAGCCAGCCTTCTTCTCCAGAACTCTCTCCTGTTGTGTGTGTGTTTGTGTTTGTTTGTTTGTGTGTGTGTGTGTGTGTGTGTGTGTGTAAATTTCCCCTGGCTTAGGGTTTCATGTTTTACCACCAACAGTCTGATGGAAAGTTCTTAGCATTAAGAGGATTCTTAGCATTGGGAGGATATGTGCTGTTGGTACAAGTGTGTGGGGTGTAAATGCTAGAGGGCTGATTACTATTAAGGCTCTGGAGTTCATCAGAGGTGATAACTACATCTGTGATAATGATTGGCTACATATGTATGTATGCATGTATACATACACATAGACATGCATACATATATGTATATATTATGTCTGTCTATCTATCTATCTATCTATCTATCTATCTATCTATCTATCTATCTATCTATCTATCTATATTCTACGGTTATCTGATACACTTGGGAATTGAGATTCAGGACAACTTTCCAAGGGATCTCAAGAATACTTTTCTTTTTAAAATTTATTTGCTTTTAGCTTACAGCATTCAGTTCCACAACTTTTTGAGTTCCAAATTTTCTACCTCCCCCCCCCCCCATGGCATGCAATCCAATATAGGTTCTATATATAGCTTCACATTAAACCTTAGTCAAGTCGTAAAGAAGAA
The DNA here is from genome assembly GCA_011680675.1 of Gymnobelideus leadbeateri. NCBI lineage: Eukaryota > Metazoa > Chordata > Mammalia > Diprotodontia > Petauridae > Gymnobelideus > Gymnobelideus leadbeateri. Next base: position 846,488 of record WOXC01010598.1, on the reverse strand, counting down.
TTATAACCAATGGAATGAATGAGTTAAGAATATGAGTAGAGCTTCCCTTAGATCTAAGCCAGGTGTGGAGAATCTGTGGCCTCAAGGATGTGGCCTTGAGGCCGTGAATTCCCCACCCCTGATAAGCCATCTCAAAATGCTTTCTGAATTATGAGACACCCTAATTCTGACGGGACCTTAGACACAAACATGTTATCAGTAACACATCTTTGATTTGGAGAGGGCCAGAATCAGCATTGCTTTGGTATTCCTTAACCATTTACTGTAGTTGGAGGACTGTGTAGCTTTAAAGTTAAGTTTCCTTTAGTTTGGACAAAAGGCTTCCAGAGTCAGGGCAGAGAGATTGGCAATGTGATGTTCAGTAACCAAAAAATGAAAGAAGAATTTTTTTCTTTAAAAAAAATTATTTATTTTTAGTTTTCAACATTCATTTCCACAAGATTTTGAGTTATAAATTTTCTTCCCATCTCTCCCCTACTTCCCACCCCAAGATGGCAAGCCCAGTCTGCCCTTTCTTATATTCCCCCCATCCTCCTCCTTACCCCCTTCCACCTTACTTTCCTGTAGGGCAAGATGGATTTCTATACCTCACTGCCTGTATATCTTATTTCCTGGTTGCATGTAAAAACAATTTTTTAACACTTGTAAAAATTTTTTTTTCTTTTTGCAAATACAGTTTATCTGCACTTTGTAGACCCATAAAAAGTCAGCATTTATCTCAGAATTACACTATCTTCTTGTCTGGGGATTTTTGGTGAAGAGAAGTGAATAAACGTTGAGGTTTTCTGGGGGGGGGGTTATTTTTAGATCATTTTTGGCAGACAAAATGTCAATAGGAAGTAGCGTCACATGACCATTATGTGTGTCACATTGAGCACATCATTCAGCTTCTCTAGGTCTCAGTTTCCCCGGCTGTAAAATGGGGTTTTAGGGGAGTGGACTAGATATGCTCTGAGGTCCTTTTTAGCACCTCCATTGTCCTATGACTGCTTGGGGAACAAGTGAAAAAAAAAATCTCATATAACTGCAGAGGATGGTCTCCCATGGAAGCCTGCTTGTGTTGCTCTCACACTGGATCTTCTAACCCTGTTGTGACTTGGTTTGGAGTCTGTGCCAGATCCCTTCTGGAGTATAAGGAGAGGCTCATGTATCCCTCTCAGATTTTATAGCAGGAGGGACTGTAACCAAATACCCAGAGCTGCCTTCTAGCAGGCACCGGACAGCTCCTGACTGAGCTGTTGCCTGCCTGTATTTAGATAGCATGAATAGGTTTGTGTCTTATTTATGTTCAAAACTTGGGCAGGCCAGTTAGTCAATCACCGCGTGCCTACTATGAGCCAGGCACCGTGCATAGAGAATAGGAGCGTTTCTTCCTCATCCAAGTCTTTTCTCTGATCCTTTTCTTTTTTCCAGTCTCAGATCAGGTACCAGAACTGTTGTGAAGCTTTCTCTGGTATCTTTCCTTGGTTGAAAGTGCGCTATCCCTCCACAGATTTTTTTGTCTGGGTCTCTCCTTTTTACAGTACAGAATCACAGAATTTCAGAGTTGGAAGAGACCAGTGGACTAGGCTGGCTAGTCCACTGCCTGTAAGGGGAGTTATCAGAAGGTCTTCCCACCCATCTCTGACCCCTTTCTCGGGAATGGTCATGTGCTCAGGCTTCTTGTTGAAGGGCATGAGATTTGGGATGACCCAGTAAGTCCTTAGTGGTTTTTGTGGCTGAGTGAGGGGCTGCATGGAGGATGGCTTTCTACTGAGCTTGGAAGGCCTGCTCACTCAGTAGAGGCTCTAAGAGAAAGTGAAGACAAATGCACTTTCTCTCTTTTGAACTCTTCCTCAAACTTACAGTGAGGTGGGAAGAGGGGATTTCTCTTCCCCTCCTTTCCCCTCATCTTTGTTCTCTCAGAAGCAATGAGAGCTTCAGACACGTGGCAGCAAGAACATGTGCTTGCCTGGGTGAGCCTGATTCTAGGTCTTGAGTCTCTGATTGCCTCTTCTGTTTTGTGTTTCTCTGAATCCAACTCACCAAACCGAACTTCTATTATATATAGTTTGTTTTTTAAAAGTCTTTAATAGTATATTAAATTTTATAAGGTAGTAGCAAAATTCTCCAGTTTATTTGTGCCCTCTTCTGAACTTTTTTAGTCTTGTTTGTGTATTTTAAATATTTTATTCCTTGTTCCTCCCTCCCTACTTCCCTTCTTGCCTGCCTCTATACTTCCTCCTTCCTGTCCTCCTCCCCTCCCCTCCTTTTCCTCCCTTTCCTCTTCCCCCTTTCTCTTCCCTTTTCTCTTCCTCTTTCCCTTCCCCCTCCTCCTTCTCTATGTCTCTCCTTCTGTCTGTCTCTCTATCTGTCACTCTGTCTTTGTCTCTCTCTCCAGCTCTCCCCTAATGTACCCTCATAACAAATAAATTCAGTCAAGGAAAGAAAACCAACACATTCACCACGTCTGAAAATGAATGTCTCTAACTGTGAGTTGTCACTCAGTGCCCAGCATGGCATATTGCTTGTGGGTACTTTATAAATGTTTTTGGAATAATTGAATGGTTTAGTGAATGTGCAAAAGCAGTTGAGGAACACATACAATTAAAAAGAAACCAAACAGTTTTTTTTTTAAGGAAAAAAAATCATTCCACCAACCCTCTTTTGAAATAAAGTAGCAAATCTATTCAATATATAAAACCCACGGTAGTTCCATATTTTGGAAAGAAAAGGGAGGGGAAACACAGTGGGAGTATGGAGAAAATAGGGGAGAAGGCAAGGGTGAGGGACATGCATGAAGTGGGAAGAGAAATAGATGGAAGAGAGAAAGAAAGGGCAGGAGCCCTCCTTGGGTTTTAAAATCGAGTGTGTGGGTTGGAAGGGAAAGTGTTCTTGTCAAGCCCTACTGTTCACTTGAGCTGAGGACACCATGCTAAGCTATTACTTTCCTTTGAATTCTGATGAGTTTTCTAGCAGTTTAGAATAGTTCTTTCTGCCTTTTTTCTTTGCTTTTTAAAAATTTTTTTTCAAAATTTAACTTTGCTATAAAAATTTTTTCCCTATGGAATTCTGAAGACTTCATATGTGTAGGAAGGAATGACATAAAGATTTTTAGAAATTCTCCTTGGAATCCTGGAGGTGCGGGCTAAATTCACTTTCTGCCTATCACTTGCCATCTTATTGTCTTCTCTTTGTAATTTGAGAGATCAAGGTTGCCTCATTTCACAATGCCTGAATGTTACAAGTGAAAATAATCTCTTTTGTTAGTGCTGGCCTCAGGCTATCAGGTCAGATAAAATTAAGCTGAGACCTAGGTCTGGCATAAACTGAAGGTTCACTTCCCAGTTCTAGAGATAAAACTGATGGGGGGGGGGAGTAGCTAGAGGCTAAGCTTTGACTGACTTGGTGCTTTAGGGAAGAAGTGATTGTCTTTGAAGAAAAAGAGTTATGAGAGGTTTAGGATATTTTTCTAACTCATGTAGGTCCCCAGATGGTCCAACAGATTGGGATCTGGGATTGCCAAATGGAATGTTACTTGTAATGGAAAGGACATGGGATTTAAAGGGTCAGAAGTTCTGTGATCAAGTACCTATATGCCCTTGGACAAAAAAACATTACCTTTGTTTGGCTTTAAAATCTTCTTTTGTAAAAACTAATGTGGAATAAATGATTTTTAAAATCACTTACAATCCTAAATCATATGATCACTTTTGAAGAAGTTACCCATAAAGAGGGCTAGGGTTGCTCTGGAGACCCCAAAATACCAACCAAATATACCAAATTTATTTATTAAATAAACCAAAATACCAACTTATTCAGGTCCTGCCGAATAAATTCTACTCAAGTCTTCTCTCAGCCAAAGAAAAGTAAAGTTTATTAAAAGTTCGCTTGTATTAGATACAGAGTCTGTGCTAGGTCATTCTATGGCACTCTCACCATCAATGGCGCTCTCACTAGATGGAGACAAGATGGGGTCTTATATACAGAAGGTTGTGGGAGGAATCTAGGGGTGGTCTAGAGGAGGAGTTTGGGGAGGGTCTTCAGGAGGAGTTAATGAGGTGAATGAGTGATTAAAGGTGGGAAGTTGCTGGAAGCTATCGGGAGACTACCGACAAGGGAGGGTTGAGCTAGTTTAAGGGGAACAGATTTGGGTATAGATATTTTAGGAGGATAGAGGGTGGGAAGTAGCTGGACAATGGAGGGCTAGGATAGCAACTGAGATTTGGGTCTGGTGATAAGGAAAGGCTTATGGCCTCAGGCACATCCCTCATCAAGTGGGAAGATTCTTGGAGAGTTCAAGGGGTTTCCCAGAGCCTGTACCCTATCAACTTTAGTATAAACTCATATATTTGACCAAGACTCCAACTAAAATTTCATTTTTGTTTTAACTTTGCAGTATTCTTGGCAGTACTTGTTGGTAATCCTTGTTACCCAAGTACCCAAGCCTCTCACAGAGGCTTTTATTTGATGACACATCTTTCTAAACTGAACCAAGGTATGTAGGGAGTGAAAACTCAGCATGGTTGACTTCCCTCTTTGCGCCCCCCCCCCCCTTCACTTCTGCTGTCAATCAGCAGCCAGCCATTCTAGAGTCTTTTCACCTCCACCCTTGTTGGCCACATCCTTATCAGCATTAGGCCCTTTAGGGTTTTTCCAGCCTCCAACCTTGCTGTTGACTTTAGTCCCTCCTTTCTTCACTTTGGCGTTTGCCAAATAAGGATAGGTACATTTGAATTGGCTATCCCCCATTTCAGCCACTGAGGGATAGAGGTGGGCTTCCCTGTTATTTGCCATTGGGGAAGATTTTTGAGAGGAGACCTGAGCCCCCCTCTCAGCCAGTGGGAGAAGGGACGGCCAGGGTAGGGGACTTGACTGCATTCCAGTATAAATTCTTGTCCTGCCTTTTGTAATGTGCCTCTTCCTCATGACCAGTCATGGGGAAGACCACCCTCTTCTCCTGGGGAAGAGAATAAAATTTCCTGTTCTTATCCCAAGAAATCTCCTGTGTTCTTGATTAAATTCTGGATGGGGTTTTTCATCCCAAACAAAGGGACAAAAAGTGACAGTTACCTTGGGGTGGGGGGACGATAAGAGGGAGGACAGGCACATCAAGCAATTGGATGAAGGAGGGGTTTGAGATCCCTACCTTGCATATATGAGTGAAACCTTAGCTTCAGGTCTCTTCTCAGGTCTATGAGGCTTCCAGTATAAACTACTTATTCACTGCCAAACACATCCATGGATTTTAGAGTTGGCTCTAAATGAGCCAGATTTCCATACTACCGATATTTGTGTCATAAAATGGAGTCATCCATCATTAAATATAAGAACTGAAATACTCCAAGGTTCTTAGAGACAGGATGATGCAGCATAACCAGTTCTGCATATAGAGTCAGGAGATTAGGTTTGAATCAAAGCTCTGCCACTCACTTCCTATGTGATCTTGGGCCAGTGGTATTCTGGAACTTGTTTAACAATCAGCTCTCTGAAAATATACTTAGGATGTACTTTCAACTTTACTTTGCATTAATAACCTATTCTCCATCACTTTTTAAAATCTTTTTTTTTAACTTTATGAATAACATTTCTTCCAATTACATGTAAAAACAATTTTAACATTCATTTTTTTAAATTGTGTTCCAAATTCTCTCTCTTCTCCCCTTCCTGGAAGATAAGTAATTTGATATAGGTTATACATGTATAGTCATGCAAAACATATGACTTTCTTAAGTCTAGGAACCAACAAAACAATAAATCAAGTCCCGATTTGTAGTGTTTGCCAATTTATATTTTAGATAGTATTTTATCTTTTAATTATATGTAAAGACAAACTTTAACATTCATTTAAAAAATTTTTTTAGTTCCAAAATTTTCCTTCCCTCCCTTAAATCACCTCCTCCCTAAGATGGTAAGCAATTTGATATAAGTTATATATATATATATGTGTGCCATCATGTAAAACATACTTCCATATTAGCCATGTTGTGAAAGAAGGAACATACCAAAAGAAAAAAAAATACACAAAAACCCCATCAGTTCTTTCTTTCTTTCTTTCTTTCTTTTTTAAAGCAATTGGGGTTAAGTAACTTGCCCAAGGTTACACAGCCAGTTATTTTTGTGTGGTGTTAAGTATGAGGCTGGAACAGATCCCGGGTCCTCTGGGCCAGGACTCTTACTCTCTGCATCACCTAACCTCCCCTCTATCAGTTCTTTTTCTGAACGTGGATAGCATTTTTCTTCATGCCTTTGGAATTGTCTTGGATCATTGTATTGCTGAGAATGACTAAGTCATTCATAGTCAATCATGGTACCATGTTGCTGTTACTGTGTACAGTGTTATCTTGGTTCTGCTTACTTCATTTTGCATCAGTTCATATAAGTCTTTCTAGGTTTTTCTGAAATCCATCTGCTCATCATTTCTTATAGCACAGTATTCCATTACATTCATATACAACAACTTGTTCAGCCATTCCTCAATTGATGGACATCCCCTCAATTTCCAATTCTTTGCTGCCACAAAAAGAGCTGCTATAAATATTTTTGCACAAGTAGGTCCTTTTCCTTTAAAAAAAAATCTTTTTGGGTTACAGACCTAGTAGCAGTATTGCTAGATCAAAGAGGATGGATGCACGTTTGATTGCCTTTGGGGCATAGTTCCAAATTTGTTTGCCAGTTTCTGAGCTGTAAATGCTTACATTGAAAATTAAACAATCCGCTCTAGCTGGCTGTACATAGCTCTGCGCTGGACAAATCGCTTTACTTTTCTTGGCTCCATTTTCCTCAATCTGTAAAATGAGGGGGTTGGACTAATGACTTCAAAGATCCTTTTCAGTTCCAATAAATTGATGATCTTTTCAGTATAGGGAATTTCCGCTATCAGGTCTCAGTGCAGGTCTCAGCCCATTTATTGCTTAATAGAAAAATCCTGGTTGCTTGAGACATACAAAATCAGTCAACAAGCATTTATTGAGCACTAGGTACTGTAAGTTGTGAACTGTCCAAGGTGACACAACTAAGGCATAAGAGATGGGATTTGAACCCAGTATTTCAGATTCCAGGTACATCCCTCTATCCATTACATCATGTTGCCTGTATAATATTGCTTTTTTAAAAATCAAAATATGGTACAGGCCTCCTTTGACTTGAATCATTACCATACATGTGGTACTACTGATGCTTTTGCTGTGGATCAATGAGAAGCAGCCTCATGTAGTGGAAAGACAGCACTACTTTAGTGTCAGAGGGTTCTGAGTTCATGGTTCTGCTGAGCAGTATAACTATTGGCAAGTCAGTTCATGTCACCTTAGTTTCCCCATTTGTAAAATAGAGAGTGATAATGCCTTTATTACCTTCCTTGGAGAATGAAGGACAAACAACAACAACAACCAGGGTTGTTATGAGGAAAAGAGCTTTACAAATCTTAAATCGTGAGGTGTTTGTTGGTGTTGATCTGAAAAATAACTTTTCTCACCCTCATAGCCTTTTCTTGTCCAAGTCACATATATTCTGTGTTGCTTCTTGGTTTTCTTTGAGTCCCTGATAAAATCCCACCTTCTGTGGGAACTTTTTCACCGTTCCCCTTTAATGCTACCACCTAAGTTTCCTTCTGATGATTATTTCTAATTTATTCTGCATTCATCTTGTTTGTCATAGTTGTTTGCATGCTGTTTCCCCCATCATACTGTGAGCTCCTTGAAAGCAGGCTCTCTCTGTCTTTTGCCTTTCTTTGTATTCCTAGCACTTAACTCAATGCCGGGCACATAGTAGGAGCTTAATAAATGTTTATTGAGTGGACCCCAGGTGGCTGTTTGTGTGGGAAGTTCATCCCAGGCTTAGCAGCTGCTCATTATATTGAAAAGACTTCCTGTTAGAAAGAACTCTGCCCATCATAGCTCATAGTCCACTCTCCTGCTGATAGGTCAGTCCTATGCCATTTATTCTTATCTTGACACTCCAGATGGGTCTCTCTTTTTAAGAGTGTTTTGTTATGAAAGGAAATGAGTAAGCTAGAGACTGGACCTTTAGATAGTATGATTATCTCAGACTGACAGCCCTTACTGACAGTTCAGTTCTTTAAATGCCCTTTTTTCCATTCTGCTTCTATCATATGGATGTCTTTGCTCGTACTTTTCCCACCTCCTATCCACCAATACAAGTTGGTTACGTAGTTCCTCTGAGACTTAGCTAGATAGTAAGGTGTTAGAGCAAAATTGAAACCCTATTTTCTTTTGTTGTGTTTTTGTAGTATCGATGGAATGTTAGACCTGGGAGGGGTTTTAGAGGAACCTAGTATAGTTCTTTTAAAATGATGATTTGATCACTTGTCTACAAGACGAGTTAGTGGCAAATCAGAATTAGTACCTAGAGTCTCCTGACTCCCAGGCTAGTGCTTTTCCCATTCTATATGAGGCCATAGTCCTACTTACTACCTTAACATGTGCTTTTTACTTCTGCAGCTTTCTCATTCTTTCCTTCTTGCTTTATATAGGAATGAGTCATTCTTCCCAAACAGATAATAAGTCCTTTAAGGGCAGGGACCATGTTTTCCCCAATCCAATCCAATTCAATAAACATTTATTAACCACCTACCATGTGCCAGCACAATTTCAAATCCTGGGGAAACAATTAACAAAAAGAAAGACAGTCTCTGCCATCAAAGAGCTTGTATTCTAATGGGGGGAGACAGTGTGTAAAAGGAGGCTGGAAAGTGGGAGGGAGAACATCAGAAAAACACCCAGCACAGCAGCATCTTGTTCCATGGAGTTGAAACCAGGCAGAGCAGAGTGAATCCAAAAGTTCAGTTTCTGCCTTCTATAGAGGAAGGCATTGGGAGGAGTATAGTACTCCATCCTCCAGCTCTCCAAACTGAGGAGAGAGGAGGCTGAGAGAAGCGGGGTCATGGGATGTACTTCTGCAGAGCGGAATGAGCCAGAGTCTAGTTTTCTGCCTTCTTTTAAGGAAGTCATTTGGAGGAGTTTGGTACTCCAACCTCCAGCCCTCCATGCAGAGAGGAGAGAAGGCTATTGCTATTCAGTCACTCAGTTGTGTCTGACTCTTTGTGACCCCATGGACTCTAGCACAGGAGGCTCTTCTCTCCTCCATTATCTCCCAAAGTCTGTCCAAGTCCATGTCCATTGTTTCCAAGACACTTTCTATTCTTATTCTCTGCCATTCCCTTTTCCTTTTGTCTTCAATTTTTCCTGTAAGGGTCTTTTCCAATGACTCCCATCTTCTCATTATGTGGCCAGAGTATTTTAGCTTCAGCTTCAGTATGTGACGTTCCAGTGAATAGCCTGAATTAATTCCTTTAGGTATTGACTAATTTGATCTCCTTGCTGCCAAGGGATTCTCAAAAGTCTTCTCTGGCACCACAATTTGAAACCATTGATTCTGTGGCACTCAGCTTTCCTTATGGTCCAACTCTTGTGAAAAATATATATAGAGCCAAGTACAACAAATTGTTACATTGGCCATGTCCAAAAAATGTTTGATTTTGCAACTTGAGTCAATAACCTTTCTGTTAGACTTTATTGTTAGTCTTCTGGAATTGTGGTTAGTCATTGCTTTTATTGGAGTTCTTAGTCTTTCAAAGTGGTTTGTTATTACAGTGTTGTTCTTGTATTCATAAACTATTCTTTTGTTCTTCTATAGCAGTTCATATATATCTTCCCAGGTTTCTCTGAAGCCATCCCTTTCATTGTTACTTTTGGCACAATAATTTTCCATTATATTCATATGCCATATTCTATTCAGCCATTTCCCAATTGATGGGTACCCTTTTACTTTCTAATTCTTTGCCACCACACACACACAAAAAGAGTGCTACAAATATTTTTGGACATATGAGTCCTTTCCCTTTGTCTTTGATCTCTTTGGTGTATAAGGCTAATAAAAATATAGCTGGGTCAAAGTATATCCACAGTTTGGTGCCATGGGGAGGGGGGAATATAGTTCCAAATTGCTTTCCAGAATGGCTATTTTATGGTTTCACCGACGTTGAATTATTAGTGTGCTTGTTCCCCTACAGATCCTCCAATAATTGTTATTCTCCATTCCTATAAACTTTGTCAATCTGATCATTATGAAGTAGAACCTCAGAGTTGTCTTAATTTGCATTTCTCTAATTAAGGACTTGGAGCATTTTTTAATATGGTTGTTGATGGCTTGAATTTTTCCTTTTGAGTACTGCCTGTTCATATCTTTTTACCATTTATCTATTGGGAAATGGCTGTCATTCTTAAACATTTGAATTAATTCCTTATGTATCTTGGTTATCATGGCTTTATCAGAGGAACTTTTGGTAGCTTTTATCCTCTGTTAACTGTTTCCCTTCTAATATTATCTGCATTGATTTTGTTTGTGTAAAACCTTTTTAATTTTATGTAATCAAAACTGTCCATGTCTTTTGTTATCCTTTCTAGTCCCTGTCTGGCCTCCCTGTTTAGACTTGTAAAAGCTATCTCACTTATTTGTTTATTTTATGAACTTTTATACCTATATCATGAATCCATTTGGAGTTTATCATGGTATATGGTGTGAGATATTGATCTAAACTTAATTTTTGCCAGCTACCTTTATTGTTTTCCCAACCTTTCTTTTTTTCCAATACCTGGCACATGATAAGTGCTATATAAATGTTGGTTATTGTAGATGTTATTATTATTATTTTGCCAAATAGTGAGTTCTTAGTTTGATGCTTTTGTGTTTTTAGAATACTATGTTACTATATTTGTTTGCTTTTAGATCTAGTCTGCCTAATATTTCCCATTAGATTGTTGTTTTTTTCTTTTTAAATTAATACAAAAGAATTTTGATGATTATAGCTTTGTAGTATAATTCATATATTGTACCACTCGGTCTACTTATTTCCCACATTTTTTCATTATTTCCCTTAGATTCTTGACCCCTCCGGATGAATTTTGTTATTATTTTTTCTGTTTCTTTAAGGTAATCACTTGGTTGCTTGTTTAGTATAGTACTGAATAAGCAAATTAATTTAAGTAGCAGCTGTTCAAACAGTGGATACAGCTTTAGGCCTGGAGTCAGGAAGGCCTGAGTTCAAATTTGAACTCATACACTTACTAGCTGGTAAGTCAACCTCTGTTTGTCTCATTTCTCCCAACTGTAAAAAGAGTATCATAATAGCAGCCACCTTTCAGGGTTGTTGTGAGGTTGAAATGAGTTCATATCTATAAAGTGCCTGGCACCTAGTAGGCTCTATATAAATGCTCATTCCCTTCCCCTTTCCTTATCCCCTATTGGCATAGATTTTTAAATTTTTTAGTCATGTCCAGCTCTTCATGATCCCATAGACTTGTCAATGGAGTTTTCTTTACAGATACTGGAATGGTTTGCATTTCCTTCTCCAGTGGCATAGTCTAACCACAAACAATGACTATTTCTCCAGTTATTTGAGCCTGTCTTTATTTCTGCAATCACTGTTTTATAGTTTATCCATGTGATTGGCGCCTTCACTGAACCTCATCTCAATCCATTTAAAGCTGAGTAGACAGTTTCATGAATTGCTGTCTAAAAAAATCTTTAGGTGGTAGCCAATCTCCGGTGATGAGCCTCTCCAAATTTAGCTAGGCTGGTCCTCTGACAACAGACATGATCAGTCACTGGATCTAAATTTGAAGCCTTTTCAGCTTAGGCCAAACTTGTTATAGCATGTGATTTGTTGGCATAGTATTTGAGAACCCCGAGTAACATCCACATCATGATGAAGCCTGAAATTGAACTTTTATGGAAGGAAGAAAATAATAATAAGCTTATACTTTCTTACTTAACATTTTACCATTACAACATAGTTTATGTGCATTGTCTGATTTTCATAACAGTTCTTTAAGGCAGGTTGAGTAGACATTATCATTCACATGAATAAATGAAGAAATGTAGGCTCAGAAATGAAAACAACTTGTTTAGGATCTCACAGTAAGGGCCAAGGTTTGGACTTTAACCTAGGACTTTGAATTCCTCCTTCAGCACTCTGCTTTTTTTTTTTTTAATAAGCAATTGGGGTTAAGTAACTTGCTCAAGGTTACACGGCTAGTCATTATTTATGTGTGGGTGCTCATTTTTTCTGAGGCCGGGTTTGATCTCGGGTCATCCCAACTCCAAGGCCGGCGCTCTTACTCACTGCGCCACCTAGCCGCCCCTTTAGGGCAATTGGGGTTAAGTAACTTGCCCAAGGTTACACGGCTAGGTTTTTGCTTGTGTGGATTAAGTGTCTGAGGCTGGATCTGAACTCAGGTCCTTCTGACTCCAGGGCCGGCGCTCTATTCACTGTGCCACCTAGCCGCCCCAGCACTCTGCTTTTTAACAGCCTGTCTTTTTTTTTTTTTTAAGTCTTTCTAGAGGGGGGAAGGCAGGGCAATTGGGGTTAAGTGACTTGCCCAGGGTCACACAGCTAGTACATATTAAGTGTCTGAGGCTGCATTTGAACTCAGGTCCTCCTGACTCCAGGGCCCATGTTCTATTCACTACGTGGCTTACCTGTCCTCAACAGCCTATCCTTGAATATGATCTACAGCTGTGTCCTTCACAGTGCCTTCCAGTAAGGATTGGATCACAGAATTCAATTCAATCCTACAAGCATTTATTAATTATTTGCCACATGCAAAACATGGTGTCAGGGGCTGGGATTACAGAGACGAAAGGGGAAAACAGTCTCTTGCCTTTATAAAGAACGTGTATTCGAGGGAATCTCTCGTATCATACAGTTGTTTGCTTGGTCTGGCAGAAGCATCAGAAACCATTTGTTCTCTCTTTAAACCTGGAAACTAGAATCATTTGCATGTTTATTTAGCGTTATAAGATGGTTCTAACTGTGATACAAGAATATTAAAAGCAAGCTAAACCCTCGCTCTCTGATTCATCCTTGCAAATTATCACTATGCTTTTCATTTGGCCAACCTAAATAGGCTCTATTTTTCCGCCACTCCAAGCGTGAAATTTGACCATTATCTTCTAAGGCTTTGGAGAGCTGGTGGTTTAGGAGAGGGACTGTCAAACTGACTGGACCACGGTCTTCTTTCTCTGCCACTTGTGGCCTGATTCTTGTGTTTTCTCCCTGCATAGGAAAAGGGTGTAGCACAGTACATCACTCTGAAATCCACCCTTTTCTACTCTGCTCCTGGGAGCTGTTGGAAATTGTGGGTCCCATAGTCAATATCCCACCTGCTCACTGGAGTTTCCTTATGTTTCCCATCACTTAGGTAGTGCAGTGGAGTGTTGGACTTCAAGTCAGGAAGATCCGAGTTCAAATCCTATCCCAGACACATGCTATAGTTTCATGATCTTGGTCATTCCTTCTTTGTGTTTCAGTTTCCTCACCTATAAATGAAGATACGTAATAGTGCCTGTCCCGCAGGATTGTTGTGAGGATCAAATAAGATGACATATGTAAAACATTATGCAAATGCTAGCTATTTTTATTATTGATAAGATCATTTGCTTTTGGTCTCGATGGCGGGTTGTTGAAAAGTTGAAGGAGGTAGTAGTGTATGTCCTGGCCTGAAGTCTGGAGTTCTTGAGGCAGGTAGCTACCTTGTTTTTGGTTTCTTAGTTTCTGCTGATTTTTAGAAAAGGCCGTCTGGTGTAGGGGTTCAAGGGCCAGCCTTGATGTCAGGAAGACCTGGGTTCAAGTCTTGCTTCTTTTGACATGTGATGAGGGCTGAATCGCTTGGACTCTTAAGTGTCTCAGGCAACATTCTGGTCCTAAGCTACATGGGAGCTGCATAGGATGAGAATTTCCTTACACTGATGAATTCACAGATCTTCCCTTCTAAAGTAGAACTGGCCTTCTCCCCCCAAAATAAACTCTAGTTTCTTAAGATTTAAGGCAAATTTAAAAATTGGTTCAAGGTGGTAGAAAATAGACTTAGCCTAGTACAGTACTGTACACAAATTCTTAAAAATACATACATATAGGTGTGGCTAGGTGGCACAGTGAATAGAGCACACTGGCCCTGGAGTCAGTAGGACCTGAGTTCAAATCCAGCCTCAGATACTTAACACTTACTAGTCGTGTGACCTTGGGCAAGTCACTTAATCCCACTTGCCCCTATGAAAAACAAAAAAAACAACATACATACATACATACATACATACATACGTCCGTACACAAAGTCCTCAAAAATACTGTTAAAGATATTTTTCTTTATTATGAACTTAATCAGTAAACACAAATATTACAATATACAAAGAACAAAAGAGGAGTATACAAGTTCTTTTACATATTTTACATAAAAGAACAAAAGAGGAATATATATGAAACCATATGGTATAGTGGATAGAGCAGGACCTGGAGTAAGGAAGACTTGAATTCAAATCTGGCCTCAGATGTTTACTAATTGTGTGACTGTGGGCAAGTCACTTAGCCCCTTTTTGCTTTAGTTTATTCATCTGTAAAATGGGGATAATAATAACAACATTTACTTCCTAGGCTTGTTGTGAGGATAAAATGAGATAAGGTTTGTAAAGCACTTATCTCTGCCTAGCACATAGCAGGCATTATATAAATGTTAAACTACTACTACCACTACTGCTACTACTAGTAGTACTGTTGCTACTACTACATTATTATTTGGCTTTTGAAAAAGTGTAGGTTAAATTTATTTTTTTTGGAGGGGGAAGGGCAAGGCAATTGGGGTTAAGTGACTTGCCCAAGGTCACATGACTAGTAAGTGTCAAGTGTCTGAGACTGGATTTCAATTTAGGTCCTCCTGACTCCAGCCACCTAGCTGCCCTAGTTAAGTTTACCAGTGATGACAAAATTGCCCTATTTGTATTCCTTTCTGAACTTCCTTCCTTCTTTTCTTCCTTCTCTTCTCCCTCTCTCCTCTCTCCCTCCCCCCTTCCTTCCTTCCTTTTCTTTTCTCTCTCCCTCTCTTTTTCTTCCTCCCTTCCTCCCTTCTTCTCTCTCCCTCCTTCCCTCCTTCCTTTCTTTTCTCTTTCTTTCTTCTTTCTTTCTTTCTTTCTTTCTTTCTTTCTTTCTTTCTTTCTTTCTCTCTCTCTCTCTCTCTTTCTTTCTTTCTTTTCTTTCTTTCTTTTTCTTCCTTCCTTTCTTTTTTCTTCTTCCTTCCTTCTTCCTCTCCTTCCCTTCTTCTCTCCTCCCCTCCCTCCTTTCCCTTTCCCTTCCTTCTTTCCTTTCTTTCTCTCTCTTCTTTTTCTTCCTCACTTTTTAGTAATTTACTCCACCCCAAGAGAAGCCCACCCTGATAGCCAATAAGTATAATCAAAACAAAGCATATTAACACATTACCAATGTTTGAAAATATATGTTTCATTCTACATATCTATCCCAGCACTTTTATGCCAAGAGGTGGGAGGCACGTTTCATTATCAGTCTTTTGAAGTCATAAGTAGTCACGATTATTAGAGTTCTGAAGTCTTCCAAAGTTATTTTCTTAAATACTTGTTAATTAGCTAAGACAAGGAAATTAGCCAAAGCTAATGGATGAAATTGTGTTGTTAAGTAGGATCACAGGATCAGAGTCAGAGCTGGAAAGGGCTTCAGAATCCGTCTAGTCCAGTCCTCTTATTTTATAGATGAGGGAGAGAGGAGGAAAGAAGCATTTATGAATTGCCTACCATGTGCCAGGCACTATGCTAAGAACTTTTTAGTATTATCTTATTTAACTCTTGCAAGAATCCTGAAAATGTAGGTGCTACTGTGATCTCCATTTTACAGTTGAGAAAACTGAGACAGACAGAGGTTAGTGACTTGCCCAAGGTCACGCAACTAGGACATGTCTGAGGCCAGATTTAACCTTGGGTCTTCCTGACTCCAAACCCAGGGCTGCATTTACTGCACCATAGGTAGTAATTAGCACAACTTAGCTTTGAACCTGACTCCCTTCTTAGAACTCTTTCTACTTTAAAAGTCTTCCTTTGCTGGCTCAGTAAATATTATCCTGAAATATGAGGGTTTGTGGAGTTCTGTGGAATGCTTACAAAAGATATCTCACAGCTGGATTATCTGTTCTTTTCCCTCCAAATTTTTTCAGGGCCCGTGTCCTGGGATTTGACTCGGCCTTGTTGTAGTTCTGGGTTTATCCTCTATAGACTAGGCTTTGAGTCCTTGCTTAAGACATAATCAAGAGAACCTACTAATTAGTCTCTTGCAAATTCATTTTTTTACGTAAGCACTGTATTCCACAAACATTAGCCGATAAACAGTCCATAAGCTGCTAGTGAATAGGTCTCGAGAACCATTTTGTATTAGTCTTTTAAATTTGGAGTAATATTCTGTGATTTTCAGCTCGTGAGTCTATTTAAGTTTTGTGTTCCCTGACTGTTTCTTAATAGATTCCTTCATCTTAGAAGCTGGTTGTTGTTCAGTCATTTTAGTTGTATTTGACTTTTCATGACTATATTTGGGTTTGTTTGATTTTGGGTGGGACAAAGATCCTGAAGTGGTTTGTCATTGTCAATCCAGCTCATTTTATGGATGCGGAAACTGAGGGAAACAGGGTTGAGTGACTTGCCCAGAATCACAAAGCTCATAAGTATCTGAGGTTGGCTTTGAACTCAGGTCCTCCTGACTCCAGGCACAGTGCTGTAGCCACTGCATTATCTAGCTGCCCTAAGAGAGTTGGAAAATATCAGGAAAAGAAAAAAGGAGGGTTTTTGAGGTATGTTTTGCTTTTTGAAAAAGTGCTGGGTTTGATGTAAGAGAACCTGGGTTCAAATTGTGTTTTGGGAAAATCATTTCATCTCCTTGTGCCCTAGCTTCCTCAACTGTAAAATAAGGGGATTGGGCTAGCTGACCTCCTAGGCCCCTTCTAGCTTTATATCTATGATCCTATCCAGGTGGCAGAAAGTATGATTGATATCTTTGTTCACTCACTCTGGACTTCTTGAACCTTACCACACCACACCATGCCACAGTACTGCACTGTACCACCTCTCCTGCTAACTTTTTCCACTTTCTTTTGAGTGTTATATTCCTCCATTAGATCAGGAGCCCCTTGAGGGCAGGGACTGGCTTGTTTGTTTGTATCCTGGCACCTAGTAGGCACTAAATGTTTATTGACTGTTCATTTCCTGATATGCCTCTTCTCCACTGAACCCTTTATTGTAATAAAGTGAAATAGTTAGGCAAAACAGAGAGAATGACCCTGTGGAATCACTCTGCTGATCCCATGATCCTACTTAGTTGGCAGATAAAAAAAAAAGATGAAGAACATCCAATATATATATATGTTTTAGATTTTTCTTTTTGTTTTTTTCGGGGGAAGGGTAAGGCAATTGGGGTTAAGTGACTTGTCCAAAGGTCACATGGCTAGTTTTGTGTTAAGTATCTGAGACTGAATTTGAACTCAGGTCCTCCTGACTACAGGGCAGGTGCTCTATTCGATGCACCACCTACCCACCCCCACATCCATAAAATATTGAAAGTGAATAAAAACAGGAGGGTAGAATAGTGGGGTGTGAATAAATAATAATAAAAACTGACATTTACATGCATTATTTCATTTGAGCCTACTGTAACTCTATAAGGTAAATACTATAGGAATTGTCCCCGTTTTATAGATGAGAAAACTGAGGTTCATGGAAGTTAAAAGACCTGTGCCTGGTCACACAGCTAGTAAGTATCATCAGGTTTCATAGACTTCCAGTGTTGGAAAGGACCTCAGAAACCATTTGGTCCAATCTTATATCTGTATTGGTGATATAGGGGTTTCAAACCTGGGAACAACCAATTTTCTTTTCATTGTATTACACTGCTTATCCTATAAAAGAAAGAAACTAGGTGGTAAGATCATCCTGGATGACACCATGTTTATGTGGTTGCTAATAATGCCAACTTGAGTGCCTCAGGAAAAAAAAAAAGTAATGTGACAGATATTGTTTTGGTAAAGATCTCAGGATTCATAAAGTAAATAATCATCCAGAACGATGAAGTGACAAAAGGGTGAGATATTTCTTTATTAAGAGATGATGCTGGGGAAGTTAGGTGGTGCAGGGGATAGAGTGCCTGCCCTAGAGTCAGGAGGACCTGAGTTCAAATCCAGCCACAGACACTTATAGTTATCCCTTCCATATAGTGACTTTCCCTACTGTAATTTTGACATATCATGCATGGGTTGTCATAAGAAATTAAATGGGAATTTTTTGAGAGTTTGGTAGAAGCTGCAGACAACACAGAGCCTATGAACAAATACTTAACCCAAATGTTACAATAAGGTACTGTAAACATCCCTTTTTAAAAAAAAAAAGAAAAAATTCAGTCTTCTCTTGTATAAAGGGAAGGTCAAAAAAATGTATGCATGGGGCAGCTAGGTGGCACAGTGAGTAGAGCGTCGGCCCTGGAGTCAGAAGGACTTGAGTTCAGATCTGGCCTCAGACACTTAACGCACACACAAACAAAAACCTAGCTGTGTGACCTTGGGCAAGTTACTTAACCCCAATTGCCCTCCAAAAAAGCAAAAAAAAAAAATGTATGCAGATTTTCCAAGATTGTGGTGGTGCTGTGCCCCTAACCTCGGATATGGAAAGTATAACTGTACTGGCTATATGACCCTGGGCAAGTCACTTAACCCTGATTGCCTCAAAAAAAAAAAAAGAGAGAGAGTGAGATGAGGCTATTTACTTTATCCAAGAAGACTACAAATTGACTATGTGGAATTCTTAATAGCAAGAAAGAAATCACTAAGTATAACTGGACATGTGCCTTACAGTTGAGGAAAACAGACTTTTAAAAGTTTAGAGATTGTTCAATGAACAAAAAGACTGAGGGATTAAGATAAGTATGGGATGATTTATTACTGACGTGTGGTAAAGGAAGCAGCATAGTAAAAGAACAGTACATCATGAACTGCACTAAAGTATGTGAAAACATCCCTAAAAGGCAGCCACATTCAAATCCATTACAAATCTTCATCCTGTTATGATGAAATATACTTCCTTCCTCATAGAGAGGTGAACTACTGTAGATATGGTATGTTGAATATATTGCCACACATGGTCACTTTCCATTTATTTTGCCTAATTATTTTGCTTTTTTATAAGAGAGGGTTTAGTGATGGAAGGCATATCAAGAAATAACTATGGTGTGCAAAATAAAGGAATAATTAAAAGAAAATTCAAATTATAAAACAGGTTTGATCCCATAGCTAGAGATTTTTTAAAGAGAGTTCTAAAAAATAAAATTATGACTCCATAATCTTAAATCCTCCTAAAGAGAAAGACAACAGAAAGAGGCATCTATTAAATAAAATGTGGCTACACAGGGAGCTCTTAAGTGAGCTCAGATTTCATTATGTTCATAAATGAGAGGCATGGTGGATAGAAAGTTGCTTTCTAAGCCAAGAACACCTAGATCCAAGCTTTGCTGCTAACATATACTTACCGTGTGACCCTGGACAAATTACTTAAGCCTCAATGATCTAAGCTGCTGTCAAGGACTATAAAGTATTTACCTGCATGGGTAGAGGAAATTTCTCTTTTGGAGTTCCCTATGACAATAAAGTCACAAGTCCAGGACCTATTTCTATCCCTATGCCTAAAGATAGAAGAAGTATATGAGGACAGACACAAAATGGCACATGAGTTTATGAGAATCGTGTTATGGAGGCTAATGCCCAGAATCAGATGAGACTTGTAAAAATGCTAGAGGGCTATTTTCAAAGCTTTATACAGAGCAAAAAGAACAGCAAAGGCTTATACCCTTCTAGTAGTCTCCTTTATGGAGGAGACTGAGGGAACCGAATAAACTATCACCAGTTGCCCTGACTTTTGTTTTGCCACTGGACTTTGATGACCCTGGAAGTGAGAATGAGGCTGATGACTTTGTGCAATTCTGTCTCACTTCAATCCATTTCATCAGTGAGTTAAGCCATCACTCCATGATGTTGTTGATCTTCTTCAAAATGCAGGACAAAGGACATTCTTCCTTATGAAGGAGACTGAGAAAACAGAATCAACAACTTAAAGACAGACTGAAAAATAGAATATTAATAAAGTGCTTACTATGTGTCCTGCATTATGGTATGTGCTTGAATTCCAAATCCAAACAAGCAAGATGTTTCCTAGCTTCAAGAAGCTTATGTTTTAATGGGGTAGACAATACATAAAGGAGAGATGGAAGCAGAACAGGAGGAGGGAAAGTAACCTAGAGGCAAAGTGGCTGGTGAGGAGGGGAAGAAAGAGTCTAGAGAGTGAGTTTGGTGGGTAGTCAAGTGAGAACTGAAATGGTCATTCAAGCAAGGGAATCCCCAACGAGGAGCTGGAGGTCTCAGGGCACAGATTTCCCCAGAATGGTCACTCCACTGGCAAGGACGTAGAGTACATACTTTGGATTGAGTCTGGAAGGAAGTGAGTATAGCTGGGGCCCCTCCTGATCTCAGGAGCCCAAGATAGAGTCTGAGGGGCGGCCAGGTGGCCCAGTGAATAGAGCCCTGGCCCTGGAGTCAGGAGAACCTGGGTTCAAATCCGGCCTCAGACACTTAACACAAAAATTGGCTGTGTGACCTTGGGCAAGTCACCCAACCTCAGTTGCCATCCAAAAGGCAAAAAATAGAAAGCAAAGAAAAGAAAAAGAAATGGTCTGAGGTGTTATCAATAATCTCTGAGCAACCATGGAATATAGAAGTGCCAGAAGATTGGAAATGGACAAATGCCATCTTGATTTTCAGAAAAGAGATGGATGGCTACAGCTATAGACTGATAAACTTCATTTGGATCACTTGCAAATTTCTAAAACAAAAAATTCAATATGATTTGTGAGCATTCAGAAAAGAACATTGTGATCACTAGAAGTCAACATGATCCATTAAAAATTGGACATATCAGATTTATCTGATTTCTGTTTTGAAATAGGGTTACTACCAAGTGAAAGTAATAAGCTTCCTGTTATCTTGATTTCACCAGAACTTGGAACAAAATCTCTTGTGGTGTCTTCATGCTGAAATTTGGACTGAATTATACTACTTCTAGCTAGTTGAACAATTTTTTAATAAAACTGGAGGGAAAGTTCTAGTTGGATATCACAGGGCTTTGTGCTTGATACTGTCTAGTTCAAGATACTGATTCATGTTTGTTGTCTTGCTGTTTCCTCATTATCCAGATTTGTAGATGACAAAAAGCTAAGAGAGATGGATAATATATGACAGATGACTGAACTGAGATTTCAAATGATTTGGGCAGATTGGAATGTGAAACCAAGAAGATTAAATAGAGCAGGAACAAACATAAAATCCAAGATTAAGGTCCAAGAAATTCAGTTGCACAAGTACAACACGGGAGCGCCTTGACTTGGTAAACCATTCACATGGAAGATATTTGGGGATTTCAATAGCCTGCAAACTTAAGCTAACAACATTCTTTTTTAAATGCTCACTCAAAAACCATGTTTAATGAACTTTTTTTTTTTATCATGGAATCCGTCTGTAGTTATCTAATAAAGCTAACTCTATTTTATACTTCCTTAGCAGAAGGTGCATCAAAAAGTAAAGGACTTTCTGGCATCTTTGCCAGTCTGTCCATATTAGAAATACTTTGATCCCTTCAGGGATTTCTGTATTTTAAGAGAGATACTGACAGATTAAAATATGTCCAGAGATGGGGAATAAGGAAGGAATGGAACTTAGAAATCAACCAAGGAGTCAATTGTTCAACTAGCATTTATTAAACACATACTACTATGTGCTAGGTAGGCCCTGTACTAAATTCTAAAGGGAAGTGAGGATGACTTGCCTGGAGGAGAGATTAAGAGGTGAAATGATATATTTACCTGGAGAGGCTTATACAAACTGATGTTGAGTGAAAAGAGTAGAACCAGGAGAAATTTGTATATAGTCACAGACACAACATATGTGTGATGACCAACTATGACAGACTGGACTCTTCTCAGCAATGCAGTGATATAAGTCAACCCCGAAAGACTCATGAAGGAGAGAGATGCCTACATCCAGAGAAAGAACTAGAAAGAACTGAGTCTGAATCCTGATGGAAGCAAACTAATTGATCTTTTTCTTTTCATTGTTTGTTTTTATTTCCTCTTTACCATTTTTCATTCCATCTAGTACAATTGGCCTTTGTAACCTGACTAATGTCTAATGTGAAAGTATTTGCAGATCCTATACATCATGGGGGGTGGGAGGAGGGAGGGAAGGGAAATTTGAAACTCAAGGAACTATGGAATTGAATCTTGTAAACTAAAAATAAATAAATTAATAAAAAAAAAGAGGTGAAATGATAGCATATTCAGATGTATAAAAGGGAGTAAACTTATTCTGTTTTACTGCATAAGGGCAGAACTAGGAGCAATGGATAAATAATATCTTAATAGTAGGATCATTGTGTTATAGAATTAGAAATCAAAGGGACCTTTAGACCTTTTTTTGGATAGATTTTATAGATTAGTCTGCTGACTCTCAGAAAAGTCATCCAGTAAGTAGCAGAATTATAATTCGAATTCTGGTCCTGACTCCTGCTCCAGCATTTTTCCAGGTGTACCAAGATGCCTCTTTTGCATCTGGATGGCCCTTTTATTTTTAACAAAGAGCTTTTATATACTGCATCCCAAAAGTCTTAGTGCGGTTTTAGGCTTTAATGACTTCAGACCTTTAAATACTACAAAATTACCCTCCCCCCCCATTTGAAAAGGCAACTATTTAAAATTTTGAAATTATTGATGTATTTCTTATTGAAATTCATCATCTTATAGTACAAATCACTCTAGTTGATTTTTGTACTGCTCAGGGACTGAAAGGATTTGCATTTGTTTTCTAGCCTTAAGATCTTTAGCCTTAGGAGGGAATGAAACAAAAAAATTAATTTAAATGCATTATTCAAAATTCATACAACTAAATAAGTACAAAGGAAATTTAAATAATTCAAATTTCAAATGATTTCTTATGGTGAGTTTATAGCATTTATACTTCTGAACTTATTAAAAACTTTGCAGTAAGACTTTTGGGTTGTGTTGTATATCTTCTCCCCCACGTCCCCTCCACAATCAGGGTTAGTGACTTATCCAGAGTCACACAGTTAGAGTCCAAGGCTGGATTTGGTCCTCCTGACTCCATGTCAGGAGGCATTCTATCTCCCATACCACCTAGCTGCCCCTATCTTGTTTGATCCTTAAAGTAAATCTGTAAATGGGCAATTGGAATTAAATGGAATTTTTTTTTTGCTTTTTTTTTTTTTTGGAGGGCAATTGGGGTTAAGTAACTTGCCCAAGGTCACACGGCTAGGTTTGTGTGTGTGTGTGTGTGTGTGTGTGTGTGCGCGCGCGCACGTTAAGTGTCTGAGGTCAGATCCAAACTCAGGTCCTTCTGACTCCAGGGCCAACGCTCTACTCACTGCGCCACCTAGCCACCCCAGTTAAATGGAATTTAAATGATTTTTTTCAAGGTCATGTAGCAATTTAGGAGTGGACTTGAGATTCCAACCCAGGTCTTACTATAAGGAGCGAGTGAATTCCAGTCCTCCATGAAGATTGGGGATGAGATTCTTGTATGAGCAACCAAGAGAAGGCCAACTCAGCTGGATCACAGAATTTAAGAGTGGGAGGTGCAATGAGTCTGGAACGGCAAGTCAAGGCCGGGTCATGAAGGCTCTACTTAAAAGCTAGGCAAAAGAGTTTACATTTGTACTAGAGCCAATAGAGCTGGTAGAAAAGGGTAATGTTATGGTCAGATCTGTGCTTAAGGAAAGTCACTTTCGAAGTAATGTGGAAGCTGGATTGTGGAGGGGAGAGACTTGACACAGAGAAGGCAATTGGAGGCAGTTATAATAATCTAGGTGAGAAATAAGGAGGGCCTGACTTAAGGTAATGGCTATGTGTCTTCCTCAAGCTGCTCCCTACTCAAGGGAGAAAAATCTCAATAAGACTGAGGGCTTGGAGCTCTGAAATGTCCGATGTGAATGGAAGTCCTTATCAGAATTCCCTCTGCCAGCCTCTGGGGACCTCTAGGGAAGGCACAACTGGGAGGTGGAAACTCACAGTGATATTGTTTGTTCAGTTCAGCACCAAACTCAGTAGATGTTCAGGGAGGAATCTGAGGCCATCTAAAGCCACAGACAGAAAAAGAGCAGAGACGGCAAAGATAGTTATACCAATGACTAGAAGCAAACCTTCCACATTTCCCAACCCAGGCAGCCTGAGTTCTGTGAGCCTGTGAGCTGCCCTTCCTCCCCATAGCAGGTCTGGCTGCAAAGGCAGGATGTGTCCTCAGATGCCTTGTCTATTTTCAGAGTGGGTGTTAAATCCCAATCCCAGGACATCTAAGGAGGTATGATAGACAACGGGGAGTGGTGTCTGTCTAGTAAATTCTGGTCTAATAAAGGTGTACACAGATGCTGTTAAATTACAGCTATCCAACTCTTGTGCTGAATGGGCCCTGACTGAGGCAGGAACTTTCCCCTTTTAGGGTCTGAAGTAAATCACCTCTTTCATCAACAGCCTTTAGAAGATGGAAACAGTATTTCAGTTTCACATTCCTCAGCGGAGCCGTCCTTAGCTTTTCATGTGACCTTGTACCAAATGCAGGATCCCAACAGCAAGGAGCTACCACGTAAAACACATTTGTTCTGAGGAAGTCCTGCGTAAACAGTAAAGCCTTGGGGAGCCCACTCTGTCCTGTGTGCCCTGGAGCCAGCTCCAGGGACTTCACAGTTGACGCCCAAGGAAGTTTACCCTTTCTTCTGAGGTTCTTTGTTTGATTTTCTTAAAAAAATTTTTTTGTTATAAACTTAATAACCACTTAAATAAATATACAGAGTAAGAAGCTGGGAGAGATCTTAGAGATTATCTCATATTACAGATGAAACAGTTACACTGACCAAGACAAATAAATTAATGTACAAAATAAAGAATAGGATGTTACACAAAACCCTTAGCATTTAACAAAGTAGAACTAGTTAAATTAGTAGATGACTCATAGACAAAAGATGCTTTGCTCTGTGTCCCTTTCTGAAACAGCCTGAAGTTCTACTACCTTTGATTTTTCTTTTGCCTTTTATTTTTCCTTTCTTTCCTCAAGGCTTCCTTCCCTTTCTCTTGCTTCTTTCCTTCTTCCCTCTTTCCTTTCTTCCTTCCCTGTCTTCTTCCTTTCTTTCTTCCCATCCTCCTTCCCTTGGTTTTCCTTTTCTTCCTTCCTCTTTCTTATCTGACTTCTTCCTTTCTTTCTATCCATCTCTGGCTCCTTTCTTTTAGTCCACCCTTCTTCCCTCGTTTCTTCCTTTCCTTCCTCATCTTCTTCCTCCTTGTCCTCCCACTCTCCTTTTCTTGCTAATTTCACTCACTTCCCTCCTTCTATTGTGAATCCATGTGGATACAATTCTGGCTCTACTGAACTTGCTTTGCATTACTCCATCTATGTCTTTCCACGTTTTCGTGTACATTTCATGTTAAATTTTTTATGGAGTCATGATATTCCATTAGCATATCATAATTTATTTATCCATCCTCTAGTTACTGGACATGTAAGTTGTTTGTTTTTTTGCTATTCTATACAAATAAACTATGATTATCTTTACAAAGATAAGGTCTATTTTTTTCTTTTCATGATTTTTATTGTGTTCGAATCCTAGCAATGGAATTGTTGGGTCAAAAGGCATGATCTGTTTTTATGACTTATCTATTACAGCAGTGTTTCTAAGTGTTCATTGTTATGGAGCCTAAGTACTTGGTTGTTGGTTCCCTGCCCAACCTTAAAGTACTGTGGGTTGAAATCGATACTATGGGCCCTGCCCTTATTGAGCTTATAGTCAGATTGTTCATAAAATAGAGTATGCTGAGGATGATAGAGACAAGGCTAAGCTAATTGAAGGATTGTCAGGTGGGGCTACAAACGATGAAAAATTAATGTAAAGTGTTTGCAAGTGAAAATTGCTCTGTGTGAGTGTGTGAGTGTGTGTGTGTGTGTGCGCGCGTGTGCGCGCATGTGCTATCCTTATCAGGTATGGGGGGGGAGGAATTACCTGATTTAATGTTCTTTTTCAACAGTGTAACTTAAAATTCCGTCCTAGAGGGAGAGCTAACTTAGAATCCAAAATAGAAGAATGCAATGTGATGTCTCAGTGGGGCCACTTTCATAGTACATGCCTAGAAATACAGGGATTTTCTGTGTGGCTCTCTAAGAAAAATGGAGGCAACAGACAGACTAGCATCAGTGCCCCTAATTTTCCTGGTACAGTCAAGACATCGTTCTCTTTTGCCAGAGAACACATCTTCCTTGCTTGTTTGCTTAGTGAGCTGTCAATGTCATAGAATCCTAGAGTTCTAGAGCTGGGAAGATCTTGGGGATCATCTTGGTCAATCTCTTTATTTTATGGATGAAAAGACTTGAACCCAGAGAGGCTGTGACTTACCCAAAGTCACCTGGCTGGTGCATGGACCCTCAGTCCATTAATAAACATTCATTAAGTGCCTGCTATGTGCTAGGTGCTATGCTAAACTCCAGGGACAAAAGAAAGGCAAAAGACAGTCCTTGCCCTTGGAACACAACCCTCACTCACTAATGGGGGAAATGACATGCAACCAACTACATTAAAGAAAAAACAACCTGTATACAGGATAAATAGGACATAATCAACAGAGGAAAACACTAAGATTAGCAGGGATTAGGAAAGGCTCCCTGCAGAAGATGGGATTTTATCTGGGACTTGAAAGAAGTCAGGGAAGCCAGGGAGTGGAGGTAGGACAAGAAACTGGCTCAATGCATTTTTTTCCCCAATATAGCATGTGTCTCTTAGTGTTAAACTGGGATCCAGAGACAGGTATTTACTCCCATTTTTGCCTCTCCTAGGCCTATGAAAAACGTTTTCCAACATGCCCCCAGATACCTGTCTTCTTGGGCAGTGAGATAATTCATGAATCCAAGAGCCAGGATGGATCCATTCACATTGTGGAACGCAGCTGTAAATTGACGGTAGATGCACCACGGTTATTGAAGAAGGTAGGCCTTTGGATTCTTTTCTTTGGTTCCCAATGCCACAGAGACAGGAGGCTATAAAGCCACGATTGCTTTTCTCTGTCTTATTTGCCCCATTATTCCATTTCTCTTATAGATTGCTGGGGTCGAGTATGTTGTCTTTGTGCAGAAAAATGTTTTAAATCGGAAGGATAGAACTCTTCTTATTGAGGCCCACAATGAGACCTTTGCCAATCGCGTCATTGTTCATGAGAACTGCAGCTACACTGTAAGTGGGCCATGGTGCAGACTTTGTCTTCCTTAGGAAAGGTGTTATGTTATATGGGTCTGTTTCCTATTGCCAGTGACCATTGCTATGTGAAACTTTCCTTGGAAAGCTAGGCATATAAGACTGCACTTATGAGTAGGATCATTGATCTAAATCAGGGGTGGGGAACCTGTAGTCTCGAGGCCACATGTGACCCTCCAGGTCCTCAGGTGCAGCCTTTTGATTGAGTTTTACAGAACAAATCCTTTTATTAAGGTGATTTGTTCTGTGAAGTTTGGATTCAGTCAAGGGGCCACACTTGAGGACCTAAAGGGCCACATGTGGCCTTGAGGGTGCAGGTTCCCTACCCTTGAATTCTAAAGCATGAAGGGAGGAAAGGAGGGGACAATTATTTATTGCATTCCAGGAGCTGTTCTAAGCACTTTGCAAATAGTATCTCATTTGATCCTTGAAGGGCCCTCAGGTCATCTAGTCCAGTTTTATAGATGATGAAACTAAGGCCTAGAGGTTGAGGGTCTTACCCAAGAGTGACACAAGATATAAGTTGCAAAGCACAGGGTTTAAATGCAGAAACACTTAAAACCCAGGACTTTTCCCTCACTGTTTCCAGAAAGGCAACTGTCCATTGTGTTGGTTTGCTGTAAATTCTAGAAAACTTCTGAGATGCAGTCAACAATTCCTCAGAATCCCATCACTTTTAGCCAAGTATGACACCATAGTGTGAGATAAAGTAAAGTAATGCCAAGAAGTTTCTGTTGACAACCTATCCCTCTTCTGGCCTTACTATGTCATTAGCTCATCTTCATGACTTCCAAAATGATAGCCTTTCCATGACCCTATTACTGCAAAATAGGATTGCCATGGCTATCAGAAGGGATGGGGACTCAGTTCTAGTTTGTTCCAGATGTTTCTGTCTGGGCAGGGAGGGGTCAGTGAGGAACACAACTCCTGCAAAAAAAGTTCCTCCCTCATTGTGGTACTTGCTAGTCATTTGAGCTGGACTGTGCCTGGATTTGTACAACCACCAACTAATAAGCATTGATTAAGGGCCTACTCTGTCCTGGTCACCATTCTAGACTTTAGGGATGTTATCAAAGAAAAAGTGAGATAGAGCATTCCTATCCTGAGCTTATCAACAACATATATTTTTTCCTTCTCCACAGTGTAGAAAAGACCTGACATATCAGAGGCCTTCCTTAATAATCAAATACAATAAGGGTGGCTAGGTGGCACAGTAAATGGGGCACCAGCCCTGGAGTCAAGAGGACCTGAGTTCAAATCTGACCTCAGACACTTAACACTAGCCGTGTGACCTTGGGCAAGTCACTTAACCTCAATTGCTGGGCCCTCCCCCCTCCAAAAAAAAAAACCAAAAAATTTTTTTTAAATAATCAAATACCATTTCACAGCCTCATGGATGAATTTCTCAGTTTACTCCTGTATGTATATGTGTGTATGTGTTTTGCCTGCATCCATGCACATATACATGTACATGTCCCAAAAGATAGTGGATACTTAATGATGAGAATTAGGCCATTCTCAGAGGCCTTTAGAAAGACCTTCACAGCTGAATAGCAACCAGATTATTCCTGAATGTAGGACTGTGTGACCTGGCCACTTTGATTCTTCAAAAGGAATTTCCTTAGAGGGTTCATGGAGCATTGCTTAGTCCCACACCACCCTCATAGCAAACCCAGAAGCTCAAAGTCAGCCCAATGCACAGTGGTTAAACTTTAATGGGAATTTAATGTCCAATATGCTTGTGTCTAATTCACTTAGAGGGTATCTAATTTAGTTCAGCCTGATTCTGAAAGTGTGAAAAGGGTACATTTGGATCTAGCCCTGAGTATTCTATGGTCTTGTGATTTTGTAAGTGACTTGACGTCTCTGAATTTCAGGTTCACCCTGAGAATGATGAGTGGACGTGCTTTGAGCAGTCAGCCTCTCTCGACATCAAATCATTCTTCGGCTTTGAAAATGCCGTAGAGAAAATTGCAATGAAGCAGTACACAGCCAACATCAAGAAAGTAAGAAATGGAGCCAGTTAGTTTCATGCGTAACAGATTGGACATTCAGAAGAGATACTTACAAAGAGTTCTCATTATGGTTATAGTCTCCTGAATATGGAGGGCCATTCTTTGGAAACTGGAAATGCCCTTCCCTGGCCTGTGGAGCACAAGGCTCTTGTAAATGAGGGATCTTTATTGTAGAGGATCCTGGTTTGCCCACATCTGGCATGGGAAAAATTGCATGGGAGAAACCCCATGCAGTTGACTACCCACAACTGACTTGGATAGCTTTACTGCTGCTTTCATGATATGATGGCTGGAGTCTCCCAGTTGCTCCACTAAGGTGGACTCTGGGACCCACTCAGCTCATGGAGGACATCTTTCTCTTATCTTTGCTTGCCTTTTATTTCAGGGGAAGGAAGTGATTGAGTATTATCTGAATGAGCTGATCTCTCAGGGTATCTCTCACATTCCTCGATGGACACCTTCCCCTGTCAGAGAAGAAGATCAGAGAAGCCTGGCAGGTAGGCAAATTCCAAGAACCCTGTATGGGGTTTTTAAATTTTCTAATATGCAGGAAAAACCACTGAGGCAGAGCTCTGAGCCAATGGCACTTTATTAAAAGGTTCATAGTCCCCTCTAATGAAGTGGACCTCAGATCTTCCTCATGAGCTGAGATACCCATGGTCCCCAGGACCTTACTTTTATAGGGTTTGATACCCAAATATGCAAAAGAGGCATGGTAAAATACAGAATCTCACTGGTTGAGATTGAAATCTTGTTCTTGAGGGCTAAAAAAATAAGATGGGCAAGGCAAGAGTCATCTTCGGTGACCAAATGGTCATAAGATGGTCACCTGTTCATGTTGGCAAGAGAAGGTGGTCCAGAGGTGCAAAAATAAGTTGGGGGACTTTCCAAAGAATCAAGACATCCCACCCATGTTGGGTTTGGACAAAGAATTTGAGTAAAACAGGATGGAGACATATTTGTCTGCATTCTTGTGGTTATGCAACTGAGCTGGTTATGAACTGGTAAACAAGTAGTGAACAGTACATTAAAGTTTGAGGCCCACTACAACTTATTTGGATCTAATTATCCCTATATGATTTATGTAAAATGTCAAAACTGATTAATAGTGATTGGAATAGAGTAGGGGTCTAAATGAATCATTTCTCACACCTGGCAACAGATAGCTTGTTGCCTGCATAGTCCTCCCCTCCCTTTCCCTTCCCCCAAAGTGCGCAGCATAGACATGAGGCCATTTCATCTGGAGGGGAGAGTGGAGTTCTTTCCTGAGACTCTTTGGGGCTCCTTATGAACTTCCTCTTTATATGCTAAGCTCTTATAGTAGGTGAAGTTTTTATGATATCAAGACAAAGAAGAGTTCCTGTAGGATGGAGAGGAAGTACTCTTTGTTCTAAAATAATTTCAGCTTCTTCCTCCTTCTCTCTACATGTTGCCCTTTCCCCAGGAAAGAGGATTGTTTTGGCGCATCTCCCAACTAGAGTGGGGAACTGGCTAGGAAGGCTTCTGAATTTCACATATTTCTGTCGTGAACTCATAGGCCACTGGTAATAGTAATATAGCTAACATTTCTACAAACTCGTTAGGGTTTGCAAAACACTTTCCACAAGTTATCTCATTGGATCCTATTCCTAACTTCAGGGAAGCTAGGTGGCTCAGTGGATAGAGTGCTGGGTCTGGAGTCAAGAAGACCTGAGTTCATTCTGGCCTCAGTCACTTATTAGTGTGTGACCCTAGGCAATTCATTTAACCCTGTTTGCCTCGGTTTCCCCATCTGTAAAGTGAATTGGAGAGGTAAATGGGAAAACACTCCAGTATCTTTGCCACAAAAAACCCAGACGGGGTCATGAGGAGTTGGACACAAATAAACAACAACCACAGGATTCCTAACTCTAAAGCTAGCAGTCTATCCACAGTACCACGTTGCTGCTCCAGTCAACAAGAATTTGTGAAGCAATTACAAGGTTCTAGACCCTGTGCAGGACGCTGGGTACAGAAAGGTGTTCCCTGCCCTCCAGGGGTATAGAGGATCCTATATAACTGATGTCTCTTTTTGAATAATTGGATAATTGTTTCTTCTTTGTTGTTGAGTCACTTCAGTTGTGTCTGGCTTAGTTATCCCCACGGGGTGATGATGGAGTAGTTTGCCATTTCCTTCTCAAGCTCATTTTACAGGTGGGGAAACTGAAGGAAACAGGGTTAAGTGACTTGCCCAGGGTCACACAGCTAGTTAAGTGTCTAAGGCTGGATTTGAACTCATGAAGATAAGTCTTCACTAAT
Organism: Gymnobelideus leadbeateri; assembly: GCA_011680675.1. Taxonomy (NCBI): domain Eukaryota; kingdom Metazoa; phylum Chordata; class Mammalia; order Diprotodontia; family Petauridae; genus Gymnobelideus; species Gymnobelideus leadbeateri. The sequence goes on along the minus strand of WOXC01010598.1, from coordinate 815,037 downwards.
GTTCCTAAGGCCCAGAACTCTATCCATTGTGCCAAACAACTGCCCATTTCTCCTTTAGTGCTATTGAAGCTTAGTGGGGTAGTTGTCTCCTTTGTTGTTGAGTCATTTCAGTAGGTATCATAAGTTATGATGATGCTTGGATGACAGGATAACCAATCTCATGGGGGGTCAGAGAAAGAGGTTAAGATTGTTCTGCACTCACTTTTCCTCTCAGGAACAGTATTAACCTTGTACCTCTATCCATATCCGGCAGCATGATTTCTCCTGCCTTTCTCCTTCTGTTCCCTGAGTTTCTTTGTCTGCTCAGTCTATCTTCTTCCATCACCCAAGCAGCTGGCTTTCACTATGGTCTGCTAGGAAGAGGAGCCATAGCCCTTCCATCCCATTGTGGATTACTGGGTGCCTTTGTGTTTGGGAACAGAAAGGAGGCCTTTACATTTGTGTGAGAGACCGGAAGGATTCTGGGATTTTTTATTTTGTGTTTTTCCCTTATTCCGCCCCCCGCCTTTGCTTTTTCTTCTCCTGTCTCTGCCTGTCTCCAATACATCTGCTATGGTTGGACTATGATTCTGCTGAGACAGTACAATGCTCCCAAGCTCAGCCTCTCTGCTTCCACTTACACAGATGCCTCTTTGATGCCTGGTTTTGGCACAGTGGCTGCAGCTCTGAATTTTATTGTACATTTGGGGGGCTTTGGATCATAATGTCCCAGGAGCTTATGTTCTAATGGGGGTAAGAGCTGAAAAGTAAGGGGAGAGGGAGAAAGTATCCATGTGGAGGACATGGTGGCAATGTCCAGAGAGTTAGAAGCCCAGCCAGAAGGGAATAAAACAAATAGAGGCTCCCAGAAAGAACTCAGCCATGGGAGAAGGGGGCTGCATGGCAGTGGGAGGTACTGTTTCATTTCAGGATGGAAGTGTTCGTACTGCATATCACTCCTTAAATTTTTCTGGCACTTTATAATTTACATGTCACTTATTTATATATATATATATATGTGTGTGTGTGTGTGTGTGTGTGTGTGTGTGTGTGTGTGTGTGTGTGTGTGTGTGTGTGTGTATGTTCACTACAACTGGGTGAGTCAGCTAGGTAAGGCAGATAGTATATTGATTTTAGAGCTCAGGAGATCACAGATTTAGAGTTGAAAAAAATCTGAGAGGTCTTCTGCTTCATTCCTTTAATTTTACAAGTGAGCAAAGTAAGGCCTAAAGGATGGGATGACTTGGCCAAGATTACACAGGCTTAGTAGGTATCAGAGCAAAAGAAGATGAGAGAGGTCAGATGACTTGACCAAGGTTACGTACAGTTAGCAACATGTCAAGGTTGACCTTCAACCTTAGGTCTCTTGAGGGTAGGTACACTACACTAAAATTGAAATATTCAAACAATTCATGGATTGTCTTTTAAATATTTTAGATCAACTGAAAAAAATGGCAAGAATTCTGCTGAAGTTTTATGGAGTTTTTGAGCTGGAAGGCCTTAAGAGAACTTTGTTGGCTTTTGTGACCTTGCTGTCTTGTGGTTTTCCTGCTCCCTTTTGTGTGGCTCTTTCATAGTCTTCTTTAATGGATCAGCATACATTTCCCACTAAGCACAGTTGTGTCCTCTTAGTTCTCTTTCCTATATCTTGTCTCTTGGTGATTTCATCAATTCCTGTGGATTTCGATTATTCCCAGTACACAAATGATTCCCAAACCTTTTAACCATCCCTAGTCTCCTATGAATTATAGTTCCGTATCACCAGGTGCTTGTTGGATACCTCTGCTTGGATTTCATTTGGCATGTAGAACCTGGGATGTCCAAAGTGGGGCTCATTATTCTTTCCTCCCTCTTTCCCAAAGTACCATACCCTACTCTACCTTAACACTTGCTTGTTTCTTTTTGAGGGTACCAGTCTTTCTCCCATTTACATCCTCATTCTTCATTCTGCCTTGCTGGTCATGTCTCACTGGTTAGTGAGTTTTGTAACTGATGTCTCCCATGTTTATTTCCTTCTCTCATTCACAAGTATACTGTCCTGGTTCAGGTATTCTTCTTCTGTCTACACTATTGCTGGAGCCTCCTAATTGGTTTTCCTGCCTCTTCTGTCCTTTTTCCTATCCCACTTACAGATATGATATATTTTTGGGTCTGGCCTTTTGACTAAGTCTAAGTTTTACAGAACAAATCCTTTTATTAAGGGGATTTGTGCTCTGAGGTATAGATTCAGTCAAAGGGCCACACTTGAGGACCTAGAGGGCCACATGTGGCCTCAAGGCCACAGGTTCCCCACCCCTAAATAGTCAAATAAATATTCCTAAGGCATTGTAATGTTAATGGAATAGGAAGATCTTCCCTGCCCATTAATAGCCCTGTGTGACCTGCTTTGAGCTCTGGCCCAGCTCACAGCTGTGATACAGCCTGAATCACATGGAACCCATTGTGGGAGGAGCTTGCCCAATGGAATAACTAAAATAGAGCAGAGAACAGAGAGCAAGAGTGAGGCAGAGGGGAGTGAGAAGCTTGACTAGGGGAACTTGTTTGTGGGGAGGCTTGACAGAAAGAATGCTTGAGATGTTGGTGCTTCTTTGGTGATGAGTACCTTGCTAAATCTTACTTCTCAGTATCCTAGTAGTGATGTTCCAAATAAATATTTTGGTTTTGCCTTTGAGGAAGAGAGTTTATTATATTTTGAGAATCTACCCTGAAAATAGGTATGCATATCATTGTTGTTACAGGCATAGAATCTCAAGTTCTTCCTTTTGCCTGAAAATGGCATCTATGCAGGTTCTTCTGGTAAATGCTTAAAAACAGACTCCCTGAAAAAAAATGTCCATGTGACATACTTTTAAATTTACTCTGCCTTGATAACATTTTCAGTTTCTTAAGTCTAAAAATAAACAGAACAATGAGTACAGTCCTGATTTTGTAGCATTTGCTGGTTTCCAAGGTGTGAATGCTTACACTGAAAATTTTAAAATCTGCTTTTTTGAGCTTCTTTGAATTGGCTCCAAAACACCCCTGTATCCATATCTACAATCTGCCTCCTACCTACCTTCCTAGACTTACTTTACATTACTCTCCTTAATATCAGCCAAATTGGACCACTAACTGTTCCCTGAACTCAATAGTCTACCTTCTTTCTCTGTGCCTTTGTATAGGTTCTCCCCCATGCTGGATTACCATACCTCCTTTACTAGTACTTCTCAGAATTTCTTAGCTTTCTTCAAATCTCAGCTTGGGTGTTACCCCCTAACCAAAGACTTCCCTGATTTTTCCCTCTTAAATATATAAATACCATCATAGGTATTAGGACTCTCTTCTTTTGAAAATACATTGTAATTACTTGTCTATGTAAATCTGTATCTGTAACTACAATGTAGGACTGAGGGCAGGGACTGTTCTATTTTAACTCTGTTTTCCTCTCTGTCTCTTGTTAGTCATAAACTCTTCCCTCATCCCCTCTAATTTGCTTAAGATATCACTATTTATGTCTAAATTGTGTACACATTTTGACTTTATCTTGGTATATAGTATAAGATGTTGATCTATACTTAGTTTCCACCATACTTCTTTCTAGTTTTCCTAACAGTTTTTGTTGAATGGTGAGTTCTTTTCTCCAAAGCTTAGATCTTTTGGTTTATCAACAGTAGATTACTATGGCCATTTACTTCTGTATATTGTATAATTAATCTATTCCACTGATCAACCACTCTATTTTTTAATCTAAATTAAAAAAAATTATTTTGATGATTACAGTTTGTAGTATATAATCTGAGATCTGGTCCTGCTACTTTGTCTTCCTTTACTTTTTTAAAAAACTGATTCCGTTGATGCTTGACAATAATCAACGGACAAGTTGACAAAATACAACTATTCTTCTTTAAAAAAAAAAAAAACATTAGAAGACCTAACAATAAAAAGAGTTTTCTTAAGATGAAAGTATTTTGTCATTGTTAGGCCTTCTAATGTTTTTTTTTAAAGAAGAATAGTTGTATTTTGTCAACTTATCAGTTGATTTTTCTTGTTTTTTTATTATTAATATAGTTAATTACGCTTATAGTTGTCCTGATATTGAACTAGTCCTTCATTACTAGTATAAATCTCAGCTAGTCATAGTGTGTGATCTTTGTGATATATTGCTATAGTCTTTTTTGCTAGTATTTTTATTAAAATTTTTCCATCAGTACTTGTTAGGGAAATTTGTCTAGTTTTCTTTCTCTGTTTTTGCTCTCCTTGGTTTAGGTATCAAAACCATACTGGTGTCATAGAAGGAATTTGGTAGGATTTCTTTTTTACCTGTTTTTCAAAAAAGTTTATATCATATTGGAATTAATTGTTTTTAAAATTATTGGGATAATTCACTTGTAAATTCATCTGTTCCTGGGTTTTTTTTCCTTAAGGAACTCATTTGTGGCTTGTTCAATTGCTTTTTCTAACATAGAGTTATTTAACTATTCTATTCCCTCTTCTGTTAATCTGGGCAATTTATATTTTTGTAAGTATTTCTACCTTTCATTTAGATTATCAGTTTTAGTGGCATGTAATTAGATAAAATAGCTACTAATAATTTCTTTAATTTCATTTTCATTGGTGCTGCATTCACACTTTTCATTTTTCATACTGGTAATTTGATTTTTTCTTTAGAAAAAAAAATCAAATTAGAGAGATCTTGAGATCCTAAGTCCCAGTGTGGTGGAACAGGCAAATGTCAACACCAAGACCCTGCATGTACCTCAGCATAGCCAGGGAGAAGGGCAGACTCCAGCTCTGAGAACCACCAAGTGCTTCAGCATAGTCTGGGGCAAATAGGGAAGTGTCTAGTGGCCAGACCTGCACATGCTTTATTGTAGCCCCAGGGAAATGCAGAAACATCCCACTGGTCTCAGCACATGCCATACACCAGAAGAAGGATCCTGGCTCAGCACCAGGTCAATTGCCAGACCCCTAAAGCCTCCACCAGTGGTAGCCACCATTCACTCCACCCCTTCAGTGCAGCATCAGACACAAGGGTCCCCCATGGGCCTCAGGGCAACATCAGTGCAGAAGCAGGTAAAAAGCAGCCCCTTTTATAAGAAGCCTGAGATAGTGCCCTGTACCTTGGAGCAGAGCTCAAATTTAAAATAAAGGACAAAGGCCAAAAAAGATGAGTAAAAAACAACAACAAAAAGAATCTGACCATCAAAAGTTATTATGGTGACAGAGAAGATCAAAGAAGAGGATCAAAAAGAGGACAGCAATGTCAAAACACCTATGGGCAAAACCCCAGCATAAAATGGGAAATGGTCTCAAGTCCAGAAAGAACTCATGGAAGAGCTCAAAAGAGAGCTTAAAAATCATATAAGAGAGATAGAAGAAAAATTAGGGAAAGAAATGAGAGTGATGGAAGAAATTATGAAAAAAGAGTCAACAGTTTGGAGAAAGAAAACAACTGCTTAAAAGTTAGAATTGGCCAAATGGAAAAGGAAGTACAAAAGCTAACTGAGGAAAAGAGTTCTTTAAAAGTTTGAATTGAGCAAGTAGAAGCTAATGAGTATATGACACATCAAGATTCAATCAAACAAATTAAAAAGAATAAAAAAATAAAGAAAACATAAAATACCACATGGCAAAAACAACTGACTTGGAAAATAGATCTAGAAAAGACCATGTCAGAATCATTGGACTGCCTGAATGTCATAATCAAAAGAAGGACCTAGACAGCATCTCTCAAGAAATTACCAAGAAAAACTGCCCTGATATCCTGGAACCAGAAGGCAAAAGAGATGTTGAAAGAACCCACCAATCACCTCAGGAAAGAGATCCCAAAACAAACACTCCAAAGGAACATTATAGCCAAATCACAGAACTATCAAGTCAAAGGAAGAATACTGCAAATGGCCAGAAAGAAAGAATTCAAATATCAGGGAGCCATAATCAAGATTACACAGGACTTAGCAGCTGTAACATTCAAGGATTGGAGGTAATGGAACATGATATTCAAGAAGACAAAGTAGCTAAGACTACAACCAAGAATCATCTACCTTGTGAAATTAAGCATAATACTTCAAGGGAAAAAATGGTCATTCAAGGATTTTAAACTTTCATAAGGAAAAGACCATAATTGAACCAAAAAAAATTGATCTCTAATATCAAGACCCAAGAGAAACCTAAAAAGGGAAAAGAAAACCTAAGGGATTCAATGGTGCTATACTATTTACATCCCTAGATGAGAAGATGATATTTATAATTCTTAAAAATTGTACTACTAATAGTATAGCTAGAAGGAATAAAAGTAGACAGAGGGTACAGGTAGAAGGTGAAGTTGTGTGAATGACAAAAAATAACTAAGGGATGAGAAAGAGGAGTATACTAGGTGTAGAAGGAAGAGAGAATGGAGTAAATTATTTCACATGAAAAACCTATTACAGTGGAGGGTAAGATGAGAAGGTGGGTAGTAGCCATTGCTTGAACCTTACTCTTATCAGTATTGTCTCAAAGAGGGAATAATATTCACAATCATTTGAATATAGAAATCTATCTTATCTGACAGGAAAGTAGGAGGGGAAGACATTAAATAAAGGGGGAGGGGAGGGACTGACAGAAGGGAGGGAAGATCAGGGGAGGTGGTAGACAGAAGTAAAATACTGGTGAGGAGGGAAAGAGCAAAAGGAGAAAGAGGACAGATAGGAGAAAAAATAGAATGGAGGAAAATATTGTAGTTAGTAATCATGACTGTGGATGTGAATGGGATGAACTCTCCTATAAAACAGAAGTGGATAACAGAGTGAATCAAAAACCAGAATCCTACAATATTTTGTTTACAAGAGACACACACACAGAGTAAAGGTAAGGGACTGGAGCAGAATGCTTCAGCTGAAGTAAAAAAAAAAGAAAAGCAGGGGTAACAATCGTGATCTTAGACAAAGCAAAAAAAAAAAAAAAGAATAGACCAAATTAAAAGAGATAAGGAAGGAAACTACATCTTGCTGAAAGGTACCATAGATAATGAAGTAATATCAAGACTAAAAATATAGATGCCAAGTGGTACTGCATCCAAATTCTAAAAGTAAAAATTAATTGAGCTACAGGTTCATGACCAAACAAAAGACAGAAAGCACTACAAAATTTAAAATAAATAAATTTGATTATATTAAATTTAAAAGGTTTTGCACAAACAAAACCAATGCAACAAAGATTAGAAGGAAAGCAGAAAGACGGGAAACAATCTTTACAGCAAGTGTCTCTGATAAAGGCCTCATTTTTCAAATATATAGAGAACTGAACTTATAAGAACACAAGCAATTCCCCAATTGATATATGGTCAAAGAATATGAATAGGTAGTTTTCAGATGAAGAAATCAAAGCTATCTATAGGCATGTGAAGAAGTGTTCAGAATTATTTTTTTTTTAAACAAATACTTTATTAACTTCTGTTTTACATCATTCATTTCCGCCAGATTTTGAGTTACAATCATTTTCCCCCCATTATTCCCCTACCCAACCTCCCAGAATAGCAGTCCCACAAGATATCGCTTCCTCCAATCTGCTCTCTCCCATACCTTCTCCCATACCCCCATCGACTTTTCCATTAGAGGAAGATGAATCTTTGTGTCCCAATGCCTGCACATCTTATCTCCCAATTATAGGCAAAAGAGTATTAATAATAGTATTTATATATATATTTGAAACATTTAATGTTACGACCTTGAATTTCAGATCCATTTCCTTCCTCCCTTGTCACCCATTCCTTCTTGGGATATAAGTAATTCAGTATATGTTGTACATGTCTAGCTATGCAAAACATTATCATAGTAGATATATTGTACAAGGCTGCTTATAATTCCTCCCACTCATCCCACCCCCCACCTGGTCCATTCCCTACATGATCCTGTCCCTCTTCTATAGTGGGTACTTCCAACCTCCCCTCACCCCAAGGATGCCCTCCCATCCATCATCCCTCCTCTCATCCCCCTTCCCCCTATCCTGCTGCAGGTTGAGATATCCCATTTAGTATGTATGTCATTTTCTCCCTGAACCAAATTCAATGTGAATGTGGTTTTGCCTTTTTAGCCTTCCTTATTCTCCTCCTCCTTTGCACCCACTTCCCCTACATGAGATAGTTTACCCTACCATGTCTCTCCCCATCTCCTCTTGCCACTTTCCTCTCTCACCTCATAATTTCATCCCTTGAGTACTCTCCCTTCCCAACAAAATCAACCTATGCCCTCTATCCATATATAACTGTAACCATATACACACACCTTCACATATGTATTCATATGACCACACCCCCTTCATCCATTATTTTCATAGTGAGAAAGATATCATCAGTCACAGATATTGCTTTTCCATATAGGGATGTAAATAGTTCAACTTTGATAAGTTCCTTTTGATTTCTTTTCCCTGATTACCTTCTCAGGCATTTCTTACTTCTTTCGTCTGGATGTCAAATTTTCTATTCAACTCTGGTTTTTTCCTCAAGAATGCTTGAAAGTCCTCTATTCCACTGAATGACCATATTTTCCCCTGAAACAAAATACTCAATTTTGCTGGGTAGGTGACCCTTGGGTTCATTCCCAGTTCTTTTGCCCTCTGGAATATCATATTCCATGCCCTTCGATCCCTCAGTGTAGAAGCTGCCAGGTCCTGGGCTATTCTGATTGTGTTTCCACAATATTGAAATTGTTTCTTCCTGGCTGCTTGTAGTATTTTCTCCTTGATCTGGGGATTCTGGAACCTGGCTATAATATTCCTGGGAGTTTTCTTTTTGGGATCTTTTTCAGGAGGTGATCTGTGGATTCTTTCAACCTCTATTTTGCCCTCTGGATCTAAAACATCAGGGCAGTTTTCCTTGAGAATTTCTTGAAGGGTGATTTCTAGGTTCTTTCCTTGATCATGGCTTTCAGGTAGTCCAATAATTTTTAAATTGTCTCTCCTGGATCTATTCTCCAGGTCAGTGGTTTTTCCCATGAGATATTTCACATTGCCTTCTAATCTTTCGTTTGTTTGGATCTGCTTAACAGCATCTTGATTTCTCATAAAGTCACTAGCTTCCATTTGCTCCAGTCTAACTCTGAAGGAATGAATCTCCTCAGTGAACTTTTGAGATTCTTTTTCCATCTGGCAAATTCGACTTTTTAAGGCATTCTTCTCCTCATTGCCCTTTTGGGCCTCCTTTGCCATTTGAGCTAGTCTATTTTTTAAGGTGTTGTTTTCCTCAGTCAGGCTGTTGACCCTCATTTCATACTTTTCCTGCATCCTTCTCATTTCTCTTTCTAATTTTTCCTCCACTTCTCTTATTTGATTTTTAAAGTCCTTCTTAAGGTCCTCTATGGCCTGCAACCCACTCATGTTTTCCCCTGGGGCTTTTGGAGCAGGACTTCTGACCTCACAGTCCTTTTCCCGCTCTATGCCCCCAAAATAGGAGTCTAGGGTTGCATTTTTCTGTTTCCTTTGCCTTGGCATGTTGCCACTTAATTGCTTGACTTTTGGGCTTGTTGCCACACTATGGCTTTAAGGCCAGCTAGAGGAATTTTCGTCCCGAACGTGTGGGGGGCAACTTCCGTTTCTGGCAAGCTGTAAACCCACCCACAACTTCCACCCTAGATCACAATCCAGATCCAGGGAGGTTAAAGCAAGAGCGATTACCCCCCAAGACTGATCGCTGGATCTCCCCACGATTTGTAGGCTGGGAGCCAGAAATGCCTCTGAAAACTACACAATGGCGTGTCTCCTCAGCGGCTTCTAGCCCCCAGGGGAGGGAGCTGACGCATTCCCCAAATACAGGTCCCAAAGTCCATAGGACACTAACCTCTTACTTTGTCCTAGGCAAGTCTATGTTGATAATTCTGGCGTCTCCACAGTTCCTGGTGTTCTGGGGTTCCTCCAGCCGGCTGCTGGCCCTGCCGCCCTGGGGCTAAAACCTCGGCTCACGTGGACCTGGGCTCCGCGCTCGGCTCCTGTGCTCTGCGCGCTGCCGGCTCCCAGACCACTGCGCTGGTCCTTCCTGCAGGGTGCTGGGCTGTCCTCAGCGGGAGGTTAGCTTCTCTGTGTCGTTCTGTGGGTGCTGGGGCTCCAGAAGTTTTTCAGAGTCCTTTTTTACATAGTTTGTGGAGAATCTGGGGGCAGAGAGGCTTGGAGGAGCTGTTTCTACTCCGCCATCTTGGCTCCGCCCAGAATTATTTTTGATAAGAGAAATGCAAATTAAAACAACTCTGATTTACTACATCACATTTATAAGAAATGTTGCAGAAGATGTGGGAAAATTGGGACACTAATGTCCCATCACTGGAACAATAATGTTGGTGGAGTTGTGAACTGATCTAACCATTCTGGAGGGCAATTTGGAACTATGCCCAAAGAGCAACCAAACTGTGCATACCCTTTGATCCAGCAATACTGCTACTAGGTCTGTACCACAAAGAGATTTTTTTAAAAAATGGAACGGATCTGCATGTGCAAAAATATTTATAGCATCCTTTTTCATGGTGACAGAATGTTGGAAATTGTGGGGAGGCCAATCAATTGGGGAATGATTGAACAAGCTGTGTATGAATGTAATGGAATATTATTGTTCAGTAAGAAATGATGAGCAGGCAGATTTCAGAAAAACCTGGAAAGACTTGTATGAACTGATTCAATGTGGAATGAGCAGAACCAGGAAAACATTGTACCAAGTATCAGCAGCATTGGGTGATGGTCAACTATGAAAGACTCAACTCTTCTCAACAACACAATGATCTAAGACAAGTACAAAGGACTCACAAGGGAAAATGCTATTCACATCCAGTTAAAGAAATGATAGATTCTGAATGCAAATTGATGCATACTTTTCCACTTTATTCTTTTTGTGTTTTTTTTTCCTTTTGATGATCCATTTCTTCTTTCACAACTGTGACTAATATGGAAATATGTTCTACATGATAGTACATGTATAACATATCAAATTGCCTACTATTTTTGGAAGAGAGGAGGGGAAGAAGAGAGAAAGAAAAATTTTGGAACACAAAATCTTGTAAAAATGAATGCTAAAAATTGTTTTGATGTGTAATTGGGGAAATAGTAAAATACTTAACATGAAAAATCAAATTAACCAATGGTTTATCTATTTTTTGTTCCCTCCTCAATAAAACCAGCTCCTAATTTTGTTTTTTAATGTTTTTTTGACTTTCAGTTTTATTAATATATTTTTTTCAGGATTTCTATTTTGGCGTTAAATTGGGTATTTTAAATTCTTTTCCTAGTTTTTTTAATTGAATGCCTAATTTATTGATTTACTCTTTCTCTCTTTTATTGATGTATTTAGAGAAATTTTCCCTTAAGTCCTGTTTTGACTGCATCCCACATATTTTGGTATGTTGTCTCATTGTCATCATATTTAATGGAATTATTAGTTGTTTATGATTTGTTCTTTGACCCATTCATTCTATAGGGTTAGATGATTTAGTTTCCAATTAATTTTTAATCTGTGTTCCCAAAGACCTTTATTGAATGGAATTTTTATTGCATCGTGGTCTTAAGAGGATGCATTTGATATTGAATATTTTTGCTTTTCTGTGAGTTTTTTTGTTTTAGTACATGATTAGTTTTTTGTGAAGGTGCACCATGTATAGCTGTGAAAAAGGTACTCTTTTTTCTGTTTTCAGTCAGTGTTCTCCAAAGGTCTAGCTAGCATCACTAACTTTTCTAAAATTCTATTCATCTCCTTAACTTCTTTTTTATTTTATGGCTAGATATATCTAGTTCTGAGAAGGGTAGATTGAGGCCCCCACTATTATAGATATACTGCCTATTTCCTCCTATTTTTTCATTTAACTTTTCCTTTAAGAATTTGGATGGCATGCCATTTAGTACACATGTGTTTAATATTGATGTTACTTCATTGTCTATACTTTGTTGTTTCAGTTGTGTCCAATTTTTCATGGTCCCATTTGGGGTTTCCTTGGCAAAAGTACTGGAGTGGTTTGTCATTTCCTTCTCCAGCTCATTTTGCAGTTGAGGAACTGAGGCAAAGAGAGTTAAATGACTTGCCTGGGGTAAATTACATAGCAGTGAGGGTCTCTGAGGCTGGATTTGAACAGGTGTTCTTGCTTCCAGTCCTGGTACTGTATCCACTGTGCCACCTAGCTACCCATTGTCTATGCTACCTTTTAGCAAAATGTAAATCCCCTGATTATCTCTTTTAATTGGTTCTGTTTTTTCTTTTTCTTTTTCTGAGATGATGATTGTGGCCTCTTCCATTTTTTACATCAGCTAAAGCATAATATATTTTCCTTCAGTCCCTTAGTTTTACTTTGTGTGTCTCTCTGTTTAAAGTATGTTTCTGGTAAACAATATATTGTTGGATTCCAATTTGTAATCTATTCTGCTGTCCACTTCCATTTTATGGGTAAGTTCATCCCATTCACATTCACAGTTATGATTACTAACTATGTATTTCCCTCCGTCTTTTTCTCTACTTTTTATTCTTCTCTCTTTTTCACCCTATCCCTCCTCAAAAGTCTGTTTTGCTTCTGTCTTCTACCTCTCATAACCTGCCCTCCCTCTTATTACCCCTCTCCCTTCTTTTAGTTCCTTCTGCTCCTGCTTCCCTCTTGGGTAATAGAGATTTCCATACCCAGTTGAGTGTGTATATATGTTCTCCCCTTCTTTAAACCAGTTAAAATGAAAGTAAGGTTTAAGCATTGTTTATGCCCCACATTTTCCCTTCAATTGTAAAAATTCTTCCTTGTGCGTCTCTTTTGTGTGAGATAATTTCCCCCATTCTTCCCCTTCCTTTCCCTTTTTTCTCAGTACATCCTTATCAGCCTTCCACTTTTCTTTTGAGATCATCTCAACATGATAGACTCAAACCCATTCCCTCTAAAGTAGACTCCTTCTAAGTCCTCTAATGATGAGAAAGTTCTTGGGTACTTTAGAGACATACACACATATACGTACATACATATCTACATCTATCTATCTGTATGTATATATATGAATAAAAATCTTCCCATTTGAGATTGTAATCATTTTAACCTTACTGAGTTCCTCATGCTTTCTTATTCATATTTACATTTTTATGCCTCTCTTGAGTCTTGTGTTGGAATATAAAATTTTCTATTCAGCTCTGGTGTTTTTATCAGGAAGGCCTGGAAGTCTTCTATTTCATTAAATATCCATTTTCTCCCTGACTCAGTCTGGACGAGTAGGTTATTCTTGATTGTAATCCTAACTCTTTTGCCTTCCAGAATATCATATTCCACATTCTCCATTTCTTTATAGTTAATTATTTTTTCATACTTTATTTCATTCCTCTCATTTTTTCCTATTTTTCTCTACATATCATCTTTGATTTTTTAATTTTTTTTTCATAAAAAAAACTCTTTCTTTAGTTCTTTTAGGAATTCTTGTTGGGCTTGTGTCTAATCTGCATTTTTTCTTTGAGACTTTGCTTGTAGATGTTTTCGCATCATTGTCCTCTTCTGAGTTTGTGCTTGAGCTTCCTATTCACCATAGTAGCTTTTTATAGTCATGTTCTTGTTGTTGTCGTTGTTTGCTCATTTTTTCAGTCTATTTCTTCACTTTGGAATGTATGTTAGCATTGAGCTCTGCTCCTCTGGGGGTAAGGAATTATGTCCCAAGCTTCAAACATTTTTACTCTGCTGCTTTCATAGATAGTTTGGGGAGGGTCCTATAAATTTTCAGTGCTTCTAAGATGGTGTGATCTAGAGAGAGGTCACTGCTCTCCTACTCTGTGTCCTGCTCTGGTTCTTACCTGTTTCCTTATGATGAACTGCAAGTGCTCCTCTCTACCCTGGAACTGCCACCCACAATTGGGTAATGGGCAATGGTGTTGCCCAGCGGTGCCCAGTCCTGCATCCAGCACTAGCACAGGGATCTCCTCTAATCTCTTTCTGACTAGATGTTTAATACCCTTATCATCTCTGGGTGATAAGTACTCCTGGTATAGCTGCTGCTACTGCCACAGCCTCCAAGGTCCATAGCTGATGTCACTGACCTTTGTGCTCCCAGTCAGCCCATCTCCTAGTGCCACAGACCTCTTTTTCTCACTCCCTAAGTTGTCTTGGACTGGAAAAATGTAGTACCTCACCTTTTGTGGGTTATGCTGCTTTAAATTTGATTTGACAAGTTATTTAAACTTATTTAGAGGGGAATATTGGGAGGGCTCAGCCAGAATGATCCCTTAACTCTGCCATCTTGGTTCTACCACCTCTTCTTATAGATGAGGAAACTGGATAGAAAGGAGGGAAGTGACTTGACCAAGGTAATGCAGCTAATTTGTGGCAGAGTTGGAAATAGAGGCCAAGTACCCTGATTCTTAGTCCAGTATATTTTCTGCAATATTATGCTGCCCCCTTTCTTGTCCGTTACTGATGGTCCTATGATACTACTTTCTTCCTTTCAGCTGACAAGTTGGATACAGACTACATTGAGCGGTATTTGGGGCAGCTCACTCCCATGCAAGAGAGCTGCTTGATCAGACTCCGCCACTGGTTACAGGAAACACATAAAGGAAAGGTGAGTGCCTGGAGTACCTTACTTTGCTTAGTGATCTTGACATTCAGACATTAACAAAGCACATATTGTGTTCAAGGCACATACTCCAGTTGCTGGAGAGAGAGAAATGAAGTAAGATATAGTTTCTATCCTTGAGGATCTTATGGTCAGGTTGGGAGATAAGAAATGTGCAGTGATCATAAAAACAGGGCAGACTATAAGTATAAAGGAGATGACTAGACAAATTGTGTGAGAAATTTGAGGAGGAAGCGATTATTTTTGGCTAAGAGGTGACCTGAGCCGAGCCTTAAAAGAAGAGAGGGGTTTCAACAGATGGATACTAGGGAAGAGTCCCTTTCAGATATAAAGGACAGGCAAGAACAAAGACAGAGGTAAGAGTGAGCAGGGAGAGGGTAAATGGTATAGTTTGACTGCAAATAGAGATCACAAAGAGGAGTAGAATTTGATAAGTCTAGAAAAGAAGGGAGACTCTGTCTAGGCCATGACTGTCAGGCTTAGGAGGCTGAACTTGGTTTGGTAAGACTTGATCTTTTTAGTACCTTCCTCTAGGGTAGTTATGAAGCTTAAGTGACCTAGTATAGATGAAGTTCTTTGTACACTCTAAAGCACTACATAAAATTCCATTATTGTTGTTGTCGTCATTATTGGCTGTGGTTTTGGCATGTAATGGGGAATCCATGAAGGTTTTTGTATAGACAAGTGACATGTTCAAAGCATCATATGAGGAACATTGCTTGGGCAGCAGTACACATGCTTCAGAAAGATACATCTACAGTAATACAGAAAGAACTGAACTGTGGATAGTCTGGGACATAGAAACTCAAATTTCTTTTGTACCTTGGGTATTTCTTAAACAACAATAACAATAATTATGATGATAGCTGTATTTATATAATGCCTACTGTGTGCCAGGCACTGTGCTACAAAATGTTATCTCATTTGATTTTCTTGGTCTATAGTCAGAAGCAGAGTATTGGAAGTCAGGAAAAGGTAATGATTTATAGCCTACTTCTTTGGGATGTGTAAAAACCTCTCTTGGTATAGTTGTAGCACCAACATGACATTCACAACACAACAGTGACTATGAATATGCCAGCACAGTTCTGAATCACAAAATATAACAGACTCTCCATATACAAGACAGAAGCAAAATCTTTATTCAGATACCAGAAAGTCAAATCCCAACACCAGAAAACCAAATCCCAATGCCAGAAAGTCAGATTCATCATAGCAACAAAGAAGTTAATACACCATAACACAGCAGGGAGCAACACCATACCTAGCTGTCTCCTTGCCTACATCCTCTCCTCCCTTCAGCTCTAACCGCTCTGACACCCTGATTCCTGTGGGTTCTACTCCACCTGTTCAGCAAGCTCCTCCCACCACAGGCTCCACGTGATTACATCCGGCCTATTAAGGGGCAGGATAGATCTTCAAATTACCATTGCCATTACAATGGTATATTTATTCTTGTCTGCCTTTTGAGTGCTGGGTCAAAACTAGGGGCAGCAGCTGGGACAGCCATTCTGCAACAGCTGAGTATCCTTCCTTGACAGCATCTGGGGCCATGAAGGTGACAGAGAAGTAAATAGAACTCAGAAGGCACAAGCAATCATGTGTTCTATGTTCTATGCTGTACGTATTACTGTAAACTTTTGGTCATTTTTGACTACCTTAATGGTGTGATTATGGCTAAAGGAATTCAGATAAGAACCTCAGGGGAACCAAAATCAATAAAATGTATTCAGGAATCAAAGCAATTCTCATTTTCTTCTTCTTCCCTTTCTTTCCCCTCCCTTAAGGGCTTTTAAGAACTCCTGGGCCTTCCTCTTCTCCTTGAAGATGAATCCTTAGGACCTCTGACTTTTCTATCTGCCCTCTAGCTGAACCCTCCTATTATGTATTATTTCCCCCAATGAGAGTGTTAGCTCCATGAGAGTAGGGCCTTTTTCTTTTCTTTCCTTTTTTTAAAAAAATTCAGTTTTATTTTGTTTTCAGGTTCATATTCTCTCTCTCCTACACCAGCCACCCCCAACACCCATACAGTAAGAAAGCAAGAAAAATCAAATCCTTTACAGATATGTTACCTTCTTTTTCTATTTGTATCCCCAGTACTTGGTACATAGTAAATGCTTAATAAGTGCTTTTCTTCATTCATTCATCTAGTCTTTATTCATTCATTTATTCCCTTCCCTTCTCTTCCATCTAAGCCGTGAACCTAAACTGCTCTTCTCAGGGACACACACACACACACACACACACACACACACACACACACACACACACACACTTTTTTTTCCCTGTCTTTGTCAGCAAATGAATGAGGAGGAATATTCTTTTGGAGAGCATCAAAGAATCAGAGTCTACAAGCTAGAAAATACTTCAGAGCTACTTAGCCCAAACCATTTATTATACAGAATACTTTCTTCATCCCACAATACTCATCAACCAGCCTTTTCTTGAAGACCTCCAATGAGGGGAACCTGTTACCTCCTGAGACAGCCCATTTTGTTTTTGGCTAGCTCTCATTGTTAGGAAGTTTTCCTTAAGTTGATCCTAATTCTATCTCTGTAATTCCCACTCATTGTTCCTAGTTTTTCACTTGGGCTTGGGGAAGAAACGGGACGGAGGGAGAGGTAAACTGGCTAAGTCTGATCCCTTTTCCATAGCACAGTCCTCTGAATACTTGTCATATCCTCTCTGAGACTATACCTGCTCTTTTTTTTTTTTTGAGACTAAGCACCTTTGTAAATAGCAATTGGTTTCTTTTCTAGTCTTCTCACCGCCCTGAGGTACCTCTTTTTAAAAAAATCTTATTGATAGACATTTCCTATTATAACCCAACCTCCAGCCCTAACTTGTAAGAAAGAATAACAATTAACCAAAACCTACCCACAAAATGAATGGATAGATGCCATATTCTACTCCCATAACCCCCATCTCTTTATTGAGAGGAGGGAAGTATGTTTCATCATCTGTTCTTTAAGACTAAAATTATATTAATTCAATTCTATTAAAAACAAGTACTTATTAATACAATTCAGCTGCTTTTTAGTGCTATTTTCATTTACATTATTGTAGAGTAGTCATTTCACATTTTATTCTCCTGGTTTTGCTTTGAGCCTTCTTCCTTGAGACATTTGCCAAAGCCTTTTTTTTATTAATTGTTTTTAAAGACCGGGTCTCCCTAATGATCATGTGGAAGTTAAGTAGCCACTCACAGGCCCAATCCTACTACCGATCAGCATAGACACTTTGACTTGCTCTGTTTCTAACCTAGGTCAGTTCCATCATTCTTATGCAGCCTCGTGAGACTCACTGTATTTGTCCTAGACTTTTCATGGACACCTGATTGGCTTAGCCCATGTCAGTTCAGTACTCCACCAACTTTCTCCAGTCATAGGGATTACAGGTGTTTGCCACCACACTCAGCCCAATACCTTTTTAAAAAATCTGCCCAGAACTGAGCATATCACTCCAAATATGGCCTGACCAGGGCCAAGATAGTAGAATTGTTACCTCCTCATTCTGGACATTGTACCTTTCTTCATGTAAACTAGGATAGCATAGCTTTTTTGGCTGCCATGCTACACTTTATTCATGTTGAGTTGGCAGGATACCAAGACCTCTAGATATTTCCCCATAGGAATCTAACCATACTACCTTCTCTTGCCTCTTTTCCTCTCTCCCCCAAGTTGCTTTTTGATATACATATATACATATATAATATAAGCACATATAACTCAAATAAATTTCGTATTATTTTAACCCATTGTTTTAGCTTGTTGAGATCTTTTAAGAAAGATGATCTGCTACCTAAAATCATCAGCAAACATTATCTGTAATGGAGCTAAACTAGAAACCTTCCCAGTAAGATCAGAAGTAAAACAAGGATGTCCATTATCACCAATATTATTCAATGTTGTACTAAAAGTTCTAACTACGACAATAAAAGAAGGAAAAGACATTGAAGTCAGAATGGATCATGAAAAAATAAAACTATCTCTTTTTGTAAATGTTGTGATGGTATACTTGGAAAATTCTAGAGATTCAACCAAAAAATTAATTGAAGCAATTAATAATTTTGGCAAAGTAGCAGGATGTAAAATTAACCCACATAAATCATCAGCATTTCTATATGTCACCAGCAAAGCTCTGTAAGAAGAAATAGTAAGAGATATTATCATCTAAAATAATCATTGATAATATAAATATCTGGAAGTGTATCTGCTAAGACAGAGGGACTATATGAACATAATTATAGAACAATTTTTGTACAAATAAAGTCAGATTTAAATAATTGGAGAAATACTATTTTTCATGAGTGAGTCAAACCAATATAATAAATGACAATTCTACCTCAACTAGTTTATATATTCAATGCCATGCCAATTAAACTTCAAAAAGTTATTTTATTGAGTTAGGAAAAAATAATAAAATTCATTTGGAAAAACAAAAGGTCAAGAATATAAAAGGAATTAATGAAAAAAATGTAAAGGAAGAAAGCCTAACAGTACTAGGTCTTTAACTGGCAACAATTACCAAAACTATTTGGTACTGGCTAAGAAATAGAATAGTGAATCAGCAAAATAAAGTAGGTATACAGTACACAGTAGTGAATGTTTATAGTAACCTTGTGTTTGACAGATATAAGGATCTTAAGCTTTTGGAATAAGAATGCACTATTTAGGGGCGGCTAGGTGGCGCAGTGAGTAGAGCGTCAGCCCTGGAGTCAGAAGGACCTGAGTTTGGATCCGGCCTCAGACACTTAACACACACAAACAAAAACCTAACCATGCAATCTTGAGCAAGTTACTTAACCCCAATTGCCCTCCAAAAAGCAAAAAAAAAAAAAAAGAATGCACTATTTAGTAAAAAAAATAAAAATTGCTGGGAAAACTGGAAAGCAGTCTAGCAGAAACTAAGTATAGACTAATATCTTTATACCATTTGCCAAGATAAGGTCAAAATGGATACATGACCTAGACATAAAGGGAGATATAAGTAAATTAGAGGAACAAGGACCATATCACCTATCAAATTTATGGGTGGGAGAAGAATTTATGAATAAGCAAGAGATAGAGAGCACTATGAGATATAAAGTGGGTAATTTTGATTACATTAAATTAAGAAGTTTTTGTATCAATAAAACCAACATAACCAAGATGAAAAAGAATAGAAAATTGGGGCGGCTAGGTGGTGCAGTGAGTAGAGCGCCAGCCCTGGAGTCAGAAGGACCTGAGTTTGGATCCGGCCTCAGAAACTTACCACACACAAACAAAAACTTAGCTGTGTGACCTTGGGCAAGTTACTTAATCCCAATTGCCCTCCAAAAAGCAGAAAAAAAAAAGAAAGAAAGAATAGAAAACTGAAAGAAATTTTATAGACAGTGTCTTGGATAAAGACCTTATATCTTAAATATATATATATAGAATGTAATCAGTCATTCTCTAGTTGATAAATAATCAAGGGATATGAACAGGCAGTTTTTGGAAGAAGACATCAAAGTTAGATATAGTCATATGAAAAAATGCTTTAAATCATTATTGATCAGAGAAATTCAAATTAAAACAACATTGTGATACTATCTCACACCTATCAAATTGGCTAAAATGATAGAAGGGGAAAATGGCAAATGTTTAAGGGGATGTGGAAAAATTTGGATACATTGTTGGTGGAACTATAAACCGATCTAACCATTTTGGATGGTAATCTGGAATTATGTCCAGGAAGTTATAAAACTGGGTATACCCTTTGATCCAGCAATTACACTATTAGATCAGTTTCCAAAGGTGATCGGGGAAAATGGAAAATAACTTATTTGTTCTAAAATATTTATAGAAATTCTGCATTGGCAAAGAACTAGAAATTGAGGGGATGTCCAACATTTGAGGAATGGCTGAATAAATTATGTTATATGATTGTTATGGAATACTACTGTGCTGTGAGAAATAATGAGCTGGTTAATTTTAGAAAAACATGGAAACATTTGAATGAAATAATGCAGAGTGAAATGAACAGAACCAAGAGAACATTGTATATAGTAACAACAATATTGTTCAAAGAGTCACTGTGAATGACTACGCTAATCTGAGTAATATGGATTTTCAAATCAACTACGAAGAACTTATGAAAGAAAATGCTATCCACTTCCAGAGAAAGAACAAATATATTAATATTTGTTGTCATTCAGTCATTTTGTTGAGTATGATTCTTTGTGACCCCACTTGGGGTGTTTTTGGCAAAGATACTGGAGGGGTTTGACATTTCCTTTTCCAGTTCATTTTACAGATGAAGAAATTGTGACAAACATGGTTAGGTGACTTGCCCAGGGTCACACAGATAGTAAGTGTATGAGGCTATATTTGAACTGAGGAAGATGAGTCTTCCTCACTCTAGGCCTGGTACTTCAACCCTGTGCCATCCAGCTGCCCTATTCTGAGTAATATGAATTTTAAAATCAATTATAAAGGACTTATGAAGGAAAATACTGTCCACCTCCAGAGAAAAAACTAATATATAGAAGTATGTATTGTATGGTTACACATAAATATCTATACCTAATGTAGGGTTGGGAGGGTGGGAAGGAGACAACTCAGAACTCAAAATGTAACTACATGTATGTATGCATGTATGCATGTATACATACATATAGTCTATCAACCAACATATAAGCTAAAAGAATACGCATATACACATATATGTATATATGCACATATGTACCACATAAATCAAGCTTAGTGTCATTTTCATATTTGATAGGAATGCCATCTATGTTTTTATTTAAATCATTGATTAAAACTTTTGAACAATACAGGATTGAGAATAGATTCCTGGATGGGTCTTCTACATCAGAGATCTTCTTCCAAGTCGATATTAATTCATTTAATGGTTACACTTTAGATCCCGTCATCCAACCAATTGCAAATCCATTAAGCATTATCATCTAGCTTTATCTTGCTATCTTATCCACAAGGACAACTTGAGAGACTTTGTCAACTACTTTGTATATAATGTCTACAGTATTTCCTTGATTTGCTAGTGTCTTTCCTTGTCAACAAAAACCAAATAGTTTGGCATAGTTTTTTGATGAAACTATGCTGACTTTAGTGATCACAGCTTCCCTTTCTCAGTGCTCACAAACCCATCTGCTAATAACATGTTCTAAAATTTTTCCAGGTATAGAAGTCAAGCTCATTTACTTATTCTTTGTAGACTAACAACTTTTTTCCTTTTTTTGAAAACTGAACATCTGATCTCTGGTTTTACACCACCTCTCCTAGAGAGGTCAGAAAACTTTCAGCTTTCCAAATTTCCTCCACAAAAAAAGAGAGAACAGCACACCTCAGAGGCAACAAAGAGCAGCTGAAATAAACAAGAGTCATAGAGCAGTTGTTCTCCTAAGACAGCTTGAGGAGATCTCAGAAAAGACCGGACTTCCTAGAGCTGCAGTTTGAACTAAGTGAAATGCAAACACCTCCAGGCCAACTCTGCAGAATCTACAAAAGCCTGCGGGCAGCTGGGGTTGAGAGGCAGCCTCAGCCTTAGAAACTTTCTTCTCACTGTGTGGGTGGGGGTCTGAAGGCAGGGTGGGAGAAGATTGAAGGATCTTCCACTATCAAGGGATGCCAAGCACAGCTGTGCTGACCAGACTCCTCCCAGCCTATGGCACTGGGGAGAAGGAAGCTAACATATACCTGGTGAATGCAGTAATGAGGGGCAGGGACCTGTTGACTATGGGCATTTATAGGAGAGCAGAGTTTCTAGTTTCATTTCCAGGGCAGAGAAGACAGTTGTAGTTTGCAGCCACCAAAGGGACTGCAGGAAGTAAGATCATTTGTGGGACAGTGTGGCTGGGGGTCCTAGATGTGGCTTAGGAGTGGAGAGGAAAGCCCAAGATTGAGCCCCAGGACAGACCTCAGAAAATAACAGAAGGACCCAAAGCTTGAAACATCATTCTCTTTAACTTGGGACTAGAACTTGATTACACTAAAGCTGCTAAAAACAAAATAAAACAAAAGTAAAAATAAAAATGAGTTAGCAAAGGAGAAAGAACCCAACCACAGATAACTACTCTGGTGATAGAGATAATCTAGGTTCATATTCAGAGGAAGATAATGAAGCTAAAATAGCCACTCCTTTTTCACTGAGAAATGTCAAATGGTCCCAAGCACAAAAAGAGTTCTTGGAAGAACTTAAAAAGGACTTTAGAAATCAAATAAGAGAGCTCTTGGATGCCAGCATATGGATATGAGGAGGGAAGATGGCAATGGATGGACTGGAGCAACAGATGGAGTTGGAGGAGGGCAAGGCCGGGAATGGGCTAAGGCAGTATTACCTGTCCAAAATTGAGGAACTACAGTTGATTGTGAATGACAAGAGCCCAAATCCCCCTTATCTGCAAGCACAAAGAAATGAGCTAAATGCAAAAGTGGGCTTGCTACGGGAGAAACTGCAGCTATTGCAGGAGCAAGGGTCCTATGTGGGGGAAATGGTCTGAGCTATGGATAAAAAGAAAGTTTTAGTCAAGGTACATCCTGAGGGGAAGTTTGTGGTGGATGTAGATAAGAATGTCGACATCAATGATGTGACACCCAATTGCTGTGTGGCCCTTTGAAATGACAGCTACACCCTGCACAAAATTCTGCCCAACAAAGTAGATCCATTGGTATCTTTGATGATAGTGGGAAAAGTGCCTGATTCAACCTTTGAGATAATTGGTGGTATAGATGAGCAGATTAACGAGATCAAAGAAGTGATTGAACTGCCCGTTAAGCATCTGGAGCTCTTTGAGCCACTAGGCATTGCACAGCCCAAGGGTGTGTTGCTATATGGACCTCCAGGAACTGGCAAAACTCTCTTGGCTCAGGCTGACGCTCATCAGACTGACTGCATCTTTATTTGTGTCTCAGGCTCAAAACTGGTACAGAAATTCATTGGTGAAGGGGCAAGAATGGTATGGGAGCTATTTGTTATGGCCTGAGAACATGCCCCCTCCATCATCTTCATGGATGAGATTG
The DNA here is from genome assembly GCA_011680675.1 of Gymnobelideus leadbeateri. Taxonomy (NCBI): domain Eukaryota; kingdom Metazoa; phylum Chordata; class Mammalia; order Diprotodontia; family Petauridae; genus Gymnobelideus; species Gymnobelideus leadbeateri. The sequence continues at coordinate 791,536 of WOXC01010598.1, read as the reverse complement.
ACTCCATTGGTTCCTCACGGCTAGAAGGTGGCTCTGGGGGGACAATGAAGTACAGCAAACTATGCTAGAACTGCTGGACCAACTGGATGGCTTTGAAGCCACTAAAAACATCAAGGTTTTCATGGCCACCAACAGAATTGACATCCTGGACTCTGCTCTACTTTGCCCTGGTAGAATTGGCAGGAAGATTGAGTTCCTGACCCTTAATGAGGATGCACGATTGGATATCTTGAAGATTCATTCTCAGAAAATGAACCTGACTGGAGATATCAACCTAAGGAAAATTGCAGAGCTCATGCCTGGGGCATCAGGGGCTGAAGTGAAGGCTGTGTGCACAGAAGCTGGAATGTATGCCCTTTGAGAAAGGCGTGTCCATGTCACTCAGGAAGACTTTGAGATGGCAGTAGCTAAGGTCATACAAAAAGATAGTAAGAAGAACATGTCCATCAAGAAGCTATGGAAATGAAGTGGTCAGCCTTACATCCCCCAAATAAAGCTCACTAGGACAGTTAAAAAAAAAAAGAAATCAAATAAGAGAGATTGAGGAAAATTTAGAAAAAAATAAAAACAATCCAGGAAAATCAAGAAAATTATGAAAAGAAAGTCAACCAACTTGAAATAGAGAATCAAAAACTCAAGGAAGAAAATAATTCCTTGAAAACTTGAAGTGGGCAAATGGAAGCTAATGACGTCTAAGACACCAATCGATAATAAAACAAAATCAAAAAAATTAAAAAATAGAAGGGAATGCAAAACATCTCATCAGAAAAACAATTGATCTGAAGAACAGATCAAGGAGAAATGATGTAAGAATAGTTGGACTCCCTGAAAATTATGATGAAAAAAGAATCTTGATACAATATTGTAAGAAATTATCAAGAAAAATTGCCCTGAAGTTCTAGAACAAGAAGGCAGAGTAGAAATAGAAAAAAAAATTCCAGTTACCACCTGGAAGCAACCCCACAAGGAAACTTACAGGAATATCATAGCCTAATTTCAAAGTGCCCAGGTTAAGGAGAAAATATTGGAAACAACTAGCAAAAACAAAAACAAAAACCAATTTAATATTGTGAAGCTACACTAAGGATTACACAAGACCTAGCAACTACTATGTTGAAGAAATGTTGGTCTTAGAATACTATATTTTATAGAGCAAAAGAGCTGGGTTATGACCAAGGATAACTTACCCAGCAAAGTTAAATATAATCCTGAATGAAAAAAAAAAAGAAACTTTAATGAACTGAAAGACTTTCAGGGATTTGTGACAAAACAGCAGAACTTAAGGGAAGATTTGACATATAACATCCAGAAGAAATAAAAGGTAAACATTAAAGACCAATTATAAGGGATTCAATAAGGTTAAATTGTTTATTTCTAATATGTGAAGATATTATCAGTACTCTTATGACTGTCATCATTATTTGCATACTTTGAAAGAAAGACTTGGGCTGAGCTGTGTATGATGGGGTGATTCTAAAAAAAACTGTAGGGAGAGATAAAAATAAGTAATCTCATATAAATGAGATATATAAAAGAAATTGATACAGAAGAAGCTGATAGGGGGAGGGTGGGTAGTGCTAGAACTTTTATTGGGAATGGGTTAAAGAGGGATCAACATATATATGTATAAAAGTCTTCTAAATTAAAAAAGAAATAGAGGACAAGGGTATAGGGCAGGGGAGAGGATGAGGGAGGGTCTCTTGGAGGTGTGGGCAAGTTAAAGAATAAGAAGGCAAGATAGCAGGTAGAAGCAAAGCAGGGGAGTGGAGGGATAGGAATAGAGTGATTCAAAGACAATGAGGAAAAATAGAAAAGAGGAAAATACACAGCAAGTAATTATAATTTAGAATGTGAATGGGATAAATTTGCCCATGAAATGGAAACTGATAGATTAAAATTTTGAAATCAACTATATGTTACTTTCAGGAAATGCTATAAAAATGAGCAATACACACAAAGACAAAATAAAGGGCTAGAGTAATATCTATTACATAAAAAAGCAGGGATAGTAATCATGATCTCAGACAAAGTTAAAGCTAAAATAGATTTAATCAAAAGAAAAAAAATAGGGAAACTATACTGTGTATCAGCAATATTATTCAGTATTGTTTAACTAGAGAGTATAAACTACCTGAGAATATGCCTGCCAAGATAGACATAGGTACTATATGAACATAAATATAAAACACTTTTTATACAAATAAAGTCAGATTTAAATAATTGAAATAATAGAATAAGTCAACATAATTTTTAAAATGACAATTTTACCTAACTAATCTATTTACTCAATGCCATCCCAATTAAATCACTAAAAATTATATTAGTGAATTAGTAAAAATAATAATAGCAAAGTCATTTGGAAGAACAAAAGGTTAGGACCTTCAAATAAACAAAAAGATGTAAAGGAAGTACATTTAGCAGTATCAGATCTTATAAGGTGGGAGCATTGTTGAAGTGTAAATTGGATAATTTTGATTATTTTAAATTAAAATTTTCTTGTGTAAATAAAACCAATGCAGCCAAGGATAGAAGAAATGCAAAAAATTGTGAGGGGAAAAGTTTCATAGACAATTTTTCAGGATGTGATTGGGTTGGGATATTGCTATGGTGTAGGAAATGATGAGCTGGTTGATTTAGAAAAATATGGAAAGACTTGGACTTATGAAGGAAGATGCCATACACCTTCAGAGAAATAGATGACAAATGGAAATAAGCATAGTACATGATATGTGTATGAGTATATATGTGTATGTTTATAGTTATCTATGTGAGTATGCATATGTATGTGTATGTGTGTGTGTGTATATATGTATGTGTATGTATATCCATATTTAATTGTAGCCTTCTTTGGGGCAGGGGAAGAGGGGAAAAATAAAGCAAAAATACATAGAGAATAAAAGAAAACCTAGAAGGAAGTAAAGTCGGGCAACTTTGAAAATAATGTGTAGTATTTATTATATATGTTTTCTGGAAATGGAAATTTATTTTATACTGAACATTCTGCTGCGTATATGACAATTTTTTTCTTTGCCCATTTTGTATTTGTTTAAGATAAATAAAAAATTCACAAAACCCCCCAAACAACCCACCTTTTCTATTCACCAACAGATGTTCCTTCCTCATCTACAGCTGAGGCAGAGAAATCAACAGTTGCACCATACATGGCCCTAAGTTTTCTAGAGTTTTTATAATCTAGAGTGGTAGAAAGGCTGCTGATTGTAAATCTCTCCTCCATATCTTGGAGTTGAGTGGGAAGACAGTCTTTTTTATAAGTGGGTGGTTTAGGGAATCCTGAGATCATAGATTTAGAGTTGGAAGAGATTATTGAGTCCAGCCTCCTCATTTTACAGATGAGGCAACTTGCTGCTTAAAGAGGCTAAATGATTTGCCTCGTGTCATACAGCTTAAAAATGTCAGAAGCCAAATTTGAAAACAGGTCTTCTTGCCTCCAAGTCAGAGACCAAGGCCTGAAAGGTTGTGTTAATTTGAGCAGCTTTTTCTGCTGTGTCAGGAAAGAAAGCTCCATAGACTCTTTTCTCCTCCCTCCCTCCCACAGATTCCCAAAGATGAGCACATTCTTCGATTCTTGAGGGCTCGAGACTTTCACTTTGAAAAGGCCCGGGAGATGCTGTGCCAATCCTTGAACTGGCGAAAGCAGCACCAAGTGGACTACATCCTTCAGACATGGAGGCCCCCACCCCTCCTGGAGGAGTTCTATGCAGGTGGCTGGCACTACCAGGATAGAGGTTTGCCTTTTTATGTGTCTTCCAACCCTTCAGTTTCCCCTGATAGAACAGCAAAAAGAGTAAAATGGGACTCTGGTGTGGGGAACCTGACCCTAGGCTTCCCAGTTGTAGTCCCAAAGTCGTTTTGTTAACCTCCAAAGAGTTGCTAAGGAGAAATGGATGGTTCCTGACTTCTTGATTTCATTGGTTTTAAGAACACTCTTCATGTTATGAACTTATTTTTTTTCTTTCTAAACCTCTCTCCTCCCCCCACTACCCCTGCCAGGCAGTTGTGAAATGGCAAAGAGGATCCTTCCATCTTCTGAAAAGGAAAACAAGACTTAGGGGGAAAAGGAATGCAGTTGGCACTAGCATCCCTCTTCTCTGGCTCCAGGGTCAAGACTGTCTCTACTAGGATGGGTTATTTCCTGTGAGCCTAAGATTAAACAGGCCGTTCTCTGTGACTTATTGAGCAGTCTCTGTGGGTGGAGTTTGGAGATTATATTAGCAGTAGAGCCCTTTGCTTCTCACCAGTGTCCTTGCTCTTCTAGGTTTTAGGGGTGGAAGAGTACGAGAAAAGGGAGAGGTGTTACTGACTTCTTTTCTCGTTATGTGGTCTCTTTTACAAAGATGGCCGCCCTCTCTACATCCTGCGTCTTGGCCAGATGGATACAAAGGGCTTGATGAAGGCAGTGGGAGAGGAGGCACTCCTTCGGCATGTGAGTAGTGACTCTCCCATTTTTTTTTCAAAACATTTTTTCATTTAATAATCATTTATTTTTCTCTTCTACCTCCCCTCCTCTCCCACCACTGGAAAAAAAAAGACAAAATCCTTGTGACAAATATGCATCAAGCCAAACAAATTCCCAAATTGCCCAAGGCTAAAAATATACATTTTATTCTGTCCCTATTTCCATCACCTTCCCCTCTGGAGATGGATAACCTGCTTCTTCACTGGTCCTCTGGAATTGTGGTTGATCATTGAGCTAATTAGAGCTCTTAAGTCTTTCTGTTATTTTCCTTTATATTGCTTGTTTTTATGATTTTCCAGGTTTTGTTCATTTACATCAGTTCATACAAACCTTCCTAGATTTCTCTGAAACTATCCCTTTCATCATTTCTTAAGGCCCTACCATTTCCTTAGAACTTCAGATGGACTAAATTCCTGAAGCCAACTTTATGGGTTGTGGAAAGTGCACTCATGCGTCAATCAAAAGTGGACATAAGACTGGGGGTGTCCTATTGGCTTAGTTCCTGTCAAGACTGTCTCTGCTTTTCAGATTCTTTCCGTTAATGAAGAGGGACAGAAGAGATGTGAAGAGCACACAAATCAGCTTGGTCGTCCCATTAGGCAAGTGTTTGGGTGAATTGCTATTTTCCCTTGACAGTAAGAACCAACCATATCTCCAGAAAGCATCATGTGACCTATTTTTCTCATCCTTTCCATAATCAAACACAGAGCCTTTTTAGACTGTCTCCTCAGTCTCTAGGTCAATTTAGTAGATCTAAGGGGAGATTATAGGGGAATCACTATATTGTTGAGGTATGGATGTTTGGGACTTTAGCCAGGTCTGCTCTGCCTGCTTAGGGCTGAGATGGAGGAAAACCTTAATATAATGGGTGATTCTTTGGTGTCCTTGGTTCAGTTCCTGGACCTGCCTTGTGGATCTGGAAGGGCTGAATATGCGGCACCTCTGGCGACCTGGGGTGAAGGCTTTGTTGCGGATGATTGAAGTGGTGGAGGACAATTATCCAGAGACGTTGGGGCGATTGCTCATTGTGCGTGCTCCTCGTGTTTTCCCTGTCCTGTGGACATTGGTGAGTGGAAAACAGGAAATAGGTCCCTTGTGGTCTGAGGCAAGTCTCTCCAGATTTTGCCTTTAGAACAGAAAGGGATACCTTTGGGGATTTTCTCCCGGGAGCTTTCTGCTAGCTTGCCTTCTTCCCTCTGATGTAAGAGGTATATGTGATGATGATGATAGTGATCATCACAATAGTATTTATAGATACTTTAAGGTTTGCAAAATGCTTTCCATATATCATTTTATTTGAGTCTCATAGCAACCCTATGAGGTAGGTCCTGTTTTTATTCCCGATTTATACATGGGAAATTAGTCTGAGTGAACCGAGATGACTTGCCCAGGGTCACACAGTTGCTAAGTCTCTGATGTAGTCAGTCAGCCAGCTAGTATTTCTTAAGTACTTACTTTGTGCCAGGCACTGTGCTAAGTACTGGGGATACAAAGAGGCAAAAGACAGGCCCTTGCTCTCAAGGAGCTCGGTCTAACAAAGGAGACACCATGCAAACAATTATGTACAAATTACCTGAGGGAAGAAGGCATTAACATTAAGGGAAATTGGAAAAGACTTCTTGTAGAAGATGATTCAAATTCAGATCTTCCTGACTCCAGATGTAGCCCTCTATCCACTCTGCCATTTGCTACCTCAGCAGAGGTATAAGGTACGTTTGGGGAGAAATGGTACCTCTGGTGTGATGGCTGCCGAGCCCTTTCCAGGGCTGCTTTCCACTTTTGGTGTCCATCTGTTCCACCCAACTCTTACCTGTGGCTCCAAGAAGCTGTAGCATGTGCAGTGGCCACACCTCAGTAAACTGTTTCGGCAGATGGGCTAAACCAGGTTGAGGGTAACCAAGGGGAATCAAACCTGTTGGTGAGTTGGGGGGTGTCTACCCCAAGCATGTAAAGACTTCCCCTGGTAGAATGGGCAGATGAGAACAATTTGTTTCAACGGCCATGAAGATAGCTGAAGCAGGCATTGTGGAGTGCTTAGAGCTTGGTTAGACATTGAAGAATCCAAGGTCATCCGCTGCATCTTGAACCATCACCAGTTGTTTTGATTCTGTCCTGCCACTGGACTATGTGACTCTTGAGGAGAGAGTGAGTCTGATGACTTCGGTGCCTCATTTAAATCCAATTTATGCACAAATTGAAAGATATCATCCCCACCCCCAACAAAAAAAGAAAGATATCAATAGAGCCAATGAGGAAGCAACTCTGAGATGGGTCAGAAGTACTTCTGGACACCATACTCTAGGATCAGTGCTGGGTGGGCAGTGAGGACACCCTTTGGGGTAGGGATATAGCAATTTCAAGTATCCTGAAAAAGATCAGAGGGTTGGAAAATAAAACCATATTGCAATCTAATATTTTTTAGCAATGGTGTGCTGAGGGATAGATGTTGGGAGGCTTTTTATCCTCAACTCTATCCATACTTAGTGTAAGAGTGGGGCACATCCAGCTATTAGATCTATTATCAGCTCCAGATCTAGGAGGGATAATATTTTAGGGAAGGCAGTTGAAATAGTGATGCTAGAAGGTTGCAGGACTTGGAGGCAGAGATCTTGAATCCAAATCCGGGCTCTTCCTCTTCTTCCCTGTGTAACCATGGGCACGTCACTTTGGTCCTCAGTTATTTGAGGCAGGGTTGGACTAGATGGCAGCTAAGGTCCCATACAGTTTTAATCTATAATCCTCTCCTCTTTGGAAGCAATGTAAAACCCTGGAAGTGTGGAAAGCCTCCACTCTCTTCTCTTCCATTGCTTTTCAGGTGAGCCCCTTTATCAATGAGAACACCAGGCAGAAATTCCTCATCTACAGTGGCAGCAACTACCAGGGTCCTGGAGGACTTGTAGATTATTTGAATAAAGATGTGATTCCTGACTTCCTAGGAGGAGAATGTTTGGTGAGAATGGTTCTAGCATTGCTGAACTATGGTACTTATGAGAGGAGTAGCATTTGGGAATATAGCCTTTTGAGGATTGTTTCCTGGTTGTAAGATTTAATTCTAGAGTTGTAAGACTTGGGATTCTCTCACAGGGCTACTAGGAGGGATGAGGAGGTGGGACAGGGTTCCCTCAAGTCTGTTAGAAAGAGAGTGGTGTGGCCGTGCCTGTCCTGTCTATTCCAGGATGTTTTCAATTCCCTAGGTAGAATACGATAGCTGAATTCTAATCCTTGAAGAAAGGCTGTAGGGGCCCAAGATGCCTTTGGTCACTCTGAAAATTGAACTACCTTTAAGGTTGCTTTCAGTGAGCATCCTAAGGGTATAGAAATAGATCCTAATGGAATTTGAGAGTGATCTGGAAGAGGTACAAAGGACTCAGTGTGTTGGGTAGTAGTGAAGGCAGGAGGATCATCAGGGAGAGGGGCATATAGTCCAGAGCACAGGGCATGCTCTGAGAAGTGCTTTCTGGGTAAGATGGAGGCACTGAGTTCTGATGCTGCTGAACTTGGTCTTTGTCTTCCAGTGCAATGTCCCTGAAGGGGGCATCATCCCAAAGGCCCTCTATCAGATTGAAGAGGATCAAGAGAATGCAGATAGGGTCCAACTATGGACTGAAACTGTCTACCAGTCTGCAAGTGTGTTCCCAGGGGCCCCCCATGAGGTACTTTCTCCTTTTCTTTGGTCTAGTGGACTTGATCAAAAAGACTCAGGACAATGTAGTCCGGGAGTGTGCTGTAACCAGCTCAAACTGGCCTAAGAGAACCAGTTGTTAAATTTTTGAAGTGAGCATTTATGTCTTGAAAATCTACTAATTTTGCAGATCAGGGCTTGATTTATTGTTTTGTTGACTGTTTACACTAGGTTGGAAAAAATGTTAATAATGCAGGTTAAATTTAAAAGTATGTTCTGTGTGCATTTCCCCCCAAGAGAGCTGGTTGTTAAACATTTATCAGTACATGGCTGGATGTACCTATCTCCTTGGGGAATCAGAAAGGTTGGGCCATTATATATTAAACCGCTCCTGTTCTGGGTGGGGGGAGAGGGGAGGGAGGAGAAGATGAAACTCTTCTTGTCCAGCTCCTTATACCTAACCTGTTTCATGTCTAGATAGCCGTGGAGATTCTGGAAGGTGAATCAGTTATCACCTGGGACTTTGACATACTGAGGGGAGATGTGGTATTCAACCTCTTTCACTCCAAGCAAGCACCTGAACCAAGACCTAGGGAGCCCAGGCCTGGGAGCAGTGTGCAGCTCATTGACCAAAGCTGGGTCCTGGGAGTGGATTACAGCCGTGTGGAGTCTCCACTGGTCTGCCAGGAAGGCGAGAGCATTCAGGTGAGATGTACTGTACTGTACTGTACCAGCTAAATAACTCGGGAGCTGCTATGGCTCTTGGGAACTCTGGAAATTGGCTCACTGGGATCCAAATCCTCCCAGGTCCTGATATTTTCCAAGCTATGGCTTTCTGGTTCAGAAAATTAAAGTGGCTTAGGTGTGGATGCTAACCTACCCCTGGGAGCGAGGGGGCAGCAGCTGGAGTCACACTTCTAACTTTGATCTCAAGTAGATGAAAAGTGTCTAGTTCCACTTTTTGATTTGTTGAAATCTCATCCTCCCAGTGTTAAGTGGAGAAGATTAATGACTGTCTAGACTTGCTACCAGACAGTGTGATACATTGCTGTGTTTCTTAGTACCCCCTTTCATTTGGTTAAGTGACAGATAGCTTTGAGTGTACGGGTGTCTATATGTTGCATATGATATATATAAAAAAAGAATTAAGGCAGGAACTCACAGAGGCTTTTGGGAGCTGTCAGCATCTCCCTGGGATTAATACATCCATCAACAGGCTTTGATGAAGCATCTGTTATGTACCAGTTACTACTGTGCAAGGCACTGGAGATGATACAAAGACCAAAAGGAGATAGGCCCTGTCCTCAAAGAACTTATGTTTTACTGAGAGTGTATACATGTTCACAGTCCATGGTTGTGGTTGTTGGTCCTTTGTTCTCAAAGGGGACCAATGACATCAAGAGGGCAATGTCGCAACTTTCGAGATAATTGGATTTAAGTGAGGCAGAGCTGTGCCAAGTCCTGTTCATAGCCTAGTTATGAAGGCCAAACCATTACACATAAAGCAATTAGGGGGCACCGGATTTGAACTTAGGAGATGTGAGTTCGAATTCCTGGCTCTGCCACTTCATACCTGTGTGACCTTGGCCAAGTGTCTTTACCCTTCTAGGCCTCGGTTTTTTCATTTGTAAAATGGGGGCTAGGCTAGATCTTCTTCAAGGTCTCTTCCAGCTTTACATCTGTTATCCTCATTAAGAGAGCGATTAAGTGCAAAATTGTGTGGTAATGACTGCAGGAGCTTAGAGAATTGAGAGCTAGAGTAGTTGACGAAAGCTTCCTGGAGGTGGAAAAACTTGAGCTGGGACTCAAAGCATGCCTAGGATTTGGACCGAAGGAGATAGAAGGAGAGAGAATTTCTGGGTGAGAGAAGAGGAGGAGCCTGGGCATGGAGTCAGGAAAGAGTAAGGCCTATTTAGAAGGCAGTGGTGAGACTGCAGTGGTGTAGGTTGCTGTGGTGTAGGTTTCCAGGAAAGCCTGGAAACATGATCACAGGAGTTTGTACTTGATGTGAGAGGCTAGAGGGAACCATTGTAGATTCTTGAGCACAGGAGTGATACACTAAAGTGATATTTTAAGATGATTAACTTGGCATTAATTAATTGTTGTTGTTGTTGTTCAGTTGTGTCTTACTGTTAGTGACCCGAGAGACCATAGTATGCCAGGCCCGCTTCTATCCTCCAATAGCTCTTGAAGTCTGTCCAAGCTCACGTTCATTGCTTCCATGACACTATCTGTCCATCTTATTCTACACCATCCCCTTTCCTTTTTGCCTTCAAGCTTTCCCAACATCAGAGTCTTTTCCAGTGAGTCCTGTTTTCTCATTATGTGGCCAAAGTATTTAAGTTTCAGTATTTGACCTTCTAGTAAATAGAGTGAATATTGGATTAATTAAGATAATTAATTTGAGATGATTTGTGTAGGGCAGGTCAGAATAGGGAGTCTGGAGGCAAATGGACCAAGATAGGAGGCAATTACAGTAACCAAAGGGTGACAATAGTGGGAATGGTGAGCAAAGGATGCCTCTCAAGGACATTCTAAAAGATGAAATGACACAATAAGGTGACTGGATGAAAGAATGAAGAAGAATGCATCAAATATGACTCCCAATTCTTCAGTCTAAGAAGGTGATAGAAATGGGTTAGATGAGAAGAACAGCCATTTAGTTGCTGGGAATTGGAAGGAACAGGGGAAGTTGGCTTTAGGGCTTGTTGAGTCTGAGATGAGGGCAGGACATCTAAGTGGAGATGCCTTGGAGAAAGGTGGTAAACAGAAGCAGGGGACAGAACAAGAGGAGGTGTCTTTGGAAGTCATCAGTGTAAAAATGAGCGAGTGAGTGAGCTCTCCTCAGGTGTAGGCACAGATGGAAAAGAAAAAATGGTCAAGGACAGAGCATTGGGTAGAAGGAGGATCCAGTTGCTGTTTAATTGCTTAGTCATGTCCAACTCATCATGACCCTATTTGGGGTTTTCTTGGAAAAGATATGGGAGTGGTTCGCCACTTCCTTCTTTAGCTCATTTTACAAATGAGGAAAATGAGGCAAACAGGGTTAAGTGACTTGCCCGGGGTCACATAGTTAAGTGTCTGAGATTGGATTTGAGCTCGAGCCCTCCTGACTCCAGGGCCAGCACCCCGCACCACCTGCCGTTCCAGAAGGAAGATCCAATACAGGTGAACAAAGGCACTGTCAGAAGAGCAGGAAAGGACAAAATCACAAAAGCCAAGAAAGGAAAGATTTTTAAGAAGTGGACACTGAGTTACATCAAATGTGGGTGGATGGAAGGGAATGAAGATTGATCAATATGCCACCAGAGGTGGGTTGAAAGGACTCATCAGGAGGAAGAAGCCCATGCTGAGTTGGCTGGAGATACTGTGTTCAGAATGCCCTGGAATCTTCTTTAGTGGTACAACTGGTCGTTCTGTGATAATCTTCAGCCCCAGAAATAACTTTGCCATTTTCTTTGGTTGGTAGTATTCTAGTAGTGATGCTGTAAGGCTAAATTGGAACATAATTTGCCAAATGTTTAAAACCCTTATGTACCTGGTACCTTGTTTTTTTAAACCCCAGGTCAATTTTTAAAGGTAGTGTGAGGTAGGTAGTGCATGTATTATCATCATTTTATAGATGAGGAAATGGAGGCTTAGAGATGTGAGGGACTTCTCCTATGGTCAGACAGCTAGAAAGCGTCAGAACTAGGATTCAAGCCAAGGGCTCCAAGTCCATGTGATCTTTTCACTATCCCATTCAGTCTTTTAGAAACTGCTTGTTTTGACTTTTGGGAGATCTCAACTACCCCTAAGCATCAATCCATTCACAAGCATTTATTAAGTACCTTCTATGTACCGGCTACCATTCTAGGTTTTGGAGATGGTACAAAGACAAAAGTGAGGCATCTACCAGAGGTGGGGAACCTGTGACCTTAAGGCCACATGTGGCCCTCTAGGTCCACAAATGTGGCCCTTTGACTGAATCCAAACTTCACAGAACAAATCCCATTAATAAAGGATTTGTTTTGTAAAACTTGGATTCAGTCAAAGGGCTACACATGAGGACCTTGAGGGCTACAGGTTCAAGGCCACAGGTTCCCCACCCCTGATAGACCCTTTCCTCAGGGAACTTATATTTCTCTGATGGGAAACAATAAATTCACAAAATAAGTACAAAGGCATTTTGGTTATGGTGAGGCACTAAAAATTGAAAGAATTAGGATTCTTTCAATTCTTAAAAAGAATTCTTGAAGGACTTGGGCTGAGTCTTGAATGGAGTTATGTGTTCCAAGAGGTGGAGGTGATAAAGAGTTATTCCAAGAGGCAGAGAGGATTCTACCCAGGTGGGACAGGCTAGGTGAAGGCCTCTGGAGAAGGGATGTTATGTATGGGGAACCCCAAGTAAAAACAACAAGTTTGCCTGCAGTCTGGAGCATGTATGGGAGAGCAATGTGTAACCAGTCTGGAAAGATGAGTTGGAATCAGACTCTGAGGGGCTCTAAATGCCAAATAATAGAGTGTACATTTTAGGATCGCAAATCCAGATGGCATCAGCTTGGGAGCCCTGTGGAGGGGTTGATCAGAGAGGAACCTAGCTGGCACACAGCTCTCTCTATTTCAGGGCTCCCACGTGACTCGTTGGCCAGGTTTCTACCTGCTTCAGTGGAAGATGGCCACTCCTTTAGCATGTGCAGCGAGCAGCCTCCCTGGAATGGATGATGCCGTGACATCTGTGCAGAGCCCCGGTCACAAGTGCAAACTCCTATACTACTATGAAGTCCTCGCATCTGTAGACTTCAGGTAGGAACCATGGGATCAGGTTATCTGGGAAGGGAGGGCATGTAGCTGAGGAAGACAAAGTTGATCAGAATCATCACCATAATAAGCCACATTCAGAAATTGCTTAAGATTTATAAAGTGCTTTGCACTCATTATCTTATTTTATCCTCACAACAGTCCTGTGTGATGGGTACTATTGTTATTATTCCCATTCGATAGAGGGGGATATTGAAGCTCAGAGATGTTGAATGACTTCCTCAAGGTCATACTCTTAGTAAGTGTCATAGAGACCCAAACTGAGGTCTTCCTGCCTCCAAGTCCATCACTCTATCCACTGTGCCCTAAGAGCTCATAAGTTACTGCCTCCTCTGAGTCGATAAGCTCCTACCTGAAGTCAGGACCTTTTTTTTTTTTAAAAAAAATGTTTTGATGAAGGTGTTAGAAAAAATGCTTAACAATAACTGGCAGATAGACATAGCGGTCATGTTCTGAGATTTATGACCAGAGATAATAGATCTAGGGAAAAGAGGGTGTATTAGGGCAGCTAGGTGGCACAGTGAATACAACACTGGCACTGGAGTCAGGAGGACCTGAGGTCAAATCCAGCTCAGACACTTGACACATTTACTAGCCGTGTGACCTTGGACAAGTCACTTAACCCCAATTGCCCTGCCTTCCCCCTCCAAAAAGACAAAAAAGAAAAAAAGAGAGAGTGTATCAGGAAACTGAAGAGAGTGTTCCGGCTTAGCCTGTGAGCATCATGAACCTTCTTATATGTGGAAGGAACATGAGAGAGAAGTAGACCACTCAGCAGAGCAACGCATTTTGGCAAAATTCAACAATTATTTCTTCAAAACATTTCTTCAGTGCCTTCTATGTGCAAGCACTGTGGAAACATTGAGGCTACAGAGGAAAAAAAAAGCAACATACCCCCCTGCCCTTGAGTAGCATTATAATGTATTAGGGAGGGGAAGGACATGTAAATAGATAAGCATAATTTTGTTTTAATATGGAGTGTGATGGGGACAAAAGAGAGATCCAGAGAGAGTTCTAAAAATCTTTCAGTGTAGAGAAAACACTTTGAATTAGAGGGAAGCAAGGAAGGCTTCACGGAGGAAGGGACAATTGGGCTGAGGCTAGAAGGAAGAGAAGGATCTCAGTTGGGCAGAGGTAAGGAGGGAGTATATCCCATGTAAGCATGGAGAATGTAACTTTCATGTCTACACAAAGGCAGGAGATAGCAGGATAAGGCTGAGAACTATCCAGTCCTCATTTTGGCCGGGAGGTACATGAAGGGAAATGATATGGAACAAAGATGGAGTGGTAGGCTGGAGTCAGACTGTAAAGGACCTTCAAAACTAAGTTAAGGATTTTGTGTTTTTCCTGTCAGCACTGGAGAGCCAGCTGAAGGCTGTTGAATAGAGGTGTAGCATAGTTAGACCTTCATTCGGATGGTTATTTTTGCAGCTATGTGAAGGATGCACGATTGGGGGAACAGAAGGAAGACAGGAAACCAATTGAGATGGATTGTCATAATGCAGGCAGAAGGTGAGGAGGCACTAGGCCAGGGTGGCAGAGCAGAGAGAGGGATGGATATGAGAGAGATGGTAGGAGAACTGACTGGACTTGGCACCTGATTTCTTTTGGGGGATGAGGGAGAAAAGGCAAATAGGATACTCAGGTTATGAGCCAGAGTTAAATTCACTTCAAGAAGCATTTATTAAATACCTACTATGGCCAGGTGAGGTGCTATGTGTGGAAGATAAAGAGACACAAAACAAAACTCTCCCTGTCCTCAGGTAGTTTACATTCGGTTTGAAGAAGGGTAATGCCATAAGCAAAATAGGTAAGTTGGGAGGAGATGCAGGTTTAGAGGTAAGATGGAAATTCAGTTTAGCATATAGGAGCATAAATTGAGAACTGGAAAGGACCTCAGAAGAAAAGCCAAGTCAAGAAGCATTGATTGAGCCCTAATTATGTGCCAGGCATTGTGCTGGGAGGCTGTTCCCTTTACAGATGAGGAGATTGAGTTCCAGAGAAGTTCAGTGACTTGTCCATGGTCACTGAAATAAGCAGAAGAGTCAAGATTTGAGCCCGGGCCCTCTAAATTCAAGTTACATGTTCTTTTCACTGTCAGTGGAGAGATCCATCATTTAGGTGGGATGGGAGAAGATGTGAGTCAGGAGATGTGGCTTGATTCTTCTTTATTCTCTTCTCCTCCTCCCCCCATAGATACAGGTAATGTTTTTAGTGCTATACATGAAAGGATTCAGACTTCACTGCCTCCTTTTTCATTTGATTTTTTAATTAGCAAGCATTTATCATCTCTCTCTCTCCCACTTCCATCCCCAGTTGAAAAAGAAAAAATCAAAATCCCTATAACAGATGTACATGTCAAATAAATAAACAAAACTTCCCACATTGACCATGTCCAAAAATATGTCTCATTCTGCATATTCACTACTTCTTTGCCTTCTAAATTGGTAGAGACTGCCTTAAAACAAACCCCAGCAAAAAGCACTTCCCCCTAAACAATCAGCCTTTCAATCATAAATACAAAGAACTCGCCTAAAGAAGAAAAATTAATGTTTTTAAAATGTCCTCCACAAAGACTTCTGGGGAAATGATCCATTGGGGAACATCCATAGCACGTCCTAATACCCATCCTCTAGCTTTGTTGATTCTCTGTAGAGAAAACCCCCAGAGGGAGCTTCTGAGACAGGCCCTCCCCCTTTGGGGATGTTACCTGTACCCATTAACTTCAGCATGGAACGTTCTGGGATTAGAGACCTCTGCAGAGAATTCCTTATGCATGAATGATTTGCAAGGTCACATCACAGAGTAGTTATGAGTTGTTTTAATGGCACAGTCAGTGTCCTGTAGCTTGGCATAGATTGTACTCCTTGCTTGTATTTTCTGGTCTAGTAGTCTAGAATCTAAAATCATTGCTCTGATTCTTTATTAATTTCTTAGCAATATGAGTTTCCCAGCCATCTGTTCTTATTATTTTCATTTGCTTTCCCCCTTGCTACTTGGTATGGGGACAGTTGTGGTTCTCAGCCATGTTAAAGGTATTCTGGAGCCTCATTTCTAACAATAAGGCTTTTCCCTCTACTGGCATGCCTTCATTCATTCAGCAAGCATTGATTTGCTCACCTACTGGGTGCCAGGCACTATGCTAGGTGATGGGGACCCAAGGACAAAAATGAAACAATCCCTGCCTTGAAGGAGTTGACACAGTGAGGAAGAGTATGAACACAGAAAAATAATAACAAAAATATTCCACATATTCCATTATATGCCAAGTAATTACTGGCAAGTGAAGGGATTAGGAAAGACTGGGGGGAGGGGGAGGTGACATGTAAGCTGAGCTTTGAAGGAAGCTGGGGATTCTCATTCAAAGACATAGAGATAGGAGATGTCTTGGGCACTGGGGCCAGGTAACCATGAAGATGTAATGAGCAGCTCTGGGCTCTTCCTTCCCAGGGGATCCATGTCCAGTCTGGAGTCCTGTACCAGTGGTTTCTCACAGCTCAGTGCCACTACAACTTCTTCCAACCAGTCCCAGAGTGGCTCCCTCATCTCCAGATAGCCGGCTCTGAGCCATGTGGGGGATCCTGCTGCACTCCGGCGCCTGGAAGTGTCCAGAGCCAGAATCCTGCCTAAGCTGAGGGCCAAGACCATAAGGACTGGTGGCCTGGGTTCAGAGGCTGCCAGAGTTGGTGGCTCTCTGGAGTCTACCATGATAATCAGCTCATGTTTTGGTTTTATAGCAGGTGCATCTGAGTTTGTGTCAGATGCCTCATTAACAATACTTAACAGTTCTAACTTAGCCCCTTCTATTCTCCACTACCTCTCACCCTGACCCCCCAAATCTAGACCTGTGGGTTCATCAGGGTAGGGAGCTCCTAGGATGGAGACTTCCTCCACTGATGCACATCACACCTAGTACATGTCAGAGGCAGGACTTCAACACAGATCTTCCTGACTATGAGGCTGGTATCCTCTCTCCACTACCCCATGCTGCTTCTCATTCCCATGTGCATACTATTGTATCCTGAAGTTAATGGCCATTTCCCCAAGCCTAGCCTTCCAGTGGCAAGTTTGGGATCAGCTCTGTGAAGATGGGTCTAAACAAGGCTAGATCTGATGGGGGTATCATCGTTTGTATTAAGGGTAACATTTGGAAGGTCAGGGTGGTTTTGTTGTGAACCTAGGAGTTCTTATCTTCTCTAGAATAAAACCGTGTTCTTGACTCCCAAACTGAAATATGGCACCAGCTCTGATCTGATCCCAGAGTGGGCTCTAGAGCTGATCTGGTCTTCTGAGGGTCCCTAAGAGATAATTTCTGAACCAGAGAGAAATCATCTCCTTTCAGAAGGTACCAGAAGGGTGGTCTCAACAAATTCAGTCCCTTATCAATCCATATTCTGCCTTGGGATCATGGGGTGAGTATGGATGAGGATGAGATTGGAGAGAACATAGTATTTATTTAGTCATTAGGACTTATTCACAGGAAGATAAGTGTTTCCTTTATAGCCATAGCCTTAACTGAGCCTTTTCCAAGTGGTGGGATATGTAACCATTGGAATTATACAGACTGCAAATATATCCACCTCAATGTAGGAACTGCATTTCGGGGCATGGAGCACGAGGATTTCCACACTAATTCAAAACCTGGAGAAGAGGGGGAACTGTCTGCCCTTCCTAGAGCGTCCTTCCTCCCACTGGTCCTGCACAGAGCCGGGCTGCCCAGTGATCCCTGGGCCTCTGACCATAAGCACCTGTTGGTTCTTCTCTTTCCTTCTCAGGTATATGAGCAATAAGTCGCGTCAAAGGGCTAGAGAAAAGCAGATACCTTTTCCTGAAACACTTAAGGTACATTTTTGTACTTCAGAGCCTACCTCTCTTGGAGAGCTGCTCTGTGTGTGTGTGTGTGTGTGTGTGTGTGTGTGTGTGTGTGTACTTGTATGTGTGTGGGATTGGAAGGAAAAGGTTCTAAAACTTTTTAATCCCAAGATTTATTTATTATTGAGAACAAATGGCATGTTGTAAAATATATTTGAACATATTTATTTCTATTTTGACTAAAAATTACTAAGTTATGGACATACCTATCTTTTGGAATAAGCTGACTTTTTAAAAAAATTCACACAATTCTGAAAAGCTAATGTAACACTCAGGAGGATTAGGTCTGTTTCTAGCTCCATTCTCTTCAAGGAGCAAAAGGACTATTTAGTGCTTGCTCCTTCTGTTAAGACACACCCTTGCTTCTTCATGGCTTGTGAGACCAGAGACATGGAGCCATCTCTGCAAGCCCTGCATGAGGTATTGTGTCATGGCAGAACATCAAAGGGGAGCATCTTATTCTTTTGCAATACCAGAGACAGTCTTAATGTGTGAGAGTTTGACCCAATCAGACAAAGGTTCCATGAGTGTGAATGGATGAGTAAAAGCCTTCTTTATATGAGATTGTAAATACTTTGTGACAAGGGACAATGTGTTTTTGGAATTAGGGCCCAAAGACTCCCTTCAGGTCTACTTCATTGTCTGTTTTGGCTCTGTACTCCAGAGAAGTATGTTTGACACAGAGAATTCAGGCTACCTCTACCTTGTTCCTCTTCTTGAGGATAGCCAATGGGATCTGTAAGGGTGGGAGGGCCTGGATGGCACAGTTGGTGTTTCCCATCCATGCCAGGGGCTCTTCAAGGCCAATACCCACAATCTGATCACAACTGGTGGGCACATCCTTTTACTTCGGGGAAATTACAATATCAAAGCTCAGGGGCTGCTTAGATAAAAGAATCCTGGACTTCTGCTTTCTAAGATTGCTCTTACCCTGAGGCCCAGAGAGGGGCTGAGAACAGTTCTTGGATAGAACTTTTTTGGGGCCATCTTGTTCATTGGCCCAGTGAAGTCAGGGCTAAAGACACTAAAGGAACTTGTTCTTAAGAGCACTTTGTATTTCTAACACTTTGCACTTCTAATGCTTTTCACCCAAAGATTAGATGGCATTCCTCCAGTGTGCTCAATACTTTGTTCCTGAGACAGGGGTGTGCTGAGACACAGAACACCAGAGCATTGGGTCCTGAGAAAGCCAGGAACTCAGGAACTAGGATAATGTTTTTTGTGGGATTTTTAATTATGAAAAATACTGTAATATCTTGGCCAGGTGTCTCATTCCTCTCTCCCCCCTTTAGATATCTTTAATCCCCTCTCCTTTTTTCTATCTAGCAGGAAAACCGAAATATTTTTCCTTCCTCTAGTTAAGAGAACATTTCCTCCCATAAACTACTCACAGAGTGGAAGCTGGGCAAGTAAAGTGGGACAAGAGTTGCCCTTATTAGTGTTTTGTCTGTATTTCCCTCCTCACTTTCTTGAGAATCTTCTTCTTTTGAGAGCCAGGCATTCATTGCTTCTAGAGTCTTATCAGCCTAAAGGTATAGCTTGTGAGAGGCAAATTCCCACCTGCATAAATCTAAACTATGTTGGGGATTCCTAGTCTCAGACCAGAATCTACTTGTTTTAGAGTGAGCCCAAAGGAGATGGATCTTGCGAGCTCTGGTTGGCATGCAGACAGGTATCTGACTACATTTTTCTGAAAAAAGCTTTCTTTTCCCAGAACAATAAAATTCTAGTAAAGGTCAGAGAGTTCCTCTTTGGCTGCCTACAAAAGGACTCATTTCCACTGGGCTGTGACAGCACAGGTAAATCCCAGGTATCATAGCCTACCTATCCTTTTGCTTTATAGGAATCAGAGGTTCACTTCCTATTTACTATGGAACTAGGGTAGAGAAGTTCTGTTACCGGTCTGACAGTGGCAACTATACTCTGCTAGTTCTAATTACTTTGCTAAAATACAATATGTGCTTAACTTGATTGAAAATATTTTCTCAATCTTTTTTTATCTTTGGGTGGGTGACTAGTTTGGTGTAATAGAAAGAACATTTTGACCTCAGGGACATAATTTATTCTGCTGAGGCCTCAGGTTACTCTTCTGAAAATAAGGGAGTTAGATTAGATGATCTCTGGATTTTTTTTTTTTTTTTGGCTCTTAATCCTATGAGGTAAAAAGATTTTGTGATTAAAAGATTTTTTCCTCTTGAAAAGTGAACCTGTCTCAGGAAAGTTATAGGACAGTTTTTGGGGGGCAGTGAGGGCCAAGAACAAAGCTTATTGACTCAAGGGCATTTGATGCTGGCTCTCTAATGAGCTGTAATTTGTTAGATTTGGATATGTTGATCTCTGCTGGAAGGGACCTACCTACTTCCTGGAAACTTCATTTTACTGGATAAATCCCATGAGTGTGTGAAGACAGAGCTAGCTCCCTTGTGTTTTCTTGAAACTTGGGAAGAACGTTCTAGAATTGGAAGGAAGAGCCCTCTTCCTTCTGTGACTGGTTTAAGCACAAACTTTTCGGGGCCTTCATTCTTCATCAGCTTTCATGGGTGCCACATAGGGTGGTGTTACAAATGTTGCCACCCTGATTTTGTGGAAGTTTTAGTTATGACTGGCAAGAGTTAGAGGGTAAAAGGTAGATGTCACAGTGTACTAGGTAGGGGTCAGAGTGGACAACTTTTAAGGAAACTTATTCAACAAATGTTTATTAAGTGCCAGGTTCTATCCTAGGCATCCACGACAATGGTTCATACTGTCAAAAAGCTTACATTCAAATGGAGGAGGGGAGGAATAGGAAGACAACATTATATAAAAAAGTAAATACAAAATAAAAATTAGTAATTTTTTTTGGCAGGGATAGACATGGGCAATTGAGGGCATTAGGACTAATTTTGTTTGGGACATAGTACTTTAACTTAGCCTTGAAGGAAATGAGGGATTCTGCAAAGCAGAGAGGAGGAAGAGGGACTGTATTCCAAGCATGAAAAAAAAAATGGCCTTTGAAAATCCATTGAAACAGGAGGGCTTCTTTCCAAGATTCCACAGTTTTATTAATAATGTGCATGAGATAAGTTGTAAATGTTTATGTGATGAGTAATACCTCTACTGCAAGTAGAATTGTCAAGTTACTCTACGCTCTAATTACAAATTTTGGCATGATAAAACTCCACAGAGTTGTTTTGGGCCTTGTTTTACGTCTGGTTAGCAGGATAGAGGGCAATCCTCACACCGTCAGAACTGAGATTCCATAGGAACAAAACCATCACTGACTAGTTCTCTCCCATGTGTAGATTCTGCTGATGATTTTTTTTTTCCTAGAAAGGTATTGGAATTTTCTAGAAGTTTTCCACCTATTTTCTCCACCCTTATCCTATCTTTCTGAATCTGAGCTCTGCAAATGAATGAATCTAAAATGTACTAATGTACTGGGATATTCTACTGGGGGCAGAGAGGAATTATGATGTCATTGCTTTAAAAAACAAATCAGGTAGGTCTCTGGTGGGCAAGTAACTGTCAGATTGTGTCCCAGACATAAATTCTAGGACTTGAGAGCATATCCTTGATCTAGCAAAGTGTATAGGTATGATATACCCAAGACTGAATTTTCAGCGCTGGGAGAGTATCCCTCAGCCTACTAGAATGTTATAGCTGCAAACGTGATGTTCACCAAAGAAGGCTCTAACGTTAAGAATGGAAATTTAAAAGTCCTGCCCAATTTTGCTTGGAATATTGCTCTGGTTGCTCTGCATGTGCTTTCTTCTAAGCTCTTGGAATGTCGACCCTAACATTGTACCTGTACCCAAGTTTAGAGAATAAAAGAGTATTTTCTGAGTATAAAGACCTGGCATCATTATTGCATGTCTAACCAATCCCCCTTTCCCTAGTATTCATGGCAAAATGTTTTGGGGTAGCCCAGTGGATCAGGTAGATTGATTAACATAAAATAAAATGTCTTAAATAAAAATGTTCATTATGTTGTGAGCACCTGATATGTGGAGATACTATGTTGAAAAGATCGATGTTTACATTTCCATAAGAATTGATTAAAATTTTAAACACTGTTTTGGCTCCTTTTCTTCCTTGACAAATGCATTTTTTTTTTTTTTGGCTATGTCTGTAATTTCATCGAGAGAGGGAAATTCCCTCTATTTATACATATCACCTGAGAGAGCCCCGAGGGGTGACATGTTTTGTTTGGATTCTATTAAAGGTAGCTCTTAAATGCAGATCTTCCTGACTCTGAGGCCAGCTTTCAACAAGGGCATTACCAGTAAGAAATGGCGCTGTGAGATGCTTCCTAGATCAGAACAGACTTCATTCAAAGGGCACTATGCTGGTACAATCTGTTCTGAAAACTCATTATAACTTTTATCTTATTGGTCTTCCTTCTCACTTCCAGTGATACCCCAGTTCACCTTATTTCATCAAGAGCTGTTAGGTATAGATTTTAAGGGGCTCATGGGATAGTAGGCTTTTGTACCTGAGGATGAGATAAATAGCTAGTATCATGGAAACAACAACCATGGCCTCGGACAGACTCTGAGAGACAGTGGAGGATACAAGGGCCTGGTGTTTTATAATCTATAGGGTCACAAAGAGTCAGACATGACTGAATGAACAACAGTCTGATTTCTTGAACAGGGACTTTGCTTACATCTACAACTGTGGCATTGGGGACATGCCTGTGTTTGTAAGTAAGGGAAATAGCCTCTGAGACTTATGTTCCTTTTGCTTTGAGCTGTGACCACTTAAGGAGTGATCTTCACTGCTTCCCCTCTCTTTTAGGCAGACACAATGGCTATAAGTCTCCCTCTTTGGCTAAGGGCTACAGTGACCCAAAATTTCAGCATCCGGAACTGAAGCCACTGTACTTTAGGTGTAAGAATTATTGGCTCCTTTCGGGTGGGGAGAGTGTGAATGTGAAGAGAACATAAGAGAATTTTTTTGTTCAGTTGTTTTCAATTAGGTCTGACTCTTCATGGCCCCATTTGGGGTTTTCTTGGCAAAGATACTGAAGTGGTTTACCATCTCTTTCTCTAGTTCATTTTAATGATGAGGCAACTGCGGCAAACAGGATTAAATCACTTTCCCAGGGTCACACAGGTAGTAATTGAAGCTGGATTTGAACTGAGATCTTTCAGACTCTAGGGCTGGCACTTAATCCACTGCACCACCTAATTGTTCATACTTAAGGAATAACTCCTTAAGAACATGGGAGGTAGAGTTCAGAGGACAAGCTTCTAGTGTTCATCTCTCCAGTCATTTGGGACCTTGGGGGAAAACTGGATAAACTGGATAAGATTCTGGATAAACTTCAGGCAGCCTCAAAGTAAAAAACATAGGAGAAGATAGGGATTATGGATGTGACTAAAAGTAAGAAAAGCGTCAACAAAACTCCCCAGGTAACTAACCTCACAATAACCAAAGTCCTATTAATCACTATTGCCAAGTCTGCTTATCCACATGGAACAGCACCAGGTAGCCCTTCTTGTCATGTACCATAGCTGTCAAAACTGCTATCAAACTTCCTAAAGGAGTCTAGGGAAAAGTGCCCATTTTTATTTTCTGAAGGTAGGGTAAACTTAATGCTAGGTCCCAATTTATAAGTTATTGAGGTTCAAGCAAAGAGACACATAGTGGAATTATGAATTGGTCCAGCCATTCTAGAAAACAATTTGTAACTATACTCCCCAAATTTACTAAACTGTGTGTATCCATTGACAAAGTGATATCATTACTAGGCCTGTGCCCACAGAGATCAAATAAAGGAGGAAAGGATTTGTAAATACACAAGAACCTGAATAGCAGCTCTTTTTGTGGTGGCAAAGAAATGTAAACTAAGGACATGCCCATCAAATAGGAAGTGACTGAAGAAATCATGGTATGTGAATGCAATGGAATACTATTGTGCTGTAAGGAATGATGAAAAGGATTATTTCAGAGAAACCTGGGAAGGCTTGTATAGACTGATGCAGAATGAAGAGAGCAGAACCAGGAGAACAATTTATATTGCAACATCAATATTATATAAATAAACAATTTTGATAGACTTAAGTACTCTAATCTATGCAAAGCTCAATCATTATTCCAGAGGACTTGTGATGAAGAATTCTACTCACCTTCTGGCAGAGAGGTGATGGACTAATAAGCAGAATGAGCCACCTTTATTTTTGGATATGGCCAATATAGGTATTAGTTTTGCCTGACTATGCTTACTTATTACAAGGGTTGTATTTTTATTTTGACTTTTTTCCCATGGTGGGTGGTGGGGATGGGGAGATCTGGAAGTAGAAAAAACAAATGCTTTTTTAAAAAAATAAAATTTAACTGTAAAAAAATTATTGCGAGTCCTCTCTCCAAGTCTCCACTGTTGCCATGCCCAGCTCTTGTAGCCAAAAACACTGTTTACCAGCTGGATTCTTTGTATTTAGCATCTCCTCAAACAGGTAGTTGGAATAGCCTTCACCCTCACACAGTTGGAGAATAAATATTTTTTCCATCAGCCATGGCAATTACTTCTCCAGAGGGAACAGATAGTAGAGCAACTGTTGGATGGGGTTTCAACCCCAATTCAGGCTACTAGTATTATCCTTCCATTTTAGGAAAACGTCTGCATTGGCAAAGGCAATGATGAGCTGGAACTTAAAGCTCTCTGGAGCCATATTTTTTTTCTCACTCTGGATGAGGGCAAAGATATCTTGGGGTAAGAGGCAGACAAGATGTGATCCTAAGGATGTCCTTATCAGTTTTTGTCCTCCTTTTCAGGAGTGATTTATGCACCATAGTTCAATTATCTCACTAACCATAGTGGAGCCCTTTTTCATACAAGTGAAGCATATTACCCAGTTCCCTTTGTCTCTAGAGTCCATTGTCACAAATCCTGAATGGGGCATTCTGCAGCCTCCTGGAGCTGCTCATCTAATGCTCACTGCTCACTACATTCCCTAGGCAATATCCCATATTCATGTAAAAGAAGGTACCATTTGGCATGAATTGATTGTTAATTTATGAAATTATGAAATGGGGGCAGGCATGCTTGCTTCTTTTTATACTCACTGGGAAAGACCACAATTGTCAGTGGGAAACAGGGTAGCAATCACACTTTAATTAAACACAGAAGGCATCAGGGCAAAAAGCCCATAAAGGCAGAGACAAGCAATGAAAGAGATACTTGGGCAGACTGTGGCTCTGGATGAGGGAACAGGATGTCGAAGAAAGGCAGAGTGAGGAAGAGGATGGGAGGCAGAGAACATCACTCACATAACCATGGATTACCATTGGGAGTACTAGGTAGTGTGGCCCTGATGGAGATGGAACACTGTGTGGGGTGGTGGTGGGGAGGAGTTTGAGGACTCATTATTATAACTTTTTTGGGGGAAAACAGAACAGATCCTATCTGTGCCACCTTGGGGTCAGTTCATTAACATAGTCAAATCCCAAAGTTATCAGTAAAACTTGAAAATTACATCTCAAAGGTATCAGGACCTTTTGAATGTTCTGCTGGTCTGGAGCTCTGAATTTTGTGTGGAATTGACATATCATATTTACATATTTTACATACAATTCATATCCATAGAACCAAAAGGTCCTGACAGCAGTACCTTGATGGCTTCTGCTGATTCATCACATATTACCAGGATGTGAATTTTGTAATACAGTTTGTAAATTCTGCTCCTTTGATCTTTGGAACAGTTTGTACATGACTTCAGGTTCTCCTTTGCAATCTTATTTCCTGCTATTGTTCTTTTATACTTATAAACTTATTTTAATGACTAGAAGGGTGTGGTGGTGGTCAGGAAGACCAGAATAAGATACAATTTTAACTCATGGGGACACTAAACAGTGAGCAGCCAGGGCTGTCTTTTTTTTTTTTTTTTTGAGGAGGAGGAGGGAAGGCAAGGTAATTGGGGTTAAGTGACTTGTCCAAGGTCACGCAGCTAGTTAAGTGTCAAGTGTGAGGTAAGATTTGAACTCAGGTCCTCTTGACTTCAGGGCTGGTGCTCTATTCACTGCACCACCTAGCTGTCTCTCCCACCCCCCAGGGTTGTCTTTTCTACTGTCACATGCCTGCTTGAAGTGCAATGCCAGATTTTCCAAGCTCCAGTATTGGGAAGCTACGCAGTTGTGATGTCTTAGTTGTGTTAGGTGTCCAGACACTGCTCCTTTGGAACCATTTCCAGGATCTGGGAAATAGATGAAGTGGTATTTGATGTGCCTTAGACTGAAGTGGGGATTGGCAAGCAATGGCCAGCTATGTCAGAGTCCTGACCATGATACAGAGATATGTATAAGGAGGGAGGCATATAAAGACTACTGTCCCCTCCCCCACCAGGAAAAAGTAACTTTCATTCTCATGGGTCTAGTCTTAAAGCTTGATATCTGCCTCTACAGTTCTGTTCAGTTCTAAAACTATGATCTTATGACTTATAGCATGCCTGTATTGGAAATGGAGTGCCCATAAATTAGAAAATGGCTGAACAAATCATGGTCTGTGAATGCAATGGTATACTATTGTGCTATAAGAAATGATCAGAGAAACCTGGGAAGACTTCTATAGACTGATGCAGAATAAAAAGATTAGAACCAGGAGAACAATTTATCATTATCATATCAACATCAATATTGCATAAATGAACAATTTTGAAAGACCAAGAATTCTGATCTATGCAAAAGCTCAATCACTATTTCCAAGGACTGATGATGAAGAATTCTACCCACCTTCTGGCAGAGAAGACTGATAAGCAGAATGAGACACCTGATTTTTTTTTGTGTGTGGTGGTTTTTTTTTTTACATGACCAATATGGGTGTTGGTTTTGCCTGACTATACTTCCTTGTTAGAAGGGTTGTGTTTTCATTTTGACTTTTTCTCATTTTGAGAGGGAGAACTGGGGGAGAGAAATTATGAGGGTATACTGCAAGTCATACAGTCGTAGATATAGAACTGAATGAACCCTTAGAGTCTGTCAAGTCAACCTCTTATTTGAAAGATGAGGAAATTAAGAGCCATTAAGAGTGGAACCATTGGGGCAGCTAGGTGGCGCAGTGAATAGAGCACCAGCCCTGGAGTCAGGAGGACCTGAGTTCAAATCTGACCTCAGACACTTAACATAAAAACTAGCTGTGTGACCTTGGGCAAGTCAATTAACCCCAACTGCCCTCCAAAAAAGCAAAAAAAAAAAAAGAGTGGAGCCATTAAGTGACTTGTCTAGGGTGACATAGTCAGTAAATGTCTGAGGGTAGTGCTGCATGAATTTTTTTTGAGTTCACTGACTAGCCACTGCCAATAAGCCAGCACGGAAGACAGAGACAGGAAAACTTAATTTATTCACTCAGAGCTAGATACTCTCTGACAGTAGTTGATGGTCATGTGTGTCTCTAATAATTTGGCTAATATTTATACTATTGTACCATTGTACTGTTCACATAATGTGAGGCAAAGAGGGTGCTTGTTACAAAGTAGCTAGGTCACATAGAAGGGAAAGCATACTTGTTACAACAGAAGAGGATGCTTATCAATCATTCCAGAAGAAGGAATGGGTCTTTGTGAGCATCGTAGTTTTCCTCTGCAATAATAAAAATCTTTTGTAGGCTGAAAGGAGATCCTGAAGAAAGCAAGCACTGTTGCAAGTTGATCTTGCAGTAAATGCTGAAGCAATTCATAGCAAAATGGTGACTACAGAACAAAATGGGATTAGTTGTAACAACTCTTAAGAACCCTCTTAGCTCTTAAAAATTCACTTTTAACATAGTTTTGAACTCGTCTTCTTTATTCCTGGCCCATAGCTCTGCAGATTACAGCACTGGCTATATAAACAGGATTATTGGCATCTTCAGAAAACCCTGAGTCAGTTTTGGCCCTTTCTTATTTCTGTTCACATCTGGGAGACTGAGGTGCCCCGAATGGAATTTCCAACTTTGAGAGGACTCATCTGGAAGTGATGCCACCTTTGGACGTGAATTCGGTGGGACCAACTCTATGTATGAATTGAATTAAGTTATAACTATATCTCCCCCCACCACACACACTGAGGTGGTGTAAGGAGGATTATGCCACTGCAGTGTTTGGAAAAATGTGTTTGTTCCTTGTATATCCTGGAAGTAAATTTCCGTTTGTAAATGCTGCCCTTTGTTATGTGGTTAAGTAGAACTGGAGTGCTAGTAACTAACCCTGTAACAAGTGGGGGGACACAGCTGGTGGGAGCTCAAGCTAAAATCACCCACAAACCCACCAAGAACTCTTAAGGGGAGATGTAATGGCATTGATAATGGGGCTAGAGTATATATACTATACAAGTCCATAAGCTGCTCTTCTGCTTTTGTGGCATGGTTCTTAAAAAAAAACAAGAGCTTTATCTCTATATGCTGATTGCACTCATTTTAATTTTCCTTATCCTGCCATCCTGCTTTTTTTTCTAGGACTACTAACTACAACTAGGGAATGCTCAACCTGCCATGATATCTATGTTGTCTGCTTCTTCTAGTACTCAGTGAGCTAATAATTTTGAGTCACTGGGGGCTTTCTTTCTTTCTTTTTTTAATTAATTGATTTATTTTTAGTTTTCAACATTCACTTCCATAAGATTTTGAGTTTTAAATTTTCTTCCCCTCCCTCCCTTCTCCTCCTCCCCAAGATAACATGCCATCTGATAGAGGCTCTACATATACGTTCATATTCGACATATTTTCACATTAGTCATGTGGTAAAGAAGAATTAGAACCAATGGGAGGAACCATGAGAAAGAAGAAACCAAACAAAGAGAGCAAACAGTATGCTTCGATCTGCATTCAGACTCCATAGTTCTTTCTCTGGATTGGATAGCATTTTCCATTATGAGCCTTTTGGTATTGTCTTAGATCCTTGCATTGCTGAGAAGAGCTAACGTTTATCAAAGTTAGTCATTGCACAATATGGCTATTACTGTGTACAGTGTTCTCCTGGTTTTGCTCATTTCATTCTGCATCAGTTCATATAAGTTTTTTCTAGGTTTTTCTGAAGTCTGCCTGCTCCTCATTTCTTATAGCACAATAGTATTCCATTACATTAATAGACCACAACTTATTCAGCCATTCCCTAATTGATGGGCACCTCCTCAATTTCCAATTCTTGGTCACCACAAAAAGAGCCGCTATAAATATTTTTGTGTATGTGGGTCATTTTCCCATTTTTATGGGATACAGATCTATAAGTGGTATTACTGGGTCAAAGGGTATGCACAGCTTTATACTCCTTTGGGCATAGTTCCAAATTGCTCTCCAGAATCAGATCAGTTCACAATTCCAATAACAATGCATTAGTGTTCCAATTTTCCCACATCTCCAGCATTTATCATTTTCTTGTTTTTTATGTTAGCTAATCTGATAAGTGTGATGTGGTACCTCAGAGTTATTTTGATTTGCATTTCTCTAATCAATAGTGATTTAGAGCATTTTTTCATATGATCATAGATAGTTTTAATTTCTTCCTCTGAAAACTGCCTGTTCATATCCTTCAAATATTTATCAATTGGGGAATGACTTATATTCTTATAAATTTGACTCAGCTGGGGGCTTTCTTTTTATTCTACTGAGAGGACTCTCTATATGCCCTTGCTACAGAAGGGCCCTTGCTAGAGTATGACATAGCTGTATATGGCCACCCAATCATTCCATCCTCCATATTTGCATCATGATTACCCCACTTCAATCAACATATGAGCCACATTGCTAATTTTCTAAACCTGGTTTCTACAACAAAATGTAGATCAGGATTGACTCAGACTGTTCTTAATGATTGACTCAAAATGAGGACAAAATGGGACACTTGTAGAGCTAGCACTTAACAAAAGGAGGTTTACTGAGCCATAGCAGGGAAAAGACATGAAGCAAAGATACAGCACTTGTTCAGCTAGATGTGGAGCCTCTTGTCTCCATAATGAAATGCATCTCATGAACAGGGCAAGATGTGGTGACTTACATGCAATAATCAAGTCTGAAAGACATTTACTCCTTATGGGCTGGTTCTTTTATGTTTTCAGGTGATCAAGTAGGCATCTTAACTCAAGACCTAGTCCCCTGGGTCAAGCAAGTCTTGGGATACCTTCCTTGCTTTTTTTTTTTTTTTTTTTTTTTTTTAGAAAAAGTGAGCCTATACTACCATGATTGAGGATACTGGTAGATAGTTTTCCTATCACAGAGAAGCAGACTACTGGGGGAAATGGTATTATGAGCTCTTGAGAGTCTGTACACATATGACTACTTAGAGCAGTCCTGGCCATGGTTATTGTGGTTTCCAAATGGAAACCTTTGTAGTTGACAGAATACCTGTACTTAAATAAATGTTAGCTATTATTGTTTGTTGCTATTAGTATTAACTAAGTACAAACAATATAGGATCATAAAAAAGGATCTCCCTAATGATGAAGATGAAGGAAACTATTTCCTCCCTAGTGATGGAGATGAAAGAGGTTAGTATACTTCCTTATACAAAATATCCCTGTGTACTTGATAAGGAAGGCACATAGCACCTGGAGGTTTCAGTGGGCTAAAAGAAGCTGAAAAATTGTCACACCAATCTTTTAAGGCATTCCTGGCCTCTCATCGATGTAGTGGACCAGATAGTTCAAGCCTTGATGTGTGGTTTAGAGCTACTGACCTTACTGATGCCTTTTTCTCTATTCCTACGGTTGACAGTCAGTCTGTCAGTCAATAAGCATTTATAAGCATTTACTATGTGTCAAGCATTGTGGTGTGCTAGGAATACAAAGAAAGATAAAAACAGTCCATTGTCTCATGGAGCTCACATTTAAATGGGGGTACACATCTATCTAACTAGGTATACAAGTCACAGGCCTGTCCCTCAGGAAAATCTGTCCCATGCTCAGGCATAAGCAGGGTTACAAATACATAATACAAAATTAATATATAGAAGGCAGTCTCAGATAGGAAGGCACCAGCAGCTGGGAGATTCAGGAAAGGTGTCTTGCAGGAGATTCAATTTGCGCTAAATCTTGAAGAAAATGACAAAAGCTAAGAGGCAGAGGTGAGAAGAGAAAGCATTCCAGGCATGGGGACTTATTAAAGGCCTACCTATTTTCTCTGACAAAAAATTCAAATTCCTCCTCTTTCTTCATTTTCTGTCTCCTTGGCTTTGACTCCATGGATCAACGTTCTTGGGTGCTAGGCACCTCCTGGTGACCCCCCCCCCACTTTTCAGCTTTCTTTTATGTGTTGTCTTCCCCTATCAGATTACAAGCTCCTTGAGAGTAGGGGCTGTCTCTTTTTCTTATTTATATTCCCAAAGTTTAATACAATGCCTGGCACATAGTAGGCACTCAATACATCTTTATTGAATTGAATTAAGTATCCTGATGTCCCTCATTTATCAAGTCATCTATAAGTGGGAATAACTTCAAGTGTGGGCCAGAATAGCCTATAGCCCTGGAATACCTAAAACAGACTGTGGAGCAATCTCTTCCTGCAGGGCCCTTATGACTCCATTGGACCCATATTTCTGCAGTTCTCTTTCCATGAAGACTAGGTTAAGTGGAGCCTTTGGCAGGCATCTAAAGGTGGATAGTACAAATTACATAACTGTTAGAAACCAGTTATGCTTCAGGGTCCTTGATGTGGCCACTCAATATACCACTTTTGAAAAGTAGTCACTCCCTTATTACTGGGACCTAGTAATAGTACTCATATGCTTAAGGCTTACTCTCTTAGCCCCAACTCCACTGGCAATTTGTATCCCTAGAACTCAGCTACTACTTCTCTTTAGGATTCTCACAACCTTGAGGGGTTGTGTCTAATAATATTGCTACTGAGGTCCCATCCATAGTATTTTCCGTTCCCCCATATCATTGACAGTTATGATCTCCTCATATCATCTAACCAGAGGTTACTGCCCCAATATCCTTCTGACCAGTGATCTTTTCAATATCATTGACAGCTAGTTGCCATCAATTAGCTTTTGCATAAGGATAATTCCCATGACTTCAAGAAGCTGTAGTATGTGCAGTGGCTGAACTCTGGTAAAACCATATTGGTAGACAGCTGAAGGTAACTGACAGGCCTCAGACAATCAGTGGTTTAGGAGGATGTCTACCCAAGTATTTGAAGGCTTCTCCCAGCAGAATGGGCAGATGAGAACAATTTATTACAATGACCATGACAGCAGCTGAAGCAGATGCTATGGAGCACTTAGAGCTTAATCAGATTTTGAAGACTCCAAGGTCGTTGTGGGCCATCACGAGTCATTCTGACTTTTGTCTTGCCACTGGACTTCAGTGACTCTGGAAGAGAGAGTGAAGCTAATGACTTTGTACAACTCTGCCTCACTTAAATACAATTCACAAGCAAGTCATCACACTGTGATGTCATTTGTCTTCTTTGAAAAATAAAGGACAAACAATAGAGCCCTGGATTTGATTCTAGCACATCACACATTTTTCTCTCTCCCTGTTCTCTTCATCCTCTTTCATATACCCACCCATGATGTAATATAGCATCGATTTACCTGTAGGCAGGGTGTTGCCAGGTTCAATCCATAATGCTCCTGCCTACCTTTTCACTAAAACTGCTTTGGGGTGGCTAGGTGGCGCAGTGAGTAAGAGCACTGGCCCCGGAGTCGGGAAGACCTGGGATTGGTTCCGGCCTCAGTTACTTAGCACCCACACAGAAATGACTGGCCATGTAACCCTGAGCAAGTTACTTAACCCCAATTGCTTAAAAAAAGCCAAAGAACTGCTTTGAGATTTCTGCTTTTACTCTATCTCCTTGCTTAGATTTAAAAAGAAGTATCTTACTAGTCCTTTTGCTATCAATCTGTTGCTGTTGCTGTCCTTGCTAGCAGCATTTATTCACTCCTCTTCCATTCCTGTTCGGAATATTCAAGAAGCAAATAGTTCTGGTTTACTTTACAAATTTTTTCAAACTTTTCTTTGCACTGAATAACCATGGTTTGGTTTGGTTTGGTTTTTTCCTGTATAGTTAAGTTCAGATTTGCAGGACAGGTCACCCTGGGATGCATCCTTATTTCCATTGCTCTTTAGAACACATTTTTCCATTCCCTACTCTTTCTAGTGGGTGAAAAATAGTTCTGGGTTCTTTGATTATTCTTTCCTTTGTATCTGAAGATCTTTTTCCTGATTTCCTGTAGAACTTATTGTTTCTGAATTGAATTGTTAAATTTAACCACTATGGGTCTTGGAGTTTTTAGTCATTTTCCCCCCTTGGAGCCAACCTTTGAATTCTTTCAATTAGAATCTCATTTTCTATGTTCAGATGTTCCAGGAAGTCCTTTTCTATTATTTCTTTCATTACAATGTTAAGATTTTTGTTTTGTCATGTTCTTCAGGGAGACCTGTGGTTGTCTTCAAGATTGGTTTATTTTGCTTGCATAGTGAGCATGTTTTCTTTTAATGTTTTTGGTTTTTGCTTGTTTTTCTGAATTGTCCTTCACTCCTGTGTATTTGCATCCCCAGTCTACTGTTGTCCTTTTTGTTTCTTTGGAGAGGCTTGTGCCTCTGAGTGGTTTCCGTGGAGACTGGATATCCAAGCATCTCAGCCTCCTACCATATTGGGAAATTCATGATTCACCAGCCTACACCTCTGTCTCAGCTGATTTTGGAGTGGTCAGATCTGGGCCCAGCTGGATACTGTGCTCTTTCCTTCAGTCTTGGTGGAATGCTGCACAGCCAACACTCTCATCACCTCTCACTTAGATTATTACAATGGCTTCCTAGCTTGTCTCCCTTGCTTCCCCCAATCAAACCTCTACATGACTGCCAAAGTGACTTCCCTTAAGTGCATCTCTGACCAAATCAACTTTTTTATTCAATAAACTAAAGTGGATTCCTATTACCTTTAGAATCAAATATAAAATCCTCTGGCTTTTGATGGTCTTCATAAATAGGCCCCAACCTTTTCAACCTTATTATATATGATTCTTTTTCCTACACTCTGTGTACCAACCAAAATGGAATTCTTTCTGTTCCTCACCCATGACATTTTATTTCCCATCTTTGCACTGCCTCATATCTGGAATATTATCCCATCTCACCTCTACCTCAATATCTTCCTTCCAGACCTTTAGAGCTCAAGCACCACCTCAAGAGGCCTTTCCTGATGCCCCTCCTAATAGTGTTCTCCTTCCTTAAAGACTTGTACTGAATTACCCACTATTGGTTTTATATATACTCATGTTATATATTGTATACATTTGCTATTCTTTGTATATATTTCGGTATGTACTTCTTAAGTTCCCTGATAGAATGCAAGCTCCCTGAGAACACAGATTGTTTTTTTTTTTGTCATTATATTCACAGCATCTAATGGAGTAATAGTAACATAGTAGGTGTTTAATAAATGCTTATTGATTGTTCAACTTAGACAATGCCAAGGGAGTACATTCAGGAAAACTCTTATAGAAAATTCAGCATATCTATACCATACTTTGGGAATCCACACTCAAAAAGGTAGTGATTAATGAACTCGAGACACAAATTTAGTTCCTTCTTACCTTTATTTTTATTTATTTATTTGTTTGTTTGTTTATTTATTTATTTATTTATTTTTGCTTTTTGGAGGGGGGGAAGGCAGGATAATTGGGGTTAAGTGACTTTCTCAAGGCCACACAGCTAGTAAGTGTTAAGTGTCTGAGGTCATATTTGAACTCAGGTCCTGCTGACTCCAGGGCTGGTGCTCTACTAGCCACCCCACCCTTCTTACTTTTCAATGCAGTAAATCTACAGATAAGGAAAGAGGAAGAGCTCTTTTTCATCTCTTCCCTGTGAGCAGCCAGATTAGAATGCAAAAAGAAAACTATATATATAAAGTTTAAAATCTTCCAACTTACTCTTTCCAACTATCACTCCTTTACCTGTGTTGCAGGAGAGGAGAAATCACTTTTCTCTAGAAGATCATTGGACTAAGAAGGAAAGGAATTCTGCTGAGATAAACAAATACAGAATGAAAACAGATAATTTTGACAGCATCCATCAGTTCTATTTCATAAATAAAATAGCTACATGAAAGAATAAATTAACTTTGAAAATTGTTCTTATTTGGAGAGGAAGGCAGGGTAGCTGCTTGTGTTCTTTCTGTATCAGATAACTGATTAAGCAAGGGTTTCAAAACTACTGGGAGGTTTTTTCACTACTTCACTAGTACAAAACCTTTTGCTATGATTAGATCAAAGAAACTTTTGTGTTTTAGCTGCCTATGATGGAGCAAATTATTTTGCTATGTAACAGCCTAGGGACTTCCCCTTTGGAAATTTAGAAATTCTGTCTGTACCACAGGGCTTGCTCCCTCAGTTGTCATGTATAGGTCTGGCAATGACCTACTAGTCCCATAGAAAGATTATTTTGACAGACATATAGAGAATGGGATGGGAGAAGGGGAAGTTGGGAACAGAAAAACCACTAAAAGGTTCAGTGTTATAAGAGAAGTGAGAAGTGATGAGAGCCTTAACTAGGGGGCTACGTGGACTGAGAGTGGGGACATGATATGAAAAATATTGTTGAAATAAAATTAAAAAAGCTTGATTCAAAATAGATGGTAAAGGACAGGAAAGAGTCAAGGATAACTCCAAAGTTGCAAACCTGGATGACTGGAGAATGACTGTTACCTTGAAAGAATTAGGGAAATTTGTAGGAGAAATAACTCTAGTTGAGGAAGATGGATATCATTTTGGACACATTGGGTTTGAAATGCCACTGGAGATGTCCAGTGGGCAGCTAGAAATGTAGAACTGGAGTTCAGGAAACAAATATGGACATATAGGTTTGGGAGCCATCTCTATAAGGTTGATAACTGAACCCAGGGAAGTCAAGGGCAGGACTGTCTAGGGCTTCAGAAGTAGAGTCCTAGGCTACACTTCTGAAAGGACCCTAGAAATCATCTGGTCAGAAGAGACTACAGAACATGAATGTTGGGAGAGAATAAGCTTTCTATCCCCTACTCTCCCCTCATCAGGCTGTGCCTGTGACAATAATGTGTTCCTAAGAAGGGCTACTATTTAATCCAGTCACACTGACCTTCTACCCTCCCCTCACCCTGGGGTTCTAACCTACAGTCAAAGTCATACTCAACACTCCTTTTGCATAGCCCTTTACTCACTACTTAAGACCAGTTCCAAACCAGCTGCCCTAGAGTACAGAGTTGGCATTCATCAACTTGTTTAGGGTAACAGAAATTTTTGTTCATTCTTTTGACCAATAAGGGAGCAGGGGGGTGGGTAGTTAAGGGAAATTTGTGTGTGAGACACCTAGCACAGGAACTGCTGCAAACCACTTGACTGAGTGGAGGGGACTGAGACATGTACTTACAGGGGCTGCTGCTGCTAATGCTGCTGTTACCACCCCTGTCTCTCCAAAATTCAAACCCCTCAGAGACCCAGGTTGCCATGGGGAAAGTGATCCTTTCTGCTCTGGAGAAAGCCACATTCTATTTTGAGAAGAGATATAGGGAATTTAATCTGGATTCATTAATGGGATTTTTGATGCTAAAAGGTAGGATAACTTTGTTTTTTACACAGGTTGGCTAGCAACTGAAATTATTTTTATGACTTTCTATTGATGGTAAGCCTTGGGGACAGAAGATGATCTGGAATTGGAACTTTTAAATTTTGAAACTTAGGAAGGGTACATGCCTTTTGATCATTTGGCGATCTTGGCTTTGCTTCTTTTAGCTTTTCAATAATACAAGGAATTTTAAGAAATAATAAAGAAATACAAATTGAAAACATAGCTGCTTAAAGAATACTGCAGACCAACCAAGCAGAGAGGGGTAAGCAGTCTTTATGGCTCATTCTTTTTTCAGAATTTTACTAACAGGCCTAACAAGATGGGATTAAAAAAGTTATTCTATGAAAAACCCAGAATAGGGGCTCCAAAAGGAATGGGAAGGTTTTCCCAGTTAGCAGACTCTGCAGGCTACTTGGTTGATCAAGGTCTTTACCAAGAAAGGTGGGAACACTGTAGGTGTTTCTTGACTATGTTCAATAACTTTTTCTATGGAGAGTGAGGAACACCAGCAACCTTGAAAACTGTCTAATTCAATTTTCTTTGTGCATCTGGGGATACAAAGCAATGGATCTTTTTTCAGTCTCTGAAAAATAAAGAAGTTGAGTTCGGGCGGCTAGGTGGTGAAGTGAGTAGAGCATTGGCCCTGGAGTCAGAAGGACCTGGGTTCCGATGTGGCCTCAGACACTTAACCCACACACAAACAAAAACCTAGCCGTGTGACCTTGCAAGTTACTTAACCCCAATTGCCCTCCAAAAAGCAAAAAAAAAAAAAAGAAGTTGAGTTCTCCTACTAGTTCTCCTACCTTCAGCTATCTAGAGATCCTGTTCCTCAGATTTACAAAAGTCAGTCATAAGCTTCCAACATGTGACTTCATTCATTGTCCCATCAGTGTTCTGAGGAAATAAGGGCACTTATCTTTTGGACAATTTTTGGAATGGAGAAAGGGACTTGCTATAGGTCATAGTGGAAAAAATTAAGGGCTGAGCCTTCCTTGCTTCCAGCCTCCTTGTCCCTCTTCCCTTTATACCACCTAAGAGACTGAACTGTAAAGTGGGGTGGGAATTGGTACCTCCTGCTTAGCGGAGAGATCTAAAACAATAATGGTGAAATTTTAGGGAAAAGCAGATTTTGCCTAGTAATAAGTAGAAATGAGATTCAGGGACATTTCTCTCAATAGAGAGAACCAAAGCACATCTATGGAACAAGATCTAAGTCACAGGCCTGCCCTATTCCTTTACAGAACAGCTAAGTGAAGTCCTGAAAAAATGGACCCATGACTCTCACCTGAAATCCCTAACCTTGAGTGTTAAGGAGATACTAAAAAGGTTGTCAATAATCATCCCCAGAGCCAAAGTTTTCCTCAAAATTGTTGACTTCAAATACTTAAAAGGTAAGATTGGTGAAGACAGAATTTCTTTGGTAACATAGGATTTGAAAATAATTGTCATTCTAGAGGTTATCTTCTAGACAAACAGGTCTAGCCTCCATGCTTGAATGATCATGACAGAACTATGGAACTGAGTGGACAAATAGCCATTCAGACTTGACACATCACCAGGAACATAGTTGCCTGAGAGGCAGTAGTAGAAATCTTTTCCTCTCAAAATTGCTTCAGATACTAAAACATCCCTCTGGCAGCTCCAGGTCTCCACTTAGAGAAATAGGCCTATGTTGGAAGTCCTGCATTTAATATCATCATAGTTAATGTCACCCTGAGTAGACACTCTAACTGTGGACAGAGTAAGGAACCCTTAATTTCTAACCAAACCAGGAATGCCTCCTTTGTGGTTTTTTAAAAAAATTAAATATCCCTCAGTAATGATATTCTCTGGGACTTAATGTGCCCATTAAGAACCTCTTCCTGTTAATGAGAATTCTATTTCCTGATTGATTTCAGCCTCACATCTTGAAAGGCTAGTGTTGTCCATAAGTCTCAACCTATCTGCCTTCAAGGTGATACATGAAGGTGCCATGGAAAAAGCATTAGGTTCTGGGGGCAAATGTCTTAAGTTTATATCCTGACTCTAACAGTGCTTGTGTGATCTTGGAGAAGTCAGTTTACCTCCTTGGTCTGTTTCCACCTCTCTAAAACTGTGGAGGTTGGACTAACTGGTCTTTGAGGTCACTGCTAGTTCCAGAGTTATGATTTTTGATCCTTATAGGATCTATGATCTTACAAGAAATCTGGGTATGGGACAGATATGTCTAGAATATCCGTGGGCAGAAATACAATTCCCAGACCAATATGTTAGGACTATGTG
This sequence comes from Gymnobelideus leadbeateri, assembly GCA_011680675.1. Classification (NCBI taxonomy): domain Eukaryota; kingdom Metazoa; phylum Chordata; class Mammalia; order Diprotodontia; family Petauridae; genus Gymnobelideus; species Gymnobelideus leadbeateri. The sequence goes on along the minus strand of WOXC01010598.1, from coordinate 753,008 downwards.
GTTACTTGAAATCCCTTCGAACTCTCAAATTCTATGATTCTGTGAGAAGCCATTGTCAGTCAGGCAAGAAGCATTTATTAAGTGCTTATTGTGTGCCAAGCACTGGGCACAAGGTGTTTGTATTAGGGATACAAAAAGAAGCAAAAAATGTGGTCTTATAATTCAAGGAGCTAACTTTCTAATGGAGGAGGCAACATTCAAATAATTATTATTATTATATAAGCTAACATTTATGTAGTACCTACTATGTACCAGGTATTGTGCTAAATACTTTAAATTATTAATTCATTTGATCCACACAAGGACTCTGGCAGGGAAAAGCTATTACTATCCCCATTTACAGAGGAGAGAACTGAGGCAAACAGAGAAGTTAAATGACTTGTCCAGGGTTACAAAACAAGTATCTGAGGAAGGATTTGAACTCAGGTCTTCCTGATTCCAGGCCCATGACTCAATCCACTGTTTTACCTAGCTACCCCAAATAATTACGAACATAAAAAATGTGTAAATGGAAGGTAATCTTAGAGGGAAAGGAATGGAGGAAAGGCAAAGAAATGAAAGAGATAGACCAAGAAAGGCCCTGATTTGTCAAAGGTTGCACAAAATTACCTCCTCTTACTGTGTCACTGATCACTTGTTCTTTCAAATCTGACAGAATTCCAAGAGACTCTACATGCAGATTTCTGGAAGCTTTCTCATTCATGGAGTCACACAAACACTTCAATGATTTACGCCAAGTTTGACAACTCAAAACCTTTTCCAGCAAAATTAAGTGATTCATGCATGACACTGTTATTAGGAACCAAGTGAGTTTAGTTGTCCTTTTCCTTTCTTCCCTGGATAGAAAAGTATAGTCACCCTTCCCAAACAAACTCTTTTCATGGTACTTGCTTCTATTTCTATGTGCTATTCAAGCCTATGTCTAGTTTCTATAATGGTAACAAGAGCCTGTGCCAGCATGGCCCTGCCTATAGCTCTCCTGAACTTCATTCATTGCTTTTCCTATATAACACCCTGGAATTGCTTGCTCCTCAGGGAGAAGAATGGACAGCCCTGCAGAGTCACTGACTACTGCATGGGAATTATGACTGCACCTGGAAAAAGTGGTGAAGAACTGGTTAAACAGCTCTTCTACTTCCTAATAGCCAAAATGGTAGGTGCCAGTAGGTCACTTCAGAGGACCAGAAGTGGGCCAGCTACACCACACACTGGACAAGTATTTTAATGGGGATAAAAAAAATCAGAGAAAGACAAATATAATTTTCCCTTTAGTATGTAATTCATTTGATGTCCATATTTTTTTCCTAATCTGTAAGGCATCTCACTCTCTTTCTAGGTGCCAGCAAATTTCAGCTTAAAGCATTAACTTATTTTTATTTGTATCTTCCCATTTGAGCAAGGATCTCTCTACTACTATTTGAATTAGCAGTAAAAAAAAAAAAAAGCCTGCTTGCCTTCCTGTTCCTTTGAATCTCTGTCAGATGTCTGTGATCCAAAATTGGAGGTGGGAAGAGTTGTCAATAACTAAGAGCTCAGTGAAATGTTTTAAAATACTTTTAAAAATTCAAAAGTTCCCTTGGCATAGGAAGAACTAGCTTTTTACTTTTGATAAGAATAGAAATAAGTAGGTGAGTGGATGACATCTGGGTTTTTGAACTAATGGTCTCTCAGATGCTGCTGTAGCTGTTTTTTCCAAAAGATTAAAAAGGTTATTTTTAGATAACACTACATTTATAGGTACTGATGAAACAACACAGGAAACTTTTTGCAGAAGGAATCCAGACAATAGGCTTCACCTTAAATACACTGACAGTTTAAAAATCTATTTCAAAACCGTAGCTTTTACATGTAAGAACTGCCACTCATTGCTACTAGTGAAGTGCCAGTTAGGTTCCCATAGTGCTAGCTCCTACACAAGGCCTCTCACAAGGCCCCTCAGGGGGCCCCAGGAACCTAGCTTAAAGGTATGACCATTGTGGAACCTTGCCCTGCACCTGCCTTGTAACCAAGATGTAACTAAAACAAAGATCTGCCACATTAGTTTGCAACACCCCCCCACCCCTTAGTTTACATCCTTATGTAGCAACAATTGCCTTGCTGACCACTGTTTGTTTCAGGAAGTACTTTTTACTGTATAAAAGCTTGCTGGACAGACTACTCGGGGCTGCCTTCCTTTTTGGGAGATGGTCACCGGCAAAATAAATAAGCACTCCTAAATTATGATTGGCTTGCTGTCCTGTATTTGCCTCAATTGTCCATTACACTAGCAATGCTCATTTCAATGCTCGCTGGTTGTCTGTTCCTTAGAAAGAATGCTCAAGTGATGTGTTCCTCCGATCAAAATACTACATGGACATCTTTTGTGCTAACATGATGGAACTGAACTTGAAAATAGAAAAAAATGGATTCTCATTCCAAAATAAAAATTTCTTCATGACAAATAGTATGAATCGCCTACAGAATTGTTCTACAGATAAGTGCAAATTATCTTCCTTGCCATTAAATAAAGACACAAACATGTATGCGCGCACACACACACACACACAAACACTTCTGTGTCACACTGTCACATCCCTGCTCCCCTAAACTACTGAAAGAATGAGAGAACTTTTAACTGGAAAACCTCAAAAGCCCTTGGTGTCAGGGATAATGCAAACCCAAACGTTAGAGGTTCTTTAGCTTGGAAGCCCAAATCTCATCAGGGCTTTCCATCACTCAAAGAACCTATGAATTTCATCCAACATTGACTGAAAGCTCTTAATGGGGGAGGGGATGCTAAAATGAAAGTTGAACTAAGCTGTGCCTCCTTTTGCTATAGCAAAGATGTAGTCTTCTCTGCTAGCCAAGAGTCCTAGTGACTCAACAGATTCAGTATTGCTCAGCTTGGTACTGAGCCCTGGGAACACAGAAGGCATGCAAATGGGAACAGAGGCAGGTTTATGGGAAGGACTGTCAAAGGCACCCAGCATGTTGGGAAGATGACTAATCCCATCTTCTTTTCCCCAGTCATGCTCTGTGGATTTTCTGGGTACTCAGATTTCTACAAGATCCAGTGGATTAAGACTATTCTCAACTGGCAGAATGCTGAGGAAGGATGCTATTGGAAGATATGTAAGTAAAGGTGACTGCCATGGTGGTAGGGAAGTTGAGGAGTTAGAGAAGATCCAATGCAATCTGGCATATTCCATCAGGTGAGGTTGTAGCATCAGGCCCCTGGATTCCTTAGAAATATCAAATGCCATTTCCTCAAACAGGTGAGATTGAGGAAGTGTGTGCGAGTGTGTGAGTGAGTGTGAATGTGTGTGTGTGTATTGTGTTGGGGAGCTAGAGCCATTAAGAGTAAGGAAAACTGCTGATTAGTAAGAGCTACAGAGATTTGCATTTAAACACACACAATAAACAGAAGGTCTGGAGATAAGGGCTAAAATATGCAAAGCTCACCAAATGGGATCTAGTTAGCTACCTAAAAGGCCAATATTATACAGAATATATAATGACCTTTTTGGAAGTCAGATATATGAATTACCCATTAACTATGTCCTCGAGATACATATTAGATAATCTGTAGGGCCTCGTTGTCATTTATACTGCCTTCTACCATACTGACCTCCTCTTTGATTGTTACATTTCTGAAAACGAAGCAGAGAGAATGGCTGCTTGTAAATAACCATAAATGACAATGAAGGAGTCAGCAGCTCCTCTGAATTCTGAAGAAAATAGTGTAGCAGCAAGCACCCCAACATCCCCAGGGTGACTGCCAACACAGGTTCTTAGATCTGCTTTTGTAAAGGAAAGCAACTCAGAATGGGTTAACAAGCTTACTTTAATCAATCAAACATATCATTTACCTAGTTCAGGGGGAAAAGGTCAGCACCCCAAACTTCAGAGTATACAGACAAATCAAACAGGCTTCCAAACTATCCAACCATTATCAATATCAAAATCACAGTTACCAGAGAGGGAAGCACCAACATCTGGGTTTTCAAAGCCGGGGGGCTCTCAACGGCTGCCCAGAGTCTCATCTGGTCAAATCACACAACACTTCTCAAAGTGAGCCCCAAAGCAAAGCCTCTCATCAGGGATTATATAGCCTTTTCCTGGGTCAGAGAATGTAACCACCTTCTTGACCCACTGTCCAATCACACAGCATCAAGGTGTGGTCATTCCTGAAAACCAAGCCTCCTACCACAGGCTCCATGTGACCACATTCAGCCCATTAGGGGGCAGAGTATATTTTCAAATTATAGAAGGTTCTCAGAGTCACTTAAGCCAATCAAAGGGCCTAAGGGCAGGGAAGATCTTCAAATCTGCATTTCCATTACAAACAATAAAGTTGTTTCTGTCACACACATCTTGACTTCCAGAGATAGTCTTAGTTCCATGGTGGGAAATGATATACACAGCTCCTGGATACACAGAGAAGAGGCCTGAGAGGCAGCACAGATGGCTATTCCACCCTATATAAGATAGTCCCAGCTAATTTTTTCTATAATAACATCAATGACAATTATGACCAAACCCCACTGCTAAGTCACAAAACCCTGCTCTAATAGTGCTGGACAAATCACCCATTCCTAACATTATCCCCATGGAACATTCCTCTTTAATGCCATTTCTCTTAACATCATCTTTATGGAGAATGAATTAAAGGCCTTAAGAGAGTGTAAGCCTATACTCACTACTGAAAGCAAGAAATAGTTGGTTCAGCATTAGAGTTCTAGTCTCTAAAACTTTAAGGACAACAGAGCAACAAATTTAAGAAGAGAAAGTGATCACTGTGGGTGAGCAAATTTTGAGACAAAGATTTATTTGGAAAATGATAAAGATGATTACTCATCATAAACTCTGACTGCCAACAGTGCAGTAAGGCCTTCGCAAACATCACATCAGAGACCTGCTTCTATGCTTGGTGTCCATAATCTCTATCCAAGGGACAGATAAGACAAAACATTATGAGAAGAGAAACACTTTCAGGGAAGAAAGGAACTGAGCTCAAGGCTTCACAGTGGAGTTTCTAAGTTGAAATCATTCAAATGGAGATTGTGAAAGGAGTTGATAATAAAGAGGAATTTTAAGGCAGAGGGAAAATTGTGGCAGAATAAAAAAAAATTCTAGATCAAAAGGAAGAAGACATAATAATCCTCCACATTTATATAACACTATAAGGTCATATAAGAGGAAGATCATAAAAACAAGCACATTTTATTTTTATTTTATTTTTGCTTTTTGGAAGGGGGAAGACAGGGGTATTGGGGTTAAGTGACTTGCCCAAGGTCACATGGCTAGTAAGTGCTAAGTGTCTATAGCAGGATTTGAACTCAGGTCCTCTTGACTCCAGGGCTGGTGCTCTATTCCTTACACCACCTAGCCACCCCAAGCACATTTTAGAAGTGAAAAAAATGTAAAAAGTTTCCTGCAGTGAGTCAGGAATGATGTAGATAAGGATAGAGGAAAAGAAAAGAATTTGTACACATTCATGCTATTTCCCTCTTTATCTTCTCTCACTAGTTGTCATTGGAAATCGGCCATTAATGAGAAACAATCACCTTGAAGGTAAAATTTTTGAAAATAATATGTATTTCAAGTCCATGAAGACAGCCAGTTAAATACTATACATGCCTGTCCTCATACACATATACATCTTGTTTCACTAAGTAAAACACAATATAACTTATCAGATATATATTGCATTTGGTCTTCTGAAAATAAACATTTAGAGTACATTCTTTAGGGGAGAAATGGAGGAAAGACCATCATCAGTGTCAGGCAGTCCAGAAGACTTAAGGATGAAAAACTTAGGGATGAAAAAATGGCAAAAATAAGAACAGTTGTGATATATAGGCCTAATCTTGCTGCCATTTCCTATTTCTCTAACAATCTGATGCAGTATTTTTTTTCTTTTCTTAGCAATTCATTTTCAAGGTTTAGGTTCAAGCAGAGAGCAAGATAGGAACTTGCTTGGTTGTCTTAGTATCTCTCTAAGAAAGATAATTGCTTTTAGTGGCCAGAGTAACTAAAAAAAGTGAACCAAATTTAGACCTTTTCAAGATCTCAGTCCTTGTTGGCCATCTAGTCTATCCCTATATCAAAGAATTTCTGTTTTAATGTGCCTGACAAGTAGTCATCTAGCCTGTGCTTAAAGACTTCTAAGGAGGGGTGATCCACCAGCTTGTGAGGAAACCCTTTCTACTCTTCAACAGCTCAAATTGTGAGGAAATTTTTCTTGACATCAAGCCTACATTTGCCTCTCTAGAACTTCCATCCACTGCTCCTGGTTCTATCCTCTGGGGCCAAGTAGAATAAATATTTTCCCTCTTGCATATCACAGTCCTTTAAACAGATATGATAGATATCATATCCTCCATCCCAATTCTTTTCTCTACCTTAGACATGCTCAGTTCCTTAAACCTTTCCTCGTGTGTCATGAAGTTAGGCCCTTCTCCATTTTGGTTGGACTTCTCTAGATACTCTCCAGCTAATCAATATCCTTCTTAAATTCTGTTACCCAGAGCTGAAATACATTACTCCAAATGAGGTCTGAAAGGGGCAGATTCCAGTGGGATTCTCACCTCCATATTCCAGGAAGCTCTGCCTCTCCTAATGCTGCCCAAGATTGCATTAGCTTTTGGGGCTGCCACATCCTGCTTCTGAATCATATAGACCTTGTAGTCCACCAAAACATTTCCAGAACAACTGCTCTCTAACCACACTATCCTCAAATTATATTTGTTGAGGTTGATTTTTATGTACCCAGGTGTAACACTTTACACTTATCCTTACTGAATTTCATCTTATTAGATTTAGCTCTAAGCTCTAGCCTGTCAAGAACATTTTAGATCCCAACTCTACCATCCATCTCATTTTGATATCACCTCTGAATATATTGAATATAGTCTCTATTTCTTTATTGAAGTCATTAATAGAAATATTAAACAGCATTGGCTCAAGCATAGATACCTGGAGTTCTGTACTACCAACCTGCTATGGTGACACTGAATCAAGGGTATGCTGGTAAATGTTTAACAATCAGGCTTTCCAGAAAAAAAAAATGCATTCACATACATTTTAAGTTTAATCTGCATCATTAACACTTTCTTAAGTCTAGCTAATTGTAGCACCAATGCAATATTTACAGCACTGACAGTGACTATAAATATACATGCATAGTGCTCAATCACAAAATATAAGTCTCCTATAAAGCCAGAAGCAAAACATTTTTTCAGACACCAGAAAACCAAATCCCCAAACCAGTAAGCTGATTGCATCATAGTAGCAAAGAAGTTAATAAGCCATAACAGCACAGAGAGCCACAGCATCCTTTAGCCTTCCCACGAAACAATATTTTTACTCATAAACCTAACTCCCTGGGATGTATGCTCTCCTCCTCCCAGTCTCAGTAGCTCTGACTCCCAACTTCCTGAGGAGTCTGTTCTATCTTTCAGCAAACTCCTCCCACCACAGGCTCCATGTGCTTATATTCAGCCTATTAGAGGGCAGAGTTATTTTCAAAGCAAGGAAGATCTTCAAATTCCCATCACCTCTACAATAATCTACAAAACAATAATAAAGTCTTTTTTTTTTTACTTTTTGGAGGGCAATTGGGGTTAAGTAACTTGCCCAAGGTCACACGGCTAGGTTTTTGTTTGTGTGTGCATTAAGTGTCTGAGGCCGGATCCGAACTCAGGTCCTTCTGACTCCAGGGCCGACACTCTACTCACTGCGCCACCTAGCCACCCCTAATACATAAAGTCTTGACTTAAACTGATTGCATATTTATGAATTGCAAATTCTCACAATGAAAACTTAACAACCAGCTCTTGCACACTGGATAGAATTGGCTAAAGTACATCCTTGAATAAAACTATTTCCAAGTGCTCTTTGAATCTGCCATCCAACAAGTTCTGAATCCATCTGATTGTAATATTGTCTAATCCGTATCACTCCATTCTCTACAAAAAATAGTATGAAACATTTAATCAAGAGTTTTGCTGAACTCCAGGTAAACTATGCCCAGAGCATTTTCCTCATCTACTTATTTAATAATCCTTTCAAAAAAATAACTGGGGATAGTCTGGTGTGACTTGTTCTTGATGAAGATAAACTACTTTTTTGTAATCATCTTTCTAGAGGCTTGCTGTCTGTTTAATGATCCATTCTAGAGTATTCTCAGGAATCAAAGTCAAATTCACTGGGCTAGACTTTACAAATTCTATTTTTTATTTTTTTAATAGGGAAAATACTTGTTCTTTTCCCAGTCATATGGTACATTTCCTATTTTCCATGATCTTTCAAATGTTTCTGACATGATGGTGTTCCTTTTTGATTTCAGAATTTCGTTCTTCAGCATGTCTCATTTCTCTGGGTTCAACTTCTCCAGCAGTATTTTGCTTCTTGGGATTCTACCTGTTTTCTCTGAGCCCTTTGAAATCTGCTTTTCTAAAATCTAGGGTGTCAGACTATGCCTAGATTTCCTTTCATCTATTAAAACTCTAGGATAGAGTGGTGATTTTCCCCTACTGTTCCCATTATTTCCACCCCAGCACCACTTCTTCTCCATTAGTGAAAATAAGATCCAGAATAGAATTTCTCCTTGTTGGCTTTTGAAGGATGAAATGATCAATCAGGCAAGTCAAGAGGTTATTAACTGACTTTCTCTTCATGGCATGATAGCTCTAGCATATGTCTTGATGATTGAAGTCTCTCATCACTCTATTATACCTCTGTGCCAAGTTTCTAAAGTTTGTAATTACTTCCCAAACTCCTTACCCATTTCCTCTTTATGTCCGGATAGATCATAGTATATTCAAATAACAAAGATTTCTTCCATTTTTCCATCCTTTGACTTCCATCTAAATACTCTCCATCATACTTTCTCCCTTTGGGTCCTGGGTTTCTTCACATGAATATATATCCTTAATATCCTTTACTTCTGTTTGTTTTTTTAAAGGAATGTACACATTCATAGCTAGGATCTTATAAAAGATTTTATCCCACCAAGTGTCATGAATATCTATGAGGTCGCATTTATCCTCTTGCATTAGGACCTTTAATTTCTTGTTTCCTTTTCTTTCCTTTTGTCTTTTTTTTGGGGGGGGGGGAAGGCAAGGCAATTGAGGTTAAGTGACTTGCTCAAGGTCACACAGCTAGTTAAGTGTCAAGTGTCTGAGATTTGAACTCAGGTCCTCCTGATTCCATGGCCAGTACTGTATTCACTGCATCACCTAGCTGCCCCCTTTCTTGTTTCTTTTAAACATATAATTTCATTTAGTATTGTGGAAACAGAAGAAAAGATGTAAGATTGGGATGGAGGAGTAAGGCAATCTTTATTCTATCCATTTCTGCATGAGTCTGGACTCCTACCCCCTCTTAGTTTATGCAAAACGGGAGAACAGCCTTAGCTCCATCATATCCTAGGGAAAATGTTCAAATGAATAAAGATATGTGACACAGTTGAAGATGAAAGACCTTTCTAAATAAAATAAGGCATTATTCCCACATGAAGTTAAATGTCCATACCTGAAGCTGAATAAATGAGTGATGACATCAATGTGTAACTATGATAACCCTCAGTAGCAATGAAGAGCATGTCTGATGTGCTGTCTAACAAGGTTCTTTCTCCTCAGGCGGGTGTTGTTCCCTGAATACAGCAGCAGCAGTTGCTTCTTTGGGTGGCTTTCTTTATTACTTTACAGAAAATTCACCAACCATCGATAAGTTCCATTAATGCCTTACAACAACCAACCAGAAACAAAAATGAATGACTCTATACCTGATAATCCTTTTTGTAATAAGTTCCCTTGGGTCCTGAGTTTGTATATATTTCTAAGGAAAGAGATCAAAAAAAGTACAGGCAACATATTAGAAAAACCTTGTGTTATTCTGAATCAAGGTTAGCAAAGATAGAAGGAGCAAAATAACAATATTAATTGTAACAACAAAATTATTTCATGAATGATCCCCAGGAATAATCAAAGTCAAGTGGATTCAACCCATATTAAGCACCTTTTATGTGCAGAGAACTGTGGTAGGCGCTAGGGGAGATAGAAGAATGAATAAGTATTGCTTTTCTCACAGAACTTAGCCTAAAAGTATCTCTTCTACCCCATGGAAATGTAAATTCCAGTTATTCCATGCCAGGAAATTCTGAGTTAAGACTCTTAGGCTTCACAGATCCCTACTCATCACAGATTAGGAGGTATCATATACGGTATGATAAATCGATAAATGTGGTAATACCAGGAATAGGATATCACAATGATCATAGTTAAAAAATTATACTTCACAGCACCTGCTTATAGAGGGAACCCTCCAGAACATTTAATTCTCACAGTTCTTTTGGTCTCAAAATTAATGGTATCTGATTTTAAATTATAAATGATTATTGACAATGCCCACAAATAAGGACTCATCTCAATGGACTTACTGAACAAGGATTCTTAAAGACTTCTTCCTATTCTGCTCTGCTGATGATCCCTTTTGGGAAGCCTAAGTACTGTTTAATAGTCTTCCACACCTCAGCTCCTTTGCCTCCACAATCTGTGTAGCTATCTTTAGGGATAATACATTTTATAGAGGCATATGTCTAGACTAATAAATTAAATTTGCATTCAATTAATTGTGTGGTTTTTCTCCCTGTTGGATGCAGACAGAAATTTGTAAAAGGCCTGTGCTTTCAGAATCTACACATAATATGTGAAAGTGTGTTTAGGTGTTAATTGTTCTGATATTTTCAGTGTGGGAAATTTAAACTTCTCTGATAATAATACTGCAGGAATAGCACTTTTAGTCAAGAAGGCATCTTCTAGTAATAATTTAAATCCATATATGATGAAAGTACATCTGAACTCCTGTGGCTGAAGTTCTCAAACCTGTTAGGTCTCCTATGGACCCTGCAGGAGCCATAGGATGTGTCCATGTGCTGTCCCTGGGACTGGTCACAGCCAGTAGCTATCAGGCGTTTGACAATCAGACTCCAGAGTCTTATGGATAAAAGATACCTTTAAAATTCATTTCCTTTTCTTCCAAGATGTATCACATTTAAGCCATCACCAAATGATAAAAAGTTATTTATTGGTGAGTGACCTCTTTAGGAGATTTTAACACCTTCCTTAATTATTATTCATTTCTATTTATATCCTGGAATCCTCCAGATATATTGCAGGATGAAAAATAGTTGGTAATCATCTTCTATAAATAAGAATCAGAACTAAAACATTAGCTTCTTTTGGGGTTGAATAAATCCCAGGGTTTTTTTTTTTTATCATTATATGTAAGGTGCTATACTCTATCTTTTTAATCATCTTTACAGATCTCTTAACTCTCTTCATATCCCTCTTAAAGGTACAGAATCTAGAGAAAAGCTCTTGACAATTTGATTTTTTATCTTGTCGACTTATGGAAAATTAGTGGGTCAGAATCTAATATACACATAGCATTTGCATATAATCTAAAGGTTTTTCATGTTTATACTGAAAACTAAAATTTGACTAGATGGACAATTCAGTTTGCATAAAATTGGGCTAAACCTCAACCAATTAATGTAGAATTTTGATACTACCTTCAAGCTAGGGATACATCAGGTTTTTACAACAGGCTAAAAATAATGAACGATGGAAGCTTAAGTTATTTCAGTGGGGGAAAAATGTCCTCTAGAAGAAGAAACCTGAGCTCACAAGTTGTTCTAAACAAAGTTGAATCATAACTAAACCCCTTGTTTAGAAACTATAAATATGCCAGAAGAACTTCAATCCTAACATGAAAGTGAATTAAAAGTAAATCCAATATGATAAATATGAACTGTCATCAGTATTTTGATTTATAATGTCCTAGGACAAAAAGTAACCTAAAATTGTATTTTCTCTTAACTGTCCTGCACTTTGATACTCAGGATGAGATAGTAAGTTCCTCACCTTTGAAATCTATAAACACAATCACTTAACAAGCACTTTCCATCTTTGTGATTCATTCAGTAAGAAAGTAGCAGGAAGCTTCTTTAGTAGAAAGGATGCTGACTCTGGGGTTAGAAGACTTGGGTTCAGCTCTCGAATCCCTGTGGCCTCTGTTTGCCTGTCCCCAGCCCCACCCCAGTCTAAATTTCCTCATCTTAAAATGAAGGGGTTGGACTAAGTGACTCCCAGGGTCCCTTCTAGCTCAAGATCCAGGATCCGTCCTCTGATATCAGTCTGAAGGACGGCAGGTGGCAGGCAGCGGTGTTAAAAACGTGAGGGAACCCACAAACTGATAAAACGTGGGCAGCCAGTGGTTTCAGCAAAGCCCGGAGGACATACTGGAGTCAGAAGGTCTGGTGAGCTTCCACTCGTGATGCCAACGTGCACCTGGAAAAACAGCAAAAGCAGCCTCGAGATCTCTTCAGTGGAGCGAGGACAGCTTTTCTTTTCTCCAATAAATGACAACCATTAGACTCCATTCCAGCTTCCAAAGTGCTTATCCCACATTGACAGTCTTTGAGGAGAATTAAAATGCCTATTCAGGTATTTCACGGAATAGAAAAAAGACAAAAGGGAGTGTGTGCGCCCGCCTGTGTCTGTGTTTGTGAGGGTGCGAGTGTGCGCGTGCGCTGCCCCTCTGGGGCACGTGGGAATCCTTTTCCACCAACTCACAGAGAGTGAGTTCACACCAGCTGGGGTGGGGGCGGGGAATACAACTGCGTTCACCAGGGACAGGTGGGAGCCCGCTGAGCCGAGAAAGCTTTATGGAGGAAACGACCGGCCCAGGAGGAATGTGGAAGGCCGAGCGGCCCGAGGACCACGGCCCAGGCCCAGGCCCAGGCCCAGAGGACGGGGAGGGAGCCTGCAGTCTGGAGGTGGCCAGGCCCGGCGGCTCCTCTGGGAACAGCCAGCTGGGGAGGCCCGGGGAGGGAGGGGGCTCTGTGAGGGGCCCGCGCGCACACGTGTCCTCTGCTTTCATCCGCTCCGCATTCTTCCTGCCTAAGCTGATCTACGCGTTACAACGTGGGCTCCTTGGGGACACGGACTGTTTCTGGCTTTTTCCTCTCGTCTCCACAGCGTTTCTAACTCTGAGTAAAAACCGCTTAGTGGTCGGAGAGACAGGCTGACAGGACTCACGTCAGCCACTCGCTAACTTCCCAAATCCCATTTACTGACTGACACCTCGCGAGATCTACCAGGAGAAGGCGGAGCGAGCCCCGGCCGGCCCCGCCCCCCATACCTGAGGTAGGCTAGGGGACGCCGTGCTGGGAGGCCCTGTCACATGGACTCTCCTCACGTGACCGATGGCCTGAGTCCAGCATGGCGGCCTCCTTGGGTCGTCCCCTCCACTCTTTCCTGGTGCTGCTGGGCTGGCTCCTGGCGGCACCCCAGAGTCTTGGGCTGAGTTCTGGGTGAGTGCCCGTCACCCTGGGGGGAATGACGCTGGGGGCTTTGGTCCCGCTTCCTCACCTGCCGGCTCTTCTCGTGCTCGGTCCCCTGCCATCCCTGTCTCTCGGGTCTCTTCTCTTCTACGAGGCTTTGTCCCTGGTTCCTGTCCTCTTGGGCCCCTCTTGTGACCCCCGTCCTGTCCATACAGGGATTCCCTGAATGATGACCTGCTGCTTCCCTACTCCGAGATTCGGATGCGCCTCCCTCGGGACTGCCGGACAGTCCGAAACGGGACCCGTCCTCATGAGAACTGGCCACTGCCTGCCAGGGTTCTCCCCAGTCCGGGAGCTTTAGGCTTATTTGGCAAGTTGTGAATGTGGTGATAATTCAGATGACTGTGGGATGTGACAGAGAGGACTGGCTAGTTCTGTTCCATGTGGATAGACAGACCCAGTAACGGGGTAAGCAGAATCCTAGGAGTGGTGGGAATCTGGTCACCTAGGAGTTTTGCTGACCACCATCTCAGAGGTGGGGGGGTGGGGGCAGGGAGTGGTTGGGTTTGCCCTTCCTTACTCTCATTCACAGCTAGAACCATTGCTCTTTAGTATAACTCCGTTCTTGTCTTTGGGGCTGCCAGAAGGTCATTCTGAAACACCTAGTTCTCTTCCAAAAGGTCAGTTATCAGTAGAACCCTGATGAATTACCCATTAAATAGGTAAGCAGGCAAGAAATCCTGATGTGCCGAATAGCACTCAGAAGTGCCAGTGCCAGAATGGAGCTTCTTGTGACCCTCTTCAGGGGACCTGTACCTGCCTTCCTGGCTTCCAAGGAGATACCTGTGCTGAGGGTAAGGAAAGGCTGCAGCCTCAAACTTTTTGAAGCAAGGGGAATTGCCTAGAACCAAGAAGAAGAGAATAGGGAAACCCCAAGAGATACAATGGTGGCAGCACCACATGGCCTCTTACTTAAGCCTTCTGAGAGACAGCTGAAAACTGGTTTAAAGAAATGAAGATAAGGGGCGGGTAGGTGGCGCAGTGAGTAGAGCATTGGCCCTGGAGTCAGAAGGACCTGAGTTCAGATCCGGCCTCAAGACACTTAACACACACAAACAAAAGCCTAGCCATGTGACCTTGGGCAAGTTACTTAACCCCAATTGCCCTCCAAAAAGCCAAAAAAAAAAAAAAAAAAAAAGAAATGAAGATAGTGTGTGCTGACAGCTAGCTCCATTCATTTCTGCCCAGTCTTCACTTTCCACCCTCCTCTCTATAGAGCAGTAGCAGAACCCTGCAGTATTTCTCTTAGCCTTTTTGTGTATTGACTTGGAGAATAAAGGAAGCAACCTGGGATACTGATGTGAAGAAAGGTGGATCTCTGTGCTGTGTTCTTTACTCTCTTTGTCTCCAGTGTGTCCCTTAGGTTGGTATGGCCCAAATTGCCAGCATGCTTGCACATGTGAGAGCTCATGTCCTTGTGACCCCAAGACTGGCAACTGCAACCTCACCTCCACTATGCAGGACATCCTCTCTCAAGGTACAGCTTTCTTTAGACAGTTGGAAGGGGAGGGAAATGATGGAGGGAAGACCATTCTTCCTATGCCTCTTAATTTCTCTCTGGGCATGGGGCATATTTCACAGTTTGTGAGTGTCTTGCACCTTCCATGATACATAAAAGGACTGAAGAACACCCCTACTTCACAAAGTAAGTTGGCTTTTATTTACTTTTTACTTTTTAAGACTGGGTCTCCATATCTTGCCAAGACTGGAGGTATAGGGGTACTCACAGACCTGGGCCCCCTCCCATTGGCACAGGAGCCTTGGCTTGCTCCATTTACACCTTGGGACTGGTTCACCCCTCCATAGGCAATGTCAGGGCTCCCTGGCCCCAGGGACTCACCATAGCAATGACAAACTTAGAGTGGGCACCCCATTGGCTTAGAACTCTGAAGCTCAAGAGCTGTCAGCCTCAGCCTTCCTAGTAGCTGGGAATATCAATCTTCACCACCACACCTAGAAAGTGGATTGGTTTGTAGAGGTAGCTAATGTGTAGTGGCCAGAGCTGGCTTCCAGGTCAGCATGACCTTTGACACACGGCTCTGTCTCTCTGGGCAGGGCACTTGATCTCTTAGTGTCCCAGGCAAGTAGCAGTGACTAAATGCTGATCTACATTGGTGAAGGGCATTTTCTTACTGTGAGTTCCCTGTGTAGATGAGATCACAGGTCTGGTTAAAAAGAGTTTACTTTTGTAGAGGCAGTGGGTGAGTGGGCTCCTTCCCTGCCAATCCCCAGGCCTGGAAGTCCAGGGTGGGTGCACCTGTGCACCTCTCTAAGGAGGGTGGGGAGGAGGGAAAAGGAAGGTTTAATAGGTTGTATGTTTCCTCCTGACTCCTGGCCAAGAGCAGTCAGTCCTTTCTCAGTGGGATACCACAGGCCTGGGGTGCAGCTGTCAGTCATTCTTCATCAAGGCCTCTTCAGAATTAAGGCAAGAGCCCATGAGAATATGACACTGGAAAGTGGCACACACCTGCAGACAGTGCCAAGGGGTCTACTGATGACCCAGAGTCCTGGGCTTACAGATTCGGGGACACCTCCGTTCAGCTCTTTAAAGTGAAAAGACTAGGAAGGGGCTGACTGTTGAAGTGGGAGGCAAAAGTTCCAAATTCCCTGGTGCAAAACCTGATTGACAAGCCTGCCTCAGGAAGGGCTGAGCCTAAGAGTGTTGTCTTGTTTAGGAGTGTAGGGAAGCAGCTTCCTTGCTTCAGAGGGAGAAGTTTGTAATTCCCTATCTGCCCTGTTTGACTTCGGGCCCCAGGAGGCAAAGCTGAACCCAGAGGCTACAAGGAAACTGCACCCTCTGTTTATGTTCCACACTCAGGAGGAGAAAAAATGAAGAAAGAGAGAGAAGCCCCTGTAACTATTCTCTTGATCTGTCTTTTTTCCCTTAGGCCAGCCTGGCTGTCTCTCACTTTGGCCCTGGCTCTCTTGCTGCTGCTCAGTGCTGCTGCTAATGTGGCTTTTGTCCTTGGCTCCAGAACATCCAGGAGGTGCCTGGATGGAGAGTATGCTTACCATCCATTACAGCAAATGAATGGGGAGCTGCAATCCTTAGAGAAGGAGCAACAAGGAGACGCCAGCCTCAGCATGGACTCAAAACAGTGACAAGTGGCCTTTGTCTGTCCTGAAGATTCAGTTGTGCTTGTGGGATTTTCCAGGGAGAGCTGGTGTGGAGGAAACCTTGCTAAGAGAGAAAATGAGAACCAGACAGACAGCATACCAGGGTTTCACTTCAAAGCCCTGCCCCAGATTTGGCCCCTCTCCTTGGTCTGAGGAGCTGGGATACCTGTGCCTCAGTCTCCTAGCCTGCCTGTCTACCCATTAAGTGCCAAGCTTGCACCACAGCCCTCAGCCAGAGCAATAGTACTCTCCCAGATAAAGCTCTACTTCTCAGGGCAGGGCCTCTGGCCTCTTCCCCCTGCCTGTCTGTGTCTGCTTGTCCAGTGAGATGCCCATGCCCTCTGTGGGGATATAGCAGTGCCAAAGGGACTTCAGCTATCCTGGAGGAAAGGGCAGCTGGAGAACTATTCTCACCATGATTTAAATCATGGCGAAACAAAATCTAATCCATTCCTAAAGTCCTGCCTGTGGATAGAAAGGACAACCAGCCTTTAAGGGCTAGTGGGAAACTTGCAAATCTCAGCCTTCCTATAATTTATTCATTCCTGTGGTTAAATTGAGGCCACCATAGGTCACTTTTATAGAGACCACTTTTTTATGCTAATGTAAAGTGCTGGCCCCTATGGTAGATTGCTTTTTTGAAGACAAAAGGAACAGGCAGAATGAAATTGGTATTTTTATATGACAAGCTACTTGTACTTTCTTTCTTTGATTATTATTTCTATTGCTTGAATAAATTCAGGAATGAAAGAAACCAATGGGGATATTTTCTCAGTCCTCAATTGCAGAATTTTCAGTTTTTACACCGAAAACTTTGGTCATTGCAGGCCTTCAGTAAAGACTGATAGACACTGATATGCCTGTGATGGGGTTGAGTGAGGAGTATATTGACAAGTTTTATTAATTCCTACAAAATCTTATGTATGACCACTTATTTCATTTACTCCGAAACATAGGCATGTATCTCTCATGTCACAATAATAGCTAACATTTACATAATACTTTAAAGGCTACAAAGCTTGTTACAAATACCTCATGTTAGCCTCACAACAGCCATAGGAAGTAGATGCTGTTATTTTTATTCCATCCTGCTTATCATTTCATTTTTAAAATATTTATTTATTTGTTTGTTTACTTTTAGTTTGCAGCATTCAGTTCCACAAACTTTAGAGTTCCAAATATTCTTCCACTCCCTCTCCTCCCTCCTCCCTCCCATTGTGGCATGCAGTCTGATATAGGTTCTACAAATACCTTCACATTAAATATTAGTCAAGGTGTAAAGAAGGATTATAACCAATGGAATGAAAAATGAGAAAGAAGGGGAAAAAAGAGCAAGTAGTTTATTTTAATTTGCATTCAGACTCTGTAAATATTTCTCTGGATGTGGATAGCTTTTTCCATAATGAGTCCTTTGGGGTTGTCTTATAACCTTGTATTGCTAAGATGAGTCCAGTCTATCAAAGTCAGTCATCACAAATACAATGTGTCTATAATTATGTACAATGTTCTCCTGGTTTTGCTCCTCTCACTCAGAATCAATTTATATAAATCTTTCCAGGTTATTATGAGGTCCGTCTGCTTCTCATTTCTTATAGCACAGTAGTACTCCATTACATTCATATACCACAACTTGTTTAGCCATTCCCCAGTTGATGGGCACTCCCTTGATTTCCAATTCTTTGCTACCACCAAAAGAGCTGCTATAAATATTTTTGTACAAATAGGTCCTTTCTCAAATTTTTTATGTCTTTGGGATATAAGCCTAGCAGTGGTATTGCTGGGACAAAGGGTATGCACAGTTTTATAGCTTTTGGGGCATAGTAGAAATATCTTAAGAATTATTGAATTATCTGAAAGCCATGATAAAAAATAGCCCAGACATCATACTTCCAAGAAATTATAAAGGAAGACTGTGCCAGTATCTTAGATCCAGAGAGTAAAATAGAAATTTGAAACAACCATTTACCTCCTGAAAGAGATCCCAAAATGAAAACTCCCAGGAATATTATAGCTAAATTCCAGCACTCTTATATGAAACAAAAAAGATACTTCAAGTAGCTAGAAAGAAACCATTGAAATATTGTGGAGCTAAAGTGAGGATCACATAAGGTTTAGCATGTTATTAAAGGAGTGGAGGGCTTGGAATATGATACTCTGGAAGGCAAAGGAGCTAGAATTACAACCAAGAACAACCTACTCAGCAAACCTCCATCAGGTGAAAAAATGGATATTTAATGAAATAGACTTTCAAGCATTCTTCATGAAAAGACCAGAGCTAAATAGAAAATTTGACTTTCAAATACCATATTCAAGAAGCCCAAGAAAGAGAAATCACAAGGTTAAATTGTTTATATTCCTATATTAGAATTATTAAGGCATTTAAAAAGAGTGTATATACGGGGCATGGATGTGAGAAGGGGAAAGGAAGGGTAGAATAAGGGAAATTATGTCATTGAAAGGAGGCATTAAAAGAACTTTTATGTTGGAGGTGAGGATGGGAGTGGTGTGCGATGCTTGAGCCCTATTGGATTTGGCTCAAAGAAGGAATAACATATAAGCTTAGTTGGATATAGAACTATCTTACTGAACAGGGAAGTAGGAGGGGAAGGGGATAAGAGAAGGAGGGTGGAGACTGATAAAAGGGAGGCAGTGATCAGAAGCAAAAAAGACTTGAGGGACAAGGGTAAAAAGGGAGAGAGTAAAGAATAAATGGGGGAAATAGGATGAAGGGAAATAGGCAGTAATTATAACTGAATGTGAATGGGATGAACTCATCCATAAAATGGAAGTAGATAAGAGAATGGATTAAATACCAGAATCCAACAATAAGTTGTTTACAAGAAATACCCTTGAAACAGACACATACAGAATAAAAATAAGGAACTGGAGTAAAATATGTTTCAGGTGAAGTTAAAAAAGAGGTCACAATCATTTCAGAGCAAAAGCAAAAATAGTTCTAATTAAAAAAGATAAGCAGGGAAACCACATTTTATCAACAGTACCATAGACAATGAAATAATACCAACATTAAACATGCACCATGTGGCACAGCACCCACATTCTTTTTTTTTTTTTTTTTTTGCTTTTTGGAGGGCAGTTGGGGTTAAGTAACTTGCCCAAGGTCACACGGCTAGGTTTTTGTTTGTGTGTGCGTTCAGTGTCCGAGGCCAGATCTGAACTCAGGTCCTTCTGACTCCAGGGCCGACGCAGCACCCACATTCTTAAAGGAAAAGTTAACTGAGTTACAGGAGGAAATAGACAGTAAAACTATACTTTTGAGGGACCTCAACTTTCCCCTTTCAGAATTATATAAATCTGACCATAAAATAAACAAGAAAGAAGTTAAGAAGATTAATATAATTTTAGAAAAGCTAGATATGGCAGACCTCTGGAGAAAATTGAATGGGAATAGAAAGTAATATACCCTTTTCTCATCTGTACATGGCACCTTGACAAAAATTGACTATTAGTGCATAAAAACTTAACCAAATGAAGAGAAGCAGAAATTTTAAATATATCCCTTTTAGATCATAATGCAATAAAGGTCATGGGAACAGATTAAAAATTAATTGGAAACTAATCCTAAAAAATGAGTGGGTCAAAGAACAAATAGAAACAATTTCATCAAAGAGAATGACAACAATGAGACAGAATACCAAAATTTATGGGATGCAGCCAAAATTGTACTTAGGAGAAAATCTGTATCTCTAATTGCTTCCATCAATAAAGTAGAGAAAGAGCAGATCAATGAAGTGGGCATTCAACTTAAAAAAAAACAAACCCTAAATAAAGAGAATAAATTGAAATTCCCCAATTAGGCACCAAATTGAAATCCTTAAAATCAAAGGAGAGATGAATAAAATCTAAAGTAAGAAAATCATTGAACTAATAAATAAAACTGAGAGTTGATTTTATGGGGGAAAAGCCCAATGAAATATGTAAACCATTGGTTAATTTGATTTAAAAAAAGAAGAAAATTAAATTACCAGAATAAAAAATGAAAAGGATGAATTCACCACTAATGGAGATGAAATTAAAGCAGTTATTGGGAACTATTTTGCCTAATTATATGCCAACCAATCTAAATGAAATGGATGAATATTTTCAAAAATATAAATTGTCCAAATTAACAGAAGAGGAAGTAGAATCCATAAATAACCCTATCTCAGGAAAGAAATTCAACAAGCCATAAATCAACTCCCTAAGAAAAAATCCCCAGGACCAGATGAACTTATAAGTGAATTCTATCAAACATTTAAAAAAATTCCAATATTATATTGGAAACTATTTGGAAAAATAGGTGAAGACACAAATATGGTACAGATACCTAAAATCAGGAAAAGTAAAAACAGAAAGAAAACTATACCAATTTCTCTAATGAGTATTGATGCAAAAATTTTAAATGAAATACCAGTAGGGAGATTACAGCAATGTATCACAAAGACCAAATGTAGGGCTGACTCAATATTAGGAACACTATCAGCATAAGTAAGTAGATCAGTAACAACAACAAAAACCATGTGATTATCTCAACAGGTACAGAAAAAGCTTTCAACGAAAAACACTAATTTCTATAAAAAACACTAGAAAGCAGAGTTTTTATGGCTATGGGAATCTGAAGGTCTTCCCTGCCCCTTTGTCCCTTGATAGGCTTAAGTGAATCTGAGAACTTTCCCTGATTTGAAAATATACTCTGCTCCCTAATAGGCTGAATATGGTCACATGGAGCCTGTAGAAGGGGCTTGTTTTTCAGGAATGCCCACACCTTGTTATTTTGTGATTGGGCAGTGGGTCAAGAGGGTTATGATATTCTCTGATCCAGGAGAAGGCTATATATACCCTGTAAGAGGTTTTACTTTGGGGCTCACTTTGGAAAGAGTTGTGTGATTTGTCCAGATGAGACTCAGGGCAGCCGTTGAGTGCCCCTGGCTTTGAAAACCCAGATGTTGGTGCTTCTCTCTTTGGTAACTGACTAGGTATGGTCAGACAGCTGGAAGTCCTGTCTGCTGATCTGTTTCTCTGTATTTTTTTGTCTGCTTATAACTTCTATTTGTTTTTTCTGAAGTTCAGGGTGCTTTTCCCCCTGAACTAGGAAAATGATATATGTTTGATTGATTAAAGTAAGATTGTTAATCCATTTTGAGTTGCTTTCCTTTAGAAAAGCAGATCTAGGGGTGGCTAGGAGTCAGAAGGACCTGAGTTTGGATCTAGCCTCAGACACTTAACACACACAAACAAAAACTAGCCGTGTGACCTTGGGCAAGTTACTTAACCCCAATTGCCCTCCAAAAATCAAAAAAAGCAAAAAGAGAGAGAGAGAGAGAGAGAGAGAGAGAGAGAGAGAGAGAGAGAGAGAGAGAGAGAGAGAAGAAAAACAGATCTAAAAACCTGTGCTAGCAGCCATCCTGGGTATACTAGGGTGCTTGAAGCTACACAGAGGAATAAATGGAGCTTTCCTTAAAATGATTAGTGTTTATCTAAAATCATCAGCAAGCATTTTCTGTAGTGGGGATAAGCTAGAAACCTCAATAAAGGGTGATATCATAAACAAATTAGGGGAGCATGAAATATTTTACCAGTCAGAACTATGGATAAGAGAAGAATTTATGACCAAACAAGAGAGAGAGAGAGAACATTATGGGAGCTAAAAGTAGATAATTTTGATTGCTGCTGTTTAGTCATTTTCAATTGTGTCTGACTCTTTATCATGTCTTCTGGGGTTTCTAGGCAAAAATACTAGAGTGGTTTGCCATTTCCTTCTCCAACTCCTTGACAGATGAGGAACTGAGGCAAACAGGATTAATCGACTTGCCCAAGGTCACAGAGCTAATAAGTTGTCTGAGGTAAGATTTGAAATCAGGTCTTTCTGACTCCAAGGTCAACACTGTATCCACTGTGAAAGTTTTCACACAAAACCAATGCTCGTCAAAGCATATGAACAGGCAGTTTTGGGGAAGAAGAAATCAAGGCTATAGTGAACTGATCCAACCATTCTGGAGAGCAATTTGGAGTTATTCCCAAAGGGCAATACAACTGTTCATACCCTTTGACTCAGCAATACCACTCCTAGGTCTGTGTCTGAAGGAGATTTTTAAAACTCCCAAAAGGACTTATATGTACAAAACTATAGAAGCAATTTCCCCCCACATAATAGTATTTTTTTTCCAACTACATGTGAAGATAGTTTTCAAAATTCATTTTTATAAGGTTTTGGGTTCCAATTTTTTTCCCTCTCTCCTTCCTCTCCCCCTCTCCAAGATAGCAAGCAATCTGAAATAGGTTAATCATGTACAATCATGTAAACATTTCCACATTAGTCCTGTTGTGAAAAAAGAATCAGAACAAAAGGGGAAAACCACAAGAAAGAAAAAAAAACAAAAACAAAAAAGTGGGAAATAGTATGCTTTGATATGCATTCAGATTCCCTAGTTCTTTCTCAGGATGTGGATAGCATTTTATATCATGAGTCTTTTGGAATTGTCTTGGATCACTGTATTGCTGAGACCAGCTAAGCCTATCAAAGTTGATCATCACACAATGTTACTGTTGCTGTATACAATGTTCTCCTGGTTCTCATTTCATTCAGCATTAGTTCATATAAGTCTTTCCAGGTTTTCCTGAAATCTGCCTGCTCATCATTTCTTATAATACAATAGTATTCCATTACACATTCCTATACCACAACTTGTTCAGCCATTCCCCAACTGATGGGTATCCTCTCAATTTCCAATTCATTGTCACCACATAACAAGTATAGCAATAATTTTTGTGCTGGCAAAGAATTGGAAATTGAAATGCCCATCAATTGGGGAATGGCTGAACAAGTTGAGGTATATCATTATGATGGAATACTATTGTGCTATAAGAATGAACAGGATGTTTTCAGAAAAACCTAGGAAAACAGAGCGATCAATGCAAGATGAAGTGAGCAGAACAAGGAGAACATTGTACACAGTAACAGCAATATGTACAATGATTGTCTGTGAATGACTAAGCTATTTTCAGCAACACGATGATCTAAGACAAATCCAAAGAACATGATGAAAAATGCTACCCCACCCCCCAAAGAAAGAACTGACGGAATTGGCAATGCAGATCAAAGCATACTTTAACATTTTTATTTTTCTTGAATTTTTGTCTGTGTTTTCTTTTTCAACATGACTAACATGGAAATATATTTTGCATGACAGCACACCTGTAATCTAAATGAAATTACTTGCCTTTTGAAGATGGAGACAGGGTCAAAAGAGAGGGACAGAATTCAGAACTCAATTTTTAAAAAAAATGAATGTTAAAATATTTTTATATGTAATTGAGAAAAATAACGTGAGAGAGAGAAAAGAATGATTGATAAATTACTAGAGGAGATGTGATTGGTTTTGAAGTAGGAAGTAACTATAGGGAGAAAATTACAACTCCTTAAAGTGGTAAAAAGTATGACTCTCAGAGAACAGGTCAGGTAGGGAGGAAAAATGAAATATTTATGTTACAAGCAAATACAGTGGAATTATATATATATATATATATATATATATATATATATATATATATATATATATAAGCAAAGGAATTATATAGATAAAATTGCTTCTAACAGAATAAAATAAATATCTTAAAATAATCTTTTTCAAAGTTTTCAAATGGCAGAGGTTGGGAGAAATAGGTATGTTATGGTCCCTTCTCCCACAGATTTTGCAAGTACAATATGCAGTTTTGTTTTTTGTGTTTTTTTTTTTTTTTGCTTTTTGAAGGGGGGGAAGGTAAGGCAATTGGGGTTAAGTGACTTGCCCAAGGTCACACGGTTAGTTTTTGTGTTAAGTGTCTGAGGCCAGATTTGAACTTAGGTCTTCCTGACTGCAGGGCTTGTGCTCCATTCACTGTGCCACCTAGCCACCCCAAATATGCAGTATTTTTAGACAGTTATTTTTGGTGTTCCTATTCAGGAGATGAGGAAGGGGTGTGGGTGAAGATGAAGGAAGAAAGAACACTAGAGAATTCCAAATCCCTTTACAAAACAACAGTTTTCAAGCAGAGTTTACGTTTTCATGAGAGTCAATCAAGGATCTTTCTGTTCACATGAAATCTCCTTTTTCTATCCAGATGAGATGTAAAATAAGTCCTGAAACAAACTGATCAAGCAGAAGTTTTTGCTTTATCAAGCAGAAACCTGTTACTTGTATGTAAAGTACTTAGACTGTTCGACTTGCTGTGTAGTTATTAGCAGTCTCATGAATATTTTCTTCTGGTATATACTATTCATAAACCACAGATATAGATATGGAAATGAGAATGAATAAGGCATTTATTCTGCACTTACATTGTCTTTAAGTCCTAGGAATACTAAATAGAACCCCTCCAGGCTCCCTGCCTTTGCATCAGTTATTCTCATGCCTAGAATGCATCCTTTACCTCTTTACCTCTGCCTTGTAGAGTTCCTAGGTCAAACCTCAGTTCGGGTATAACTTCCTAAACATGTCTTGTTCTGATCCTCTCTATTGGTAGTGCCCCACTGAAATTACTTCATATGTATTTTGTGTTTACTGGCCTACTTATTATTTCCCTCCCCTTCAACTCTCCTCCCTCCCCCAGAATATAAGCTCCTTAAGGGCAGGGACCACTTTGTTTTTGTCTATTTACCCTCCCATTACTTGGCACATAGGCACTTAAGAAATGAAGGAATGACCTTAGACATCTTTTAATCCAATCCTTTACTCAGTGAGTACTGAAATCTGTCTCCTTCCTTCCAATTTTTGCCACTCATAGCCAAAACTCCAACAGCAGCTTAGATACAGCTCTATTTAGCCTACACTAATTCTGATGAACTGAAATCTTAGAAAGCTTGTGCTTAGTGCAACCATAGAAAGTAGAGTCCGTAATAGAGCAATCTTCCCTTAGAATTTCAAAAGATATAATAAATCTTTGCTCTCACTCTTGGAGAACACATGCAATTCATGCAGTATCACTGAGTACATATCCTCACAGGATAAATAAATGTGAACAACAATCTAGATGCCACCAGGCAGATACAATCAGTTGCTCAAGGTTTACTGGGCTCCTTTTTGGCCCTTTGATCTAAGAAACTGCCCTCTAGCTTTCCTGAGGCAGATGCATTTTTTCACACTGACCACAGTCACAAAATCTTTTTAATTCATGGATGTAGAGCCAGAAAAATCTTAGGAATTATCTAATCCAATCCTTCCTCATTTTACAGAGGAACAAGCTGAGACCCAGGGAGATTAAGTACTTTTCTTGAGTCCACATAGGTACTGAAATTTAAGCCAGGTCCTCCAAGACCAAATCTAATTGTTTTGTCATACAGTAGTAGCTGGCTGGCCATTTTTGTCTTCTGACATAGTGGGGCTGGGGAGGGCCTGTAGGAAGGATAAGGATGGGGAAAGAATGGATATAGTTTAGAAACCAGTACCTAGAGTGGTTGTGGAATCTAATGACTTAAATGTGAAACTTCCTAAAGTAGATGAGATGTATTAGCTGGCCATGAAAAGTCTCTTCTAGCTGTAACTTTCTAGAATCTAGCTCTTAGATGTATTTAAAGCTTGCTCTGCCTGTTGAGTACCATGGACAGCACATGAGCACATACTATGGCTTCTGCAGCAGGGTCCATAAGTGATAGTGTAGATTTGAGAGCCTCATCCACAGAAATTTAGATATATTTCTACATATCTGGCCTTGAATTAAAAACTAGAAGATACTTCCTCCAGTAACATGGTTAATAATTGAGTGTTCTATGTGTCATTGTGAAATTTGCATTGTATAATGAGACTCTTGAAGTTTTCTAAAGTTTCTGCCTGTGGCCTAAAGTGTAAGAAAGAACAATTGTGCTAATTTAATATAAGTCTAAATGTGTTAGGATAGATAATAGGTTTTATGAAACTGAATTTCCAGAATGCCATGGCATTGATAGGGACTGAGCTCTGGAAGACAGTCAAATTACATTTGGGCCACTCTCAAAGAACTCTCTGAAGAACCATATTATTAAGGACACATAACAATGACCCAGTAAAGTCAATTGAAGCAACAAGGCCCTTGTTCGTGAGCATTGTGAACAATCAATTCAAATTAGAAATGAGATCAATAATCAAAAGCATTTATTAAGCTCTTAATATATTCTAGTTATTTAATAGTTTCTGGAGAAAAAAGACTAAAATTGAAACAGTTTCTAGTCTTATGGAGTTCACATCCTATTTAGAGAATCAAGGGGCCTGTGGGCAGCAAGTCTTCCTGTGGGCTCCCCCAGTATGTGCTGTGAAAATGTGTTCTGACTTTGAGCATTATGGTACTTTGTTCCTAGAAAGTCACATCTATCTGCCTTTGCTCCTAAACTGAGAGTGGATGGAAATAGTGGGGCCTGGGAGGACCCAGACTCAAAATTTCCTGGCATTGGATGACTAGAATTTACATTTCCAGGAGTATTATTTTAGGAGGAGATAGGAAGAGGCACTTTGATTGTAAACTCCCTGAGATAAGCACTGTCTATTCATCATTGGTTTATCCCAATTTTTGCCACATCATTGCTTTGTAGTTGTCTGCACATAGGAGATGACTAATGTTGGTTAAATTGAAAGAAATTAGCTATTTTTAGGGACCAGTCAGGGATATATTTTTTTAGATAGAGAATATACTGTTACTTTTATCCTTCTGCTAATCCCAATTTTCAACCACACTGGTTTGGTTAGCTTTGGTTGTATTTTTCCATTGCTCTCCTTGTGGACTGATGCAATCTCAGGAACTAAGCAGATGTGTCGCTGAAAGGGCTGTGTTTCATTTTCATCCCTTTGTGTTGCTGCATTAATGAGACTTGGTGATGGTTGGTGAATGTTCTGCAGAATGATAAAGGAAGCCACCCAAGGCTGCAACTGCCACAGCTGTATTGTGGGAAGAACACCCATCTGGGGAGAAAGAATGTGGTTAGGAAGCCCATCAGATATGCTTTTCCTTGCTGCTGAGGTTGCCAAAGTCCCACCCTCATGTCATCACTTATTTCTTCTGCTTTAGACATGGACCTTTAGCTCATGTTAATCCCTTTAAATTATTTAGTAGAGTTTTTAAACATCTCAAATGGTGTCACAGAGTGTTTTATTCCTTCTAACAATACTCCTAGGAAAATGTGGGTGAACCCTGACTGTTTCCTCTTGTTGCAGGAGGAAACAGTCCTCCTGACCTCACTCAGACACATACAGAATGTAGATTGCCTTGCTTCTCAGTCTCTGTCCTGTGTCCTTTCTTTTGCTGTAACCAACCTAAACGAGCATCTATTTTTAAATATGTGTGGTCTTGAAAGGTTCTGCATTTGATCCCTTTGCCAGCCCCTCTGACCTTGAAGAAAAGTCCCAGAATCACTAGGCTGCCTTAAGGAAATAGCTGCCTCTCACAACTAAATAAGGTTATTTCTCTCCAGCAGGTGGGAAGAATTAGTTCTTAAAATTGGGCCTCAGTATCTGGCAGGCTCTGGCACTGATAAAGAAAAATCTGAGGGCCTTGTGATGGCCCCACCCCTAGCCTGATAAGACTTGCTTAAACCTAGAAAACTGAGTTTCCTTTCTTATCACCACTTGCAGGTGGAGATGCTGATGAGAAGTTAAATGCCCAAAAGAGAGAAGGGGAGAATGGAAGGGTTTGGCTAAACAAACCCTAGGTAACTGAGAGTAAAATAAACACTGACAGGGTAGGAGAATACCCAGAAGAGTGGGTTTCTCTTGCTCTCTGCTTGCACCTTAAACTAAGGGAGGAATTCTTAAGAAAAACAAACAAACAAACAACTTCCTCCTAAAATATGATAAGCAAGAAACTCATCAAGTATTTCTATCGACGCTGATATCACAACTGTTCTCTTCTTTGTTACTAGCCCATTTTTCATTCTGGATCCCCAAATTAACATTTCCTTTTAGTCTTCTGAAGCACCTGACATGGGTGAAGACAGCCAGGGCTCTTCCCTGGAAATGTTTGTTCCCCTGAAGAATGTAATCACAGTGAGCATTTTCAGAAGAGCAAATGCAATTTATGCCTATTAAGTTGTCATGTACTTCTGTTAGTAAAATATAGGACATCTCTGCATAGGAAAATGTGTGTGGGGAGAGGTGACTAAGTATAGTACCAGGCTTTTCTCACTTGTCTGCTAGGCCCTGGAAAGACATCCTCTTAGCTTTTGATGGCTTTACCTGGAAATCCTTTCTCTCTCCTCTTAACTCTTCTCAATGACTGTTGTTGGTTTTCACCAACTCTGGGTAAATGTTTTCTATTGTTATCTGTGGACAGAAAAAATAGGGAGGAACATCAGGTGCAATTCTTTTTTTTTTTTTTTTGAGGGCAATTGGGGTTAAGTGACTTGACCAAGGTCACACGGCTAGTAAGTGTTAAGTGTTTGAGGTCACATTTGAACTCAGGTCCTTCTGACTCCAGGGCCATGCTCTATTCACTGCGCCACCTCGCCACCCCAGGTGCAATTCTTTAATGTGAATTTTAGCAAATATCTCCTGCCTTGCCACCCCCCATTTCCAACAACCCTATCCTCTTGTGGGAGACTTCTTGGACCTGGAGGTGCTGGGTTTGTGGTTTCTCTCTCCCCTGACTGTCTATTCAAAGTGCTGTATAAAAGTGTGTTATCTTTATGTTTATTCCATCAATTCTGGAGTTCCTGCTACTTCTCTCATAAGGTCTCCTCTTTCTTCATATTCTTCCTTATTGCCAACTTTTCTTACACTCTTCCTTCAAGCCCCCAGATCCTTTTTAGGGCCCTGAAGGCAAATGATTTCAACTTAGAAACCCCATTTTCCAATGGCCTTAGGCTCAATTCCTTACTTACCTACAAATGTTCTGCACCACTCCTCTTTTTATATTGTGTCTTCTCTGCCCTCTGAATGGAGACCATGAAGTAGTGACAATACATTCCTAGCATTCAGTAAGACTTCCCTCCATCATATATTTGGGGAAATAGTTTTTCATCTTTGCAAACTCTCCAGTGAGTTGCTGATGTAGTTTCTTTTGATGAGACATGGCAGATTGCATTTTCATCTTTTCTAACTACTCAACTCCCCTACTCCCCAGGCATCAACTTTACTCACAAGGCTTCCCAAAGCATCCCTTCTTAGGTTGCTGCCAGGTAAGAATAGCCTGTAGCCATCTAGGCTTGTAGAAATCTGAATATCCAGAAAGTCCACAGAACATAACTGAGGAAAAGAAGATGAAATTAATTATTTTCTCAACAACCTGGATACCTCTGATAATCTTACTCACCGCTATTCCCATTTTATTCCTGCTATGTCCTCAGGGGTTAGTACAAACCTTAGAAGGGTTGAGTATATTGAGCCACTGGAACTCTGGGCTGATAGTGAAGAATAAGTAGCTATAGCAAGAGGGGGCACAACCTAGTTCAACTTTGAGGTTAACATCACCTCAATTGTTGAGAGCTTCAGTGAATGTTGGAAAAGTCATAGGCTTTTTGGGAGATAAAAAAATTTTATGGGATCTGAGCTTCCAAAACAAAGAACCTCTTACATTCCAGTTTACTTTATCCCTGACCCAAAGGTCAGGGAATAATGTCCCTCAGTCACTCAAGAGTTCAGACACTCTGTCTTCATTTTAGGGGAGAGGGAAATTGTGGATAAAAGAAGTCAGAACTGTTATCAAGAATGGTGTGTGTGTGTGTGTGTGTGTGTGTGTGTGTGTGTGTGTGTGTGTGCATGTATGTGATAAAACAGGAGAATTGTGTGTACTTAGCTGGAGAATGGAAAGCAGTTCATACTATTTTCCATGAAGAGATCTCGACTGAGAAATGGGAATCCAACTTCTTCAGTTTTCAAGTTCAGTGCCATCATGTTAGCACAGAAAACATCCATGTAGTACTTGGATTGGAGAAACAGGCCATCTGAGCATCCTTTCTAGGGACCAGAAAACCAGGGAGCATTGAATTTCATTTTGGTGGCAGGAAGGAGTAGCAGTTGTTATAAGAGAAAAATATGTGATTTTGAAATGGATCTCATATATTGTCAGTGTATGTAAAATGAGGGCTTTTGCCAATCTTCTTTCTGCATGATATCTTATAACATGTGTAACTGGGACTCTAACTCTAGTTCTTTTTAGGACTTATCCTGTTTGTTGTCTTCTGGAATAGCATCTGTAGTAGTGTTGCAGGCTCTGAGAGACCAGTAGTCCAAAGACCCATATACCATCTACTTGCCTACTCATTTCCATTCTTATCAAGTATAAATATTGAGTCCTTCCTATGCCAAATGAGTTCCTGAATTCTTAAAAGTGTTTTGAAATATTAAAGTGAACTCTTAGAGACAACTGTCCCCACTTCCAATTTTGGATCAGAAGCATCTGACAGAGATTCAGCCAAGTAGGGGAGACAAGGTGACATTTTTGGTTCCTCTAGTCACAAAAAGAGTGCAGAGAATTTTTCTGACAAGTGAAGATACACATAATTAGGAATCAGATTGCAATTTCAATCTGAAATCTGTAGGTGAGTAGTGAGTAAGGGCAATATGACTCTCTTTCAGGGAAAAAAGGCCATGGGCTATAGGCCACGTGGTAAAGAGAAACAATCTATTCTTCAGGTCTTTGATTTTGGCTCCAATAAAACATTGTCGTATACATGGTGGTAGCTGGAGGCCTCCTGTTCAACACTATGTAAATATGGTGCTATCTGGCCTTCTGGAGCAATATAGCCCACAAAAGAGTCACTTACCATTTTGGCAAACAGGAAATAGAGGAGTTGGTGTGACAGTGCATAGCCTATGCAGCCAGGCTTAGTCATGAGTTCCCTGCAGAGGTCACTGACAGTGCAGGGCTGTAAGCCCTCCTTCCTGAGAAGCAAGCAGTCCCAGGACGTTATTTGGAGAAAACAATAAAAGAAGTTCAGAGGAACTGTATAACTGGTTTTGAGCTTGAAAAGCATATGGAATTCACCTCCAGAGAAAGAATTGGTGGAATCTGAATGCAGATCAAAGCATTAAAAAGAGCAACAGTAGCAATTTTACTTTTCCTGTTTTTTTCTTGGGGGGACCTCTTTTGCAATGTCATTCATACAGAAATATGTTTTTTACGACTGCACATGTATAATTTATATCAAATTGCTTGCCTTTTCAAGGATGGTAGAGGGAAGGGAGTTATGAAGAGAATTTGGAACTAAAAAAAGAATCTTAAACATGTCATTACATATAACTGGAAAATAAATACATTTTCACTTGAAAAAAAAATAAAATGTGCAAAACATTTGTTTGCTTTACTGAACAGCAAAAAAAGCATACTGAAATGGAAGCAGCTGTTGTGTTGTGTTATGTTTTTATATGAGGGGTAGCTGATAGTACTTTTCTTTCCATAAAATAAAAAAAAGGCAATTAAACTCACTTGGTTCCTAGTAAGAGCGTCATGCATGAATCACTTAATTCTTCTGAAAAAAAACTTGAGTTGTCCAACTTGGAGTAGATCAGAGAGCTGTTTGTGTGACTCCATGAATGGGGGAGATTCCAAAATCCTGGCTGGAGCGTCTCTCGAAATTCTGTCAGAGGGAAATTGACCAGGGAGAGAAAGCAATTTTACACGAACTCTGATACCAGATGTCCATCCTACTGATGCCCTGGACATACATAACCCATGCCCAGGTTTCTTGCACCTCACAAATATAGGGCTAGGGTCTTGTGACCTTCACCAGCCACTTGAGAATAGAAGTTGAAATCATTCAGGAAATATATTCTCATCCATAGGAAGAGGCCCCTACTACAGTCAGTCAAATAAATATTTGTTAAGTGCCTACTACTATTAAAGCATTGTAGTAAGATTGGGGACATGAAGAAAGGAAAAAGACAGTCCTAGACCTGGAGGAGCTCACAATAAACCCCCGAAGAAGAGCAATACTAGTGATGATACTTAAGTTTCCTTAAAAAAACAAACAAACACATACACACGTACTTCTAGTTCAGTTAGAAAGTGAGGGAGTCATAAGACCTAGCCACAGTTAGAGTTTTTATACGGGATGACATATAGTGACATGTCATTTAATGCTAATTTTCCCCTGTGGAGTCATTTCTCCAAGTAGAGAGACCTAGAAATGCCAGAGGCAGCTTTTTAGAGGCAGAAGGGACTGTGAAAGGAGAGACTTCCTTTAATTCCTCTGTTGAATGCCTGTGTACTTTGTAAGGAGGCTAGATGGCAATTTGTCTATCCAACCCCATAGCTTTGCCAGAATCATTCAAGCAAAGGAGATTAGATTAGTTTCCCTAGCAAATAAACCTTCTGACTTGCACAATATTTACCTTTTAAGTACTTAGAGTCACTGAGCTTGAGATAGATTGTGGCTCTGGTGATGAGTGGTAACACCTTCTTCACTGTCTTCTCTACCCTCAGGCTCAGGGGCTTCAGGGCAGGCTCCTGGCCCCATTTCCCCAAGACACCATTTAGTTGCACTGTGAAGGAATATGACAGACCTGGGAATGAGGTCTTGCCCCACTGGTGTGCTTTGGCTCTTCTTATTCAGATAAATGTTGCCTGAATCTTATTCCTGTGTTAATACACAGGATAATTTTAGGGAGAGGCTCTGGCCCCTGAAATCCCACTATCATTGTTCTACTTCTTTCCACCAACAGGGAGGTACCACTCCCTACTCCTACCCCCTTTATGGGTGGAACTGGGATTGGAAGAACTGGGGGACTGGAAATAAGGTAACCTTAGCTCTTCATTTTCTCTGTTTTCACCTAAAACAAATCCTTTCCTGAACTCTACCCATTTTCCTCAAGATTAAGACCCCTTCTCTCTTCACTGAGGTGTTCTGGGAATGAATGAAGTCATGAAAAGGAAATATATTTATGGATTTTTGTAGTTTGGAGAGGATTGGATCCTTAGAAAGTTGGAGAAGGAAGTGGCCTTAGTAGAACTCAGCTAAATTCTGCCTGAGGCTACATTTAAAAAAAAATCAGTTTGAATAATAGTTATCATGTGTCTGAGATGAGTAGGGAAAATGGTGACAGGTATTTTCCAGCATTGCAATTGTTCTTTCTCCTCCTTGTCATTAACATGGTCAAAAAATACCGACTATCCTCCTACCATTCTCAGTAAGAACTAGAGATGAGCACTTTCCCTTTCATCCTAGGGTCCCAATACTGGGGTCACTTTCTTGGTAATCTCTTGTGTTTGGGAAGGTAGGCGAGAAAAGCCTGTTGGGGAAAAAAATCATTATACATAGTAAGGCCCAAAGCCAGACCACATGGACATAAGTAAACCTGCTTCAAGCCCTAGCAACATCATCTCCTAGGACTTTCTGGCACCACCAATTCCAGCTCCAGGAGGGCTGAGCTGGCAGCCAGCATGGAAGAGGATTAAGAAGGGCTCCCCTTACCTCCAGTGGGAGGATCACTTTTGTAGTTAGAAGCCTGATGGAAACAATCCCAAACCAAGATCTTGACACCCAGGTTGTTTGCTCCCTTACGGCTAGTTATTACCAGTCTAAGGGGTTATGAATGGCCCCACATCAGAGCATGCTCTCTCTGTCTGACTTGGCCTTTCTCCAGGACATTGCCATAAGAATATTCTCCTCTTCCAAAGCTGAACAAACACTTCATCATTTTCCCAGAACCTCTAAACGTCTTTGGGTACAATGCAGTGTGAACTGAGGTTAGAGTAGGGGAATGGTTTGCCCACAGGTGACCCAGAGAACTAACAGAAATGTTTTTTATTTAACTCTCTATTAAACAAGAATATTTTCTTCTACCTTGTTAGCACAAAGAGAAAATAACATGAGCCCTGGAGACTGTTTGCTTTGGTCTGAGAAGCTGGACTATTGCATTTTTATTCTTTAGGGACCTAGGCTTCCAAATTATTTTCTTCAATGTTTAACACAATTATTTTTACTTCTAAAAACCCAAGAAGCACAATGCAAGGGTATTTTCCAGGCAGTCAGAGGCCAAATGAGAAAAAAAGTACTCTTCCTAAATTACCAAAACATAAAGTTCAGCTTCAGTTAATCTCCTATGCCTAAGGTTAGCAAATCAGTTGAAAAGTCTAAAAACAATTTGGGTTGCTAGTCATCCTGTGGAAGAGAGGAAGTCACACCACCTTCCAGTACCCAGAATCCTGATACTCCATCCAGGTTAAGCTCCCTGAATCTCTTCCCCAGGAATGAGGTGGCTTTCTCCAGGGCAGGAAGGATCATCCTCCCCATGGCCACCTTGCTCTCTGAGAGGTCCTGTTGTTGGAGAGAGAGAGGTGGCAATAGTAATGGCAGCAGCAGCAGCAGCCCCATTAGGTACATGCCTTTGTTCCCTGCACTCAGCCAAATGTTCACAGTAGTTCCTGTACTGGGCACCTTACATACTCTCCTCCCTCCTTCCCCCTCTTCCTTCCCACTGGATAAAATAAGAGACAAAGAGTTTTCCTGTCACAAATAAACAGATATGTAAGTGCCCACAGAAGGGCCACCCGTGCACTCTAGGACAGCTGATTTGGTACTGGCCAAGGATAGTCGGTAAAGGGCTATGCAAACAGTGTGCTGAATATGGCTTTGCTCAGAGTCTAGGACCCCTGTAGAGCTCAGTGTGACTGGTTTAAATGATAGATGGGGTTAGTGGCTCAGGAATCCATTTCTACCAAAATTTTTGGAAATCCTTAGGCACAACGTTTAGAGAAGATGGTAGCTACCCCACAATATTATGGTAAACAATTTTATAAAAATTAGTCATTCAGAAATAACATGGACTTGTTATGGCCTTAGTTCAGCCTTAAAATATTGGCAAGGTATGTCCTCTCTGTCCTGGAGTAACCTGTGAGAGCAGTCTAAGATCAGGTGGGTGTAGGAGCACTTGGTGTTCTTGTACTTAGAAGGTTTCTATTTATCCAGGACATAAAAAGGCCTATTAAAAATAACTTGCTTTCATTATGCCTAAGTTATCAGTTTTTTAATAAGGCAAGATGTTTCCATATTAATTGGAATTAATTCCTCACGTATAAAATAAGGGAATTAAACTCCATGATTACTAATATTTTTTTCTTCAAGCTCTAAAATTCTAGTTCTGAATGGACTGTAGGAAAACCAGTGATTTGGGATTGTCTTTTTTGATTTGTTCATTCCTTCTCCTTTTCTTCATCAATAATATCTAATATATCAAGGTCATGCTTTTTGAATATGGTTTCCACTTCCTCTTGGCCCAGGGTCTCTAGTGAATCATAACATTCTTTAGCAAAATGTACCATTTACAAATTTAATGTTCCTCTGAAAATGTCCTTGACATTTTTCTTCATTTTTTTTACTCTCCTTTGAATAGAGCCTGAAGAGAAATTAAAGAATTCATTGGATTATGAGCTGCTGCTGCATATTTTGCAGAAGGTAAAAAAAAAAAACCAACCCCATAGATTTTAATGCTTTTTCACTTTGAGACATATTTGGGCAGACTGAGTCTCTGCAAAGATGTGCTGCCACCTGCCATGTCAGCAGCAAACTTTCTGTAGCCTTTAAAAACTGAAATTTAAAAAGAAGTCGTTAGTTTCATGCTGTATTAGGGTGTCAGCACAATAGACAGCTTTTGATGCTTTGTTTCCATGGATGAAGCTATCAGAATGTATAAAAATATACTTGAGAGGAGGGAATTAATGCATTTTGAAACCATCTGCAACCTAAAAAGATGACAGGTGCTACCTATTCTTCTAGCTTTTAAAACTGCTGGCTTAATAGACTCCAGGGCCAACACTCTACTCACTGCGCCACCTAGCCACCCCTCACTGCCTTTATTTAACATGCACTTAACTTACCTTTGTTTATGTAGTGGGAATATAAATCATACATAGTATACAGACTTTGTTTTTTATTTTAGCAGCGTGTTGTTCTCTTGTATTTGGAGCAAAGATGAGATAAACATTGTAAAAAAAACACTTTGAAAGGATGGGAAAAGAGGAAAAATATGAAAATAATAAATAGGGAAGAATAGGAATTGGGTTCAGCAATTTTCCTAAGAAAAATAGAGCAGGGCTATACTTTTGATTTCTACTTGGAATTCTCCCCTCACAAAAGAGACATTTGTATGAGAAAAAAATGAAAAATGAGCCAAGTACATATATATAGGAAAACCAAGACCTCCTCTGTTCTCAAGGAGCTTACATTGTAATTGGACAGAGGCAACACAGAAAATAAAGTTCAACTACAAGGCAGGTGCTTACTTTTCATCAAGACATCAGATGCAATCGGGGTATATCAGATGCAGTCAGGGTACAGATAGTAAGACATGAGTGTCTTCTGTCTTACTGGAAGAAACAGAATTGGTGAACTCCCATTTCTTACAAGTAAGGTGAACAGTCAAGAAGGCTACATGGGTCTCGGGATGCAGGAAGTGAGGAAGAGGGAAGAGGGTAGAAGGAAGGAAAGGGAAACAGCTTCCCTGGTGGTGACTTCAAAGAGAAGGACGAAATAATACCTTAACGTAACATTGTCTAAAAGTCTAAGCCGGTAGAAAATAGGACACATCCTAACTGCAATTATGTTATATCACATTCTCTGACAAATAAGGTAGTTTGCTAAAGCTATAATCTTTTAATTGTGTCTGCCTGTAGATTTACTAAACCGCAGATCTGATTCATAGTAACCCACTCTTTTTTTCATTCATTGGCAGCCCTAAGGAAAGCTAGAGAGTGCTTTTGGCTCCCCAAGAGTACAGAGTCTTTCTCTGGATATTTTGTTAATCATTTTTCAATCCTGTTTGAAACTTTATGACCCTGTTTGGGGTTTTCTTGGCAAAGATACTGGAGTGGTTTCCCATCTCCTTTTCCAGCTCATTTTCCAGAAGAGGAAACTGAGGCAGAGTTAAGTGACTTGTCCAGGGTCACACAGCTAGTAAGTAGCTGAGGCCAGATTTGAACTCAGGAAGATGAGTCTTCCTGACTCCAAACCCAGTATTTTTTTTTCTGGAAAACTTTTTATTGTAGGTGGAACGGGACACAGTTGGACACAAGAAGCTAGATGATTCCAATTTTGTTGGCAACATCTAAAGCATTGTAGTCTGGAGCAAGACGGACATAGGCCTTCTTCTCTCCATCAGGCCAGATCAGTGTGTTGACCTTGGCCACGTCGCTGTCATACAGCTTCTTTACAGCCTGTTTGATCTGATGTTTATTGGCCTTGATGTCCACAATGAAGACTAGGGTGTTGTTGTCCTCAATCTTCTTCATAGCAGACTCAATGGTCAAAGGAAACTTAATGATGGCATAGTGATTGAGCTTGTTCCTGGGAGGGGCGCTCTTCCGAGGTTATTTGGGCTGCCTTCAAAGCCTCAGGGTCTTGGGCCTCCTGAAGGTGGGGGATGTTCTGATCTTCTTTTTGTGGCTGTGGACACCCTTCAGCACTGCCTTCTTGGCCTTCAAAGCCTTGGACTTGGCTTCTGTCTTGGGGGGGACAACAGCTTCCTTCTTCGCCTTCAGCACCATCTTGGGGGAAAGGCCAAACCCAGTATTCTATCCACTCCTCCACCTAGCTTCCCATTCTCTGTATATAGAAGCACGTTTTTCAGCATTTCTTTCTCCTGTGAAACAGAGATTTCTTGGGATATAATTTTCTAATTCTGAGTCAACCTTTTGAGTGTATTATGCATGGTTATGGTTATAACTATATGTGCCTACCCTTCATTCTCCTCCAAATCAATAATCAATCTACAAGAATGTATTAAACTCCTACTACATTGTCAGGTACTTTGCTAAATACTAGAAATACAAATAGAGAAGACAGGCCCCTGCCCTCAAAGTCTCCTTCCATTGAACTTATCAAGCTAGTTCCTGGTTGGGCCTCTAAATTAAAACTCGAAAAGCTAAGGAATAATAAAATATATTAAAAGAGTAGTTTCATTAACAACATCTTGTTTGTTATTTGTCACAGACTGTCCTGTATTCCCTGTGTGGGAAATATCCACCATCAGTGAAATAATACTCAGTGTTTCCTCTCTGAGCTAATTAAGGGGTTAAAGAACTGACAGCCCTCCCTCACAGATAATATCCTGAACCAGAGCACTGTGTGCTCTGAAGGTGAAGAGAGTTTCTGGAACTCTTCCTGATCTTCCCTGATTGTGGACTGGATTTTTAGGAAGAGGCCAAACTTCCTTGCTCACTACCAGCAAATAGGCTTCCAGATGATGATTATATGTCAGATGCTGTCAGAATCTAGGCTCACAAACATACTTTATCTTTGAACTGTCTGCTTCCAGGATGGAGACTCAGAGACAATAAATCCACCACACCTGGGTGGATAGGAGAGTCTGTTAGTCACATGATTCTTTTTTTTTCTCTTTTCTGTATTTAAAAAAAATTCCATTTAATTATTTTTAGTTTCCAACATTCATTTCCACAAGATTTTGATTTCCAAATTTTCTCCCCATCTCTCCCCTACCACCCATCCAAAGATGGCATACATACTGATTACCCCTTCCACCAGTCTGCCCTTCCTTCTATCCCCCATATGCTCCCCACTTACTCCCTTCCCCCTTACTTTCTTATAGGGTAAGATGAATTTCTATACCCCATTGCCTGTATATCTTATTTCCAGGTTGCATGTAAAAACAAATTTTTAATACTTGTTTTCAAAACTTTGAGTTCCAGATTCTCTCCCTTCTTTCCTCCTCATATACACTCATTGAGAAGACATGCAATTCAATATAGGTTATACATGTGTAGTTATGTAAAACATTTTTATAGTAGTCATATTGTGAAAGACTAACTGTATTTCCCTCCATCCTATCCCACTCCCCATTTATTCTATTTTCTCCTTTGACCCTGTCCCTTTTCAAAAGTGTTTGCTTCTGGCTATTCCCTCTCCCAATCTGCCTTCCTTTCTATCATCCTCCCTTCTTATACTCTTCCCCCCTACTTTCCTGTAGGGTAAGATATCCAATTGAGTGTATATGTTATTCCCTCCTTAAGTCAAATCCAATGAGAGTAAGGTTGACTTATTCCCTTTTACTTACCTGTTCTTCCTCTCCATTGTAACAGCTTCTTCTTGCCTCTTTTACATGAGACAATTTACCCTATTCTATCTCTCCCTTTCTCCTCCCAATATATTCCTCTCTCACCCTTTCATTTTATTTTTTGATATCATCCCTTCATATTCAATTCACCCTGTGCCATCTATCTATCTATCTATCTATCTATCTATCTACCTATCTATCTATCTATCTATTCCCTTCAACTGACCTAATACTAAGAAAAGTTTCATGAGTTATAAATATCATCTTTCCATGTAGAAATGTAAACAGTTCAACTTTAATAAGTTCCTTATGATTTCTCTTTCTTTTTTGCCTTTCCATGGTTCTCTTGATTCTTGTATTTGAAAGTCAAATTTTCTGTTTAGCTCTGGTCTTTTCATCAAGAATACTTGAAACTCCTCTATTTCATCAAATGACCATATTTTCCCCTGGAACATGATACTCAGTTTTGCTGGGTAGGTGATTCTTGGTTTTAATCCCAGGTCCTTTGACCTCTGGAATATCATATTCCAAGCCCTTTGATCCCTCAGTGTAGAAGCTGCCACCTCTTGTGTTATCCTGATTGTGTTTCCACAATATTCAAACTGTTTCTTCTTGGCTGCTTGTAATATTTTCTCCTTGATCTGGGAACTCTGGAACCTGGCTATAATATTCCTAGGAGTTTTCTTTTTGGGATCTTTTTCAACAGGTGATTTGTGAATTCTTTTAACCTCTATTTTGCCCTCTGGTTCTAAAAATATCAGGACATCTTTCCTTGACAATTTCTTGAAGGATGATTTCTAGGTTCTTTTTTTGATCATGGCTTTCGGGTAGTCTGAGAATTTTTAAATTATCTCTTCTGGATCTATTTTCCAGGTCAGTGGTTTTTCCAATGAGATATTTCACATTGCCTTCTATTTTTTCATTTGTTTGGATCTGTTTAATAGCATCTTCATTTCTCATAAAGTCACTTATTCCATTTGCTCCAATCTAAATCTGAGGGAATGATTCTCTTCAGTGAGCTTTTGAGATTCTTTTTCCATCTGGCAAATTTGGCTTTTTAAGGCATTCTTCTCCTCATTGGCTTTTTTAGCCTCTTTTGCCATTTGAGTTAGTCTATTTTTTAAGGTGTTACTTTCTTCAGTCAGGTTGTTGACTCTCTTTTCATGATTTTCT
The DNA here is from genome assembly GCA_011680675.1 of Gymnobelideus leadbeateri. Lineage (NCBI taxonomy): Eukaryota > Metazoa > Chordata > Mammalia > Diprotodontia > Petauridae > Gymnobelideus > Gymnobelideus leadbeateri. The sequence goes on along the minus strand of WOXC01010598.1, from coordinate 712,382 downwards.
TGCATCATTCTCATTTCTCTTCCCAATTTTTCCTCCACTTCTCTTATTTGGTTTTCAAAATCCTTCTTAAGCTCCTCTATACTCTGTAACCAGTTCATATTTCTCTTGAAAGCTTTTGGTGCAGGAGTTGACTTTGTTTTCTTCCTCCTGTTCCATGTTTTGATCCTTTTTGTCCCCCAAAAAGGAATCCAAAGTCAGATTGCTGTGCTTCTTTATGTTGCCACTCAATTACTTGACTTTTAGGCTTTTTGCCATAGTACAACTCTGCTTCCAGAGAGGAGAGCTTTATCCCAAATCTCTGAGGTTTTCACAGCTGTCAGAGCTATTAGTTGGCTGCCCTCTCTAAAGCTTCCAATGGCTTTGGCAACTGGTCACCCACTCTAGGACCTCCACCCTAGACAGCAATCCAGATCCAAGCAGGTTAAAGCAAGAGTGATTACCCCTCAGAATGGTTGCTTGGTCCCTCTACAATCTGCAGGACAGAAGCTCTGAAGCAGCCAAGTGGTGGTGGCTAATGTGCCTCAGCCACTTCTCCCTCTGGGGGCAGAGGCTGGACCGCACTCCCAGACCCCCCATTCCCAAAGTCCATTGACTCCTCACTTTGTCTTTGGCATTTATGGGTTGATAATTCTGGCAACTGCCACAGCTGCTGGTAATCCACTCTCTCAAAATAACTACAGTGGTGGCTTGTTGGCCCACCCTGGAGCTAAAACCTCGGGCTTACTTGGGGCTGGGCTCTGCTCCCAGCAATGTGCAATGGACCCTTCCTGCTGGTCTGCCAGGCTGTCTTCAGTGGGAGGTTTGTTTCTCTCTGTCACTTTGTGGGTTCTGTAGTCCTAACATTTGTTTAGAGTCATTTTATAGGTATTTGATGTGGTTTTGTGGGGAGAGCAGGGAATCTTCCTGCTTCTATGCTGCCATCTTGGCTCCTCCCCTCTATCCAGTGAGCTTTTGGATTTCCTTTTCCATTTGGTCAATTTTGCTTTTTAAGGCACTCTTCTTCTCATTGGCTTTTAGGACTTCTTTTGTCACTTGAGTTAGTCTATTTTAAAGGTGTTATTTTCTTCAGTGTTTTTTGGGGTCTCCTTCAGTAAGCTGTTGACTACTTTTTCTTGCATCACTCTCATTTCTCTTCCCAATTTTTGTTCTACTTCTCTTATTTGACTTCTAAAATCTCTTTTGAGTTCCTCCATGACCTGTGACCAATTCATATTTTTCTTGGAGGCTTTTGATGCAGGAGTTTTAACTTTGTTGTCTTCTTCTGGTTGTATGTTTTGTTCTTTGTCACCAAAGGAAGATTCTATGGTTTGATTTTATTCCTCTGTTTGCTCATTTCCCCAGCCAATTAGTTGACTTTTGAGCTCTTTGCCAATGTAGGCCTCTGCTTCCAGAGTGGAGAATGCTATGTCCCAAATTTCTGGGGTTTTGTACTGCTGTTGTCAGAGCTACTTCAAAGCACTTGTAAATTTTCAGTTCTTCTAAGGTCATATAATCAAAGGAGAGGTGTTTACTCCTCTCCTGGCCTATGGTCTGGTCTGTGAGTGAACACAAGCACTCTTTTCTGCCTCAAAACTGTGGGAAGATTCCTTCTCCACATCTGCCACAAACTCTGCCATGCCAGCATTCCTCCTTACCTTAGGACCACAACCCAAGACTGAGACCCAGATCCAAGCAGGCAAAACAAGAGAATCTTGCCTCAGTACCAGCAAAGAAATTCCTGCAATTGCCCTCTAATCAGCCACCTGATCCCCCACCATCTGTGGGACTGTAGCTCTGGAAGTAGCTGCTGCTGCCACTTCCACCACTGCCACCTCCGCTGCCCTAAGGCTGGAGCTTGATCATGCTCTTCTCTCACCCAGGTCCAACAGAGTTTCACTACAGATCTTCTACTTATCTTTGGTGTTTGTGGGTTGGTAAGTCTGGAAACCAACACAGCTGCCATTGATTTACTCCCCTGAGGCCTGCTCGGCCAGGTCTCTGCCCCCACAACCCATGCCAGACTCCCAGCCTGGCAACAGACCCTTCCTGATGACCTTCCAGACTGTCTTCACCTGGAGATATGTTTTCCTCTGTCATTTTGTGAGTTCTGTAGCTCTAAAATTTGTTTAGAGTAATTTTTTATAGGTATTTGGAAGTGATTGGGGGGACAAGCTCAAGCAAGTTCCTGTATTTACTCTACCATCTTGGGCCCACACTGTCTTTTATAAAAGCTAATTTATTTCTTTTTAGTTTTCAACATTCACTTCCACAAGATTTTGAGTTCCAGATTTTCTCCCCATCTCTTCCCTCCCCTCACCCCCAAGATTCTGTTTACCCCTTCCCCCAGTCTGCCCTCCCTTCTATCGTGTTCCCCACTTCTTAACCCCTTCTTTTCTTACACCATTCTTTAGTACCTAACCAAGAAAGATGAATAATTGTCATTTAATCCTCTTAGCTGAATCCTTGAATTCCTGCTTCCTCCTGTATATCCACAGCATGAGGCTGCTCACACAGAGCCTTTGGATGAACTCAATAAAACATTAGCTGAAATTCTTTCTGCTGAGGAATATGCAGTGCCACCAGAATTATTTGCTGGTAGGACAGTTTCACCTACTTTCCTTACAATTTGACCCAGGAACCAGCCCTTGGGCCAACAGTCTATCATACTTGACACTCCATATCCCAACTCCATGCCTTTGCATGGGTTGTCCCCCATGCCTGGAATGTACTCTCTCCTCACCTCCATCCCTAAGACTTTCCTTATTTCCATTGAAGTGAAACTCAAATGACATTTGTATATGAAACACTTCTGATCTTCCCAGTTGCTAGTGCATTTTGCCCTCAACTACCTCGTAGTTATTGTATACATAAATACATGCAGTATATATATCTACATATACAGACATGCATATTACAACACACACTCACATTGTCACTGATTAGAGAGTAAATTCTTAAGGGCAGGAACCAGTTCACTTTTTTCCATATCCTGAGCAATTAGAAGAGTTTCTGCCACAGGGTAGGGAGGCACTGAAGAAATGCTTTTTACTTGGTAGGCAAAAGTGTCTCATCTCTAGTGGCACAAATGTCATCTCACAGGACACTAATTCCAGAAAGTGTCATTAGTCCATGTGATACACATGATATACATATACACTTCAAGAACAAGCAGAAACAACTCATCAGGTTATTCAATTAATTTTCCTGACAACATAAAGACTCTATGACTGAATGTCATGCCTAGTCTTAACCAACAATCCAAATAGTGTTCTTGGTGCTATATATAGGGAACCACAAAGATAAGAGAATGTGAGTGTTCACCTTCCAGTTAAGCCTTAATGGCCAGAGGGACATGTCATGGGTAATTCAGGGAGTCAAAGAACACTTTAACTGGGATTTGTGATGATTTGCTGTTCGTTTCATATTTAAAGGAGCAAGTGGTTTTACTTTGTTAAAGAACTTTTCTCTCTCCCTCTACCAGCCCTCTGGAAATTCAGTCTCACTCTCTGAAAGTACAGCAATCATTTCTCAGGGGACCACAGGCCTAGTCACATGGGATGCTGCTCTCTACCTTGCAGAATGGGCCATAGAAAACCCAGCAGCCTTCACTAACAGGTAATACATGGGATAGGAGCTGAAGCAAACAAGGGGAAAAGTAGGTCGATACTTGCAGAAATATTAATTTGCTGCCTTTCCTTACTTCTCACACCTAGAAGAGTCTTAGAACTTGGTAGTGGAATTGGTTTTACAGGCCTGGTTATTTGCAAGATGTGCTCTCTCAAAGCATATATCTTCAGTGATTGTCACAGTCAGGTTCTTCAGCAACTCAAAGGAAATATCCTCCTAAATGGCTTCTTGCTAAAGCCAGATTCCATAGCACCCCTGCAACATTCAGTCAGTACATTGGCCTCACCAAAACCCACTGTGATGGCTATTCAGTTGGACTGGGATCTAGTTACTACAGAACAACTCTCTGTCTTCCAACCAGATGTCATCATTGCAGCAGGTATTGACCAAGACAGATCAAGTTAGAGATGAGAAATTCAGTTTCATCTACCCCCCAGGCTAAGAGAGAAGAGGTACAATGGTGGAAACTATTAAGAACAAGAAAACTTGATTGAACGTTTGGGAAATTATTCTTCATTCCCCAAAGTAAAGTAAATACAAGGGATTGTTACCATTGGAAACCATGAGTTACTAAATGCTTAACACCCTAATTTTAGATTAAGCTATTCAGATCCATTTCATGTATGTATGAATCAGGTGACTGATCTCTGGTTTTGCCCAGTAAGAGAATGAACAGTTATGTCCCAGATACCAGTTTGAGGTGAAATTCCCCAGGACTCCTAGCAGAAAGTCTGACCCTTTAACCAGGTTACAGTTAACTAGAGAGATTTTTATTTCATCATTTCAGCAGAGATCTTTCTTGCTCTGTACCTTACTTTGAGAGTACTAGCAATTCACTACTTAGGACTATTAGAAGGCCCTACTGAAAACATCTCTGCTAAGACTTCTGGGCATTTTTGGCTACCTGCCTCCATAGCCTGTGTTGTCCAGAGAACATGATAAACACGTTCTCTTCCCTGCTTTGGTTTCTTATCATGCCTAAAGAGGAGTGATAACTCTGATTTAGAAAGTGCTTTCCTCACAACAATCCTATTGGGGTAAATAGTGCATGTATTAATCTCTGTCTTGGTTTACTCATTGGTAAAATGAGGGTCTAACTTGCTCATGGTCACACAGCTAGTAATTCTTCTAGCTCCTAGCCCAGTAACATTTCTGCTTTAACACCCTGCTTCTGAAACAACTTACATTCATCTTGTACCTTCTGTTGCTAAAACACTTTACAGATATCCCTACTTGGGTAGCAAGGCTTGAAGATAGCTTCAGAGACATACAACATTTTAAGAACTTATGGAGAAAAGCAATGTTGTTCACTGATCATATTAGGAGCCCACAATACACTGGCCTCAATAGTCTTATTCTTCTCATTTTTTGTTCACACAGGACCTGGTTTGCATCTCTGACTGAAGTCTCTTGAGGGTCTACCTGCCAACCCTAAAATCCTAAGATTATTTTTATTGTATAGACTGGTTTATTTCATTGTGAGACTTTCAGCTACCCCAGGGAAGCAGTCTACCAAAGGAATAGCTTGTTTCATCCAGTTGTATTTAAAGAATATTAAAAAATAAAGTCTTCTTTCCTCCTAGTCATGGGCTGCAGTCATTCTAATAAACTAGAACTGAAAAATCATCAGAACAAAGCATTGTAAATAAAAGCTGGAGAGGACCTCAATCGGTTTCTTCATTTTTATCCATCAGGGTCAAAGAGGTTAATGAGTTATTCCCAAATTATAAGATAGTAAGCAGCAGAGTAGGATTCAATGCCACGTCCTACTATTCCAAACCTCGTAGTCTTTTTAGTATACCAAGCTGAGGAGACAGAAACGCTTGAGGGTAACAGTCAGGTTTTGCTTCACTAGGCATCTTTTATATTGGCCAATCACACACACACACACACACACACACACACACACACACACACACACACTATTCATTCAAGGGCACAAGTCATTGTGATTTATCTTTTTTGGGTAGTACCTTTTAGCAATTGGAAAATAAACTTTTCTCCTAGATTATTTCAGTTTAATTTGAGTAATTTTCCTTCACCCTAATGATGCATAAAATGAATGTACCTGCTGCATTCTCCCAGGTCTAGCCTTGCTTTCTAAGTCAAGAATGCACATAACACTTCTTAAAGGGAAGCGAATAGTCTGAGTTTCTCAATGTAGATGTGCTATACAGGCCAGAAATCATCCTCTCCCTCTTTGCAGTGCTGCAAAAGCTCTCAGGGTAGCTAGGTGGCATAGTGAATAGAGCACCGGCCCTGCAGTCAGGAGGACCTGAGTTCAAATCTGGCCTCAGACACTTAACACAAAACTAGCCTGTGACCTTGGGCAAGTCACTTAACCCCAATTGCCCTGCCTTCCCCACTGCAAAACCAAAAAAAAAAAAAAAAAAAAAAAAAGCTCTGCTTGCCAGGCAGATCAGAGATCTCAAGAGGCGTACATTGCCTTCACTATACAGAACCCAGACACTTACCAGCTGTTCAAAATGGAGTTCAGTAAATCCACATTGATATGGAGCTGAGAATATCTTTAGTCCAGTTGCTCTCCTTAAGGAGATAGATCTAGTCTGTACCAAATATGTACAAAGTGGACTTGAAGAAGGTAAAGTAAGGAGGCCAGAAGAGTAGAGAGAAAAAGAATGAATGGCTCCAATGACCCCTCATAGAAATTATTACTCGTGGCAATTGCTTCTGGCAACAAGAACTAATTCCCAAAATAGATGTACTAGTGCTAAAGCAAGGAATGATTCAGGGTCTGCTACCAAGAATCAAACAGGGAAGTCTTGTAGGCATTGAGTTCTATCTCATAGATTTTTATTATTTACACAACTAAAATGGCTTCTATTCTCCAATATTGCGTTTAGCATATTACTTAAAAAAAAATCCCTTAACCCTTTTCCTTAATTTCTTCCCCCCCTTAAGCCTTAAAGCTAAATATAAATTTATTATTCAACAGAATATTCCCCAGACCTCTCTCTACCCTTCTAGTGTATCTGATGGTACCATAGCCAAAAAAAGGATTACTGTTAAGGAACAGAGCTTTTATAAATTCTTCAGTTTCCATCTTAGAGCTAACAGCAGGAAGCAATTATCACACTTGGTGGATTTTAAAAATCTTATTAATTAAGTAATTAAGTGCTTCTACTGTCATTGCAGCTGTCAGTAAATGAAAATATGTTTGCATTTCACAAGTGTCATACTAGGAATCAAATTTAAGAAACACTTGTATGTGCTAAGGCCCTCTTCTTAAGACAGAAGGCCTTAAAGAAATAATTAACCTTGAAAAAAGAAGCTTTAATGAATGAAGTTAGTAACATTTTTTTCTTCTCTACTGTGGATTTTAGTTAAAACCCAATACAGTTAAGAATGAGTAGATTATCCCTAAATTGACATTTCTACACTTAATCTAAATTAAATTCTCATCAAAGTATTAATACACATTATTATGCAAATTGTATATCTTCATGTCATTTTGTTCATTGGGAACAAAAATTAATTAAAAAAAAAATCTCTCTGCCCATGTCAGAATCTGATGTTCTCATAGTTTAAGGAAAACAGTTAATTTTTAAACAGAAGTGTTACTATGTAATATGGATGACAAGTACAAAGCACCTATCTCTATACTGACAGCCCTTCACTAATGCCTCCCTCTAAACCCATAAGCCCCAAGACAATCCCAATTGTTGTGCTAACATGTTGTATTTATATTATCTGGCCTCAGATGGGCCCTTGGTGATTCCTGTGTTCATTAGTTGTTCTCCCATCAATTTCTCTATTCTCAGCATTTCACTTTTCTAATGTCCCCAAGGACCTAATCTCACCCCTTAACTCTTTGCTCTCTCATGGCCCTTCCTACTTTCCTAAGGTAGCCAAGGTCATCTGATGTGAGTTACCTCAGCTTCCTTCTTTTCCATTTGAAGAATTTCTGTCTTCCCATCATTTTTCTTCTGACTTTTCAAAGGAAGACTTATAGGATTTTAGAGTAGGAAGGGACCTGAAAGACAAAGTCTAACCCCCTCATTTTTTTTTTAAGTTTCCCTCCTAAATATGAATGTTCCCCTAAGGTTCTCTCCTTAAGCTTTTCCTTCTATGCTTGGACCAGAATCATACTCACAGCTTCAGTTTTTCACCCGAACAAAGGTTTCCAAAACCTACATCTCCATGTCCTCAAGCTTTCTATAACCAAATTTCTAACTGGCTCCTGCAAAGCACTTAAAAGCCAACAATTCTAAAACTAAACTTATTATACCCCAAAGACATCAAAGAAATAATAGCTAATAATAACAGCTAGCATTTCTATAGTGCTTTACAGTTTGCAAAGTCTCTCATGTGTTAAATTGTTTGATCTTCATAATAACCCTGTGGGGTAGGTGCTATTATCATTCTGACAGATGAGGAAACTGAGGCACAGAGATTAAATGACTGAGGGTGATGACTATGGGTAGGTCTGAGCTAGAATTTGAACTCAGGTCTTCCTGTCTCCAAGTCCAGCACTCTATTTATTGTATCACCCCTAGTTAGCTGCCATATCTATAGTGTTTTAAGGATTGCAAAGCACTTTATAAATATTATCATTTGATCCACACAACTCTGGAAGGTAGGTGCTATTATTATTATTCCTATTGTATGGATAAGGAAACTGAGGTAGTAATAAAGTGACTTGCTCAGGGTGACACAGCTAGTAAATATTTAAGGCTACATTGGTCTTCCAGAATCTAGGTCTAGTGCTATATCTACAAAAATATTTACAGTAACTTTTTTTTATATTAGCAAAAAACTAGAAAATAAGCTGCCCATCTATTGGGGAACTAAAAATAGGATATTATTGTATCATAAAAAGTAATAAAATGGACATATCAGAGAAAACAGGAGAAACCTGTATCAAATGCTATAGATTGAAATGAGAACTAGAATTTATATAATAGCATTATAAAAGCAAGCTTTAAAGACTTGAGAACTCCCATCAATGCAATGGCAAGTGACAATTCCTGAGGACCTACCCATGATGGAGCATGCTACCACCTCTAACAACAAGGTAATGGCCTCCGGATGCAGGCTAAGGCATAATTTTTTGCAAGAATTTATTTTGCTTGGCTATGTATATTTGACGTGAGGGTTTTGAAAACTGATTTTGTTTACATGGGGGTTGGGGGTAGAAGGATGAGAGGAAGAGAAAATAAATGCTTGTTAACAAAAACAATTTTTAATGAATAAAAGTAAACTTTTCCCCCAAAAAATACCAATTCCTCTTCCTGTTTTTTCTCTGTATATGAACAATTTTACTATCTTCTCTAGCCTAAAACGTCTCTGAAATAATCCCTTCACACTTCCTAAAATAACAATTAGCTACTTTCCATTCCTACTGCTCTGGTTCAGACCCTGACTACCTCTTATCCTGCTGACTGTTGCTCTGCCTTTGGAAAACTTCAAGTGTTATGTGAACATAAGGTACTGTTATTTTTCATAACCTAGTTCAGGTAATATTTCTTCCATGAGGTTTTTCAAAATCCCCTCCACAAGAATTAGCTCCTCTCTGAATCTCCAGACATTCTTGAGTCTCCTATATATTTAATTATTTTCTAGTGTATTATAGTTCTTGGATATGTTTCTTCCCTCTGTAAAACTACTTACTTAAGGACAAGAATGTAATTTTTTCAACTTTATCTACAGCATGGTGTCTTGCACACAGTAAGTTTTTACTTAAAAGATGTTTACTGAATACAAGTCTTTGGCCAAACCCCCTGTGTGTGAGTAAACAATGGGAACACAGTCTGCTCCCAACTCTCATCCCAGCGAAGCTGCTTTGATTCCATAAGGTTTTTTCTGAACTGGTTCAGTTTGTTATCAGAACTGGAAAATTCTGAGAAGAGCATCTAAAAACAAAAAAAAAAACAAAAACAAAAGATGAAGGCCCTACCACACTGTGCCTCTTCTCCCTCCCCTCATCAGGCAGTGAGACCCTAGACACCTAGCTTTCTTTTACCATTTCCCCCAATGATACCATTCACAAATGAGACTAGGATGAGGCTAGAAGGCAATGGGGTTGAAGAGTCTAAGCCCAAACCCTCTACCTGCAGCTGATCTGAAAGCTCCTCAGAGTCCATAAAAACCAAGCCATTTTCTTCATGTTTCACAAGTTCATGTAAACTGCAAGAAAAATTATCATGAAAAAACTGAAACCAGCCTTGGAAGAAGAAACAAAGCATCACTCTACTACCCTGTAATGATCTTCTATTTCCAAGGGCAAATGGAATGAGAAAAATCTTTTTTATTTGTTCATTACACTATGGATCTGATAAATAGAGGTAAAAGTCAACCTTCAAAGACAGGCTCAGCCACACTGGTGATTACACTCCATAGAGGACACATTGCCTGTAAAACAGTGACAGGCTCAGTCTGTACGTGGAGTTTGGTTCACCTACAGAAGCTTTAAGTCCATGGAAATGGTTTAGGTACTATACCAGGTAACTTTCACAAACCCTTCCCCCTTGCTTTACAACATGCAAAACTTAAAATCCCTACCACTGGAAATGTATTGCACAAACTGGTAAGCAGCATCCAAACATATCCACCACCTTCATGGGAAGATCCAAGCCACTGGAGGATTTGTGGAGGCAGACACCAAGATCTGCTGATCCTGCCAAATTAGGGAAAAAGGAAACAACTTAAAAAGGATAAACAAGTCTATAAAACATATCCTAAAGAACTCCACAGACCAGAACTGCTAGTTCTACAGGCAATAGCTGGTATGTGGGTTAAAGTAGCAAAATTTCCAACCATCTTGCTTAAAAGGACGCCAAAGTTAGTGTTCATAAAAGCCACTAAAACAATACACTCATAAGCACAAACTATAGGAAGCTGAAATTTACAAAGAGATAAAATAATTCTAAGGATCTCCACTAAAGAGAAAGATTGTTTGAAAGGCAGGATAGATTTCTATTTCCATTTCTCGAAGAAAAGATGCTAATAATTATTTAATTAATAAATCAGTCCCTCGCAGATTTGTGCTCAAAACACAAAGCACTTAAATCTCCTAGGAAGTTAGGTGACAGAGAATCTAGGGCTGAAAAATCAGGATTGAAATAAAATATGATTAGGGGCAGCTAGGTGGCACAGTGAGTAAGAGTGCTGGCCCCGGCGTCGGGAGGACCCGGGATTGGTTCTGGCCTCAGAAAATTAGCACCCACACATAAAAATAACTAGCCCTGTAATCTTGAGCAAGTTACTTAACCCCAATTGCTTAAAAAATAAAAATAAAAAATAAAACTACTATGACAGATCCAGCCTTTCAGACAAGAAAAAATTTGTGGAAGATTGAGGGAGAAGGGAGAATATGCTCTTCTTTATTGGCAGACTGTATGCAAAGGTATTTCTGGGAATGGAGAATGGGGGAGACAATGACACATCTGTATAGGGAGTCCCATCTGGGACATAAGGAAGCCTCCTTTTACTCAAGTTCAGTCATTTGCACCCACCCATCAGGAACCTCTTCCAAAAACTTTAAAAAGGGTCTCTTTACTGTCACTCAGTAGGGTCTTGGTATATCACTGTTGCCTTTTGCTTGGTGACTCACAAGTGCATAATCTCTAAGTGTCATTTCATTTAGAGAACAAGCCTATTCTCCATAGGCTGCTCTTACCTAGAAGCAAAGGATAATCTTCAGCTTCCAACCATGGTGTGCAGATCTGAATGTGCTTGAGGCACATCTTGTCAATGATTTGACCATAATGCTCTTTAAGAGGCCCTTTCCCTTTGGTGAACAGGAAAAGACAGTTATAGCTCTTCAATCTCTCCCTGTGCCTTGTAAACATATCCCAAAACTTGAGCAATTTTCAACCCTCATTTATCAATCCTACATTGGAAACAGACAGTCCCTCTAATGGAAACTTATTACTCTTTGGGGGCCTCAGTTTGGCATTCCAAGTCAGGATCCTTTCTTGCTCCCATTCAGAAATAAGATCAAAAGCCCAAAGGACCTTAAGAAATTCAGGAGGCTGACTCTCTAAAAAAGTCAACTCCCTCTTCCCTCCACCTCATTACCATCAGTTAGAAAGGGGGCAGGTTATAGATAGGTTAGGCATCCCACCAAGCAAACAACTGATGCCTTTTAAAAACCCACAAAACGAACTTTTTGAAACAGCACCCAAAATAAGTTTCCCTGTATGTCTCTTCAGCAATTTTAAATACTGTCTGACTGACATCCAGTATATACAGTGATGAAGATATAAGGAAACACAAGGCACCTGTTATCACACAGACTAGAGACGGGAGGTTTGCTCCATCATTGATCCACTGTTCAAACCCTAAAGAATCAACAAGGATAATCAGGTATTTGAAGGGAAAAGAGGTGCATGAAACATTAGCCCTCCCAACCATCAGGAGGAAACCACCGTCTAGAGGAAACCTAAATTGCAGGAAGTAGTCCTGTTCCTTCACCCATTAAGGCTGTTTTTTCCTCAGAAGGAAGAAGAGTTTAGAAAAAAGATATGAGAGAAACAAACTGGGTTTTGAGGAGACCTTATGAACAGAGAGCAATGGGGTCTGTCTATTAATACAAAAGGAAAGAGAAAGTGTCAGTAGGAAAACGCTTGAAGAGTCAGGCTCCAAAGGCAAGAAGCCAAAATGCGAAGCCTGATCACCAGATCTGACCATGACTGACTGGATCACATGCATCAAATCATGTTGGATCAGATACACTGTGAGAGAAGAATACAATATTTTGTGTTTTTGAGCCTGGGGCTCAAGATGTTTGTCTTTGGGAATTCTAATCTTTGAGGTGATGTCATAGTTCCAGGGCCAAGCAGGTCAATAAGACAAAGAGAGGGGCAACTTTTCCACACATGCCCAGTCTTCAATAACATTACTCAAGGGAACCACGAATAGCTTTATTCTAACAATTTATTCTAACAATTCCCCGACAAATATGATACTAGTGATCACAGAAACACACCTACTTTCTAAAGCTTTCAGCAATATGGAGAAATCCTCATCTTCTGAAATAAGAAACAAAAACAACATTTAACTAGTCAGGTCTGTCTCTTAATACCTCTCCCTCACTGTGCCTTGGGCAGCAGTCCAGATTGGAGCCCTAAAAGGATACTGCTCTTGTGCTCCTGAACAGAGTACACATTACTCCCCAATCCCACCCCAGTAATCCCAGGAACTATAATATGACTTATGCTCAAGCACGAAATGGTAAAATTAGTAGCCCCTCCCCTTAACCCCTCAAAGCCCTCAATACAACAGAACCTTAGAGACAATACTCTAATGCCCAAAGTGTCCAGTTCAAAGAGACCTCAAGACCTGTCCAGCTCGTGCTGCTGACCAGCAAAGCAGGCCGCCCATCAAGTTGTGTCACCTTCCTGTTCCCAGGATTGAGCTCAGTGAATGCAGATCTCTCAAAGGCTGGGTCCAAGGGTTCTGTCCTAAAGAGAAGCAGAGATAAGGACATTACCAAATGCTAAAGATCAGACCAGCATCTCCTTGATGTGGATGAAGCCCCTGAGAAACCAGTGTGGTTCACCTTCCTGTACCCTTGTAACCAGAGCAATTCCCCACACAGAGGTCCTGGACCAGGGACTCAAGCCAAAGAGGCTTATGTATCCTTAGGAGACCTTCCAGGTAACATACACCAACAGACTTTGTCATCAAAAGCCCCAAAGGTAAGGGGGGAGAAATGTCAACACTACTCTTATCCTATCTGAATTATCTTAAACTATGGCAAAGATTAGAGGCTCAAGTGAGAGAACAACCTAACCACTTGGGTTATAGGAGACATACCTTGCTCTGAATGGGGAGTAGGTGTGGCCCAGTTTCATGAACAGCTGGTGTTGTGTCTCTAGGGGAGTATTTGTAAAAAATGAGGCTGGCTTGTCATAGACGGTCACAGCTCTGCAACAAGATCATTGAGAAGCTTTAGAAAGAAGACCATGAGGCAGAAACTAGGAAGGACCAGGGAAGAACAGAGACCAAGAGGACAGACTTGGAGCCCAAGAAAATTACACGCCCTTTTTCCTTCCTACTCAGAGCTCAGAATCTTTCAGAGAAACCTCCAGAGATGTTTCAAGATAAATTGAACCATCTGAATGGATGAGGAAAGGTTTTACTTACCCTGCTCCTTCTGCATATTAATATAGTTAGTAAACATATCCTTGTGCCTGGTGTTTTCAAAATCCTTTGCAAATTTTCCTAAGCACATAGTTCCCCATACAGTGAACCTTTGCCCCTTCTTCCAGTCCTAATTGTCTGTCCAAGGGCTTTGCATACCTTATATTCCAGTTCTTTGCCAGATCTTCTCTCATTGCATTGGTCACACACAAGTTCAGATCTGACAGGCGCCCACAAAGCTTTTCATACCTAGGAAGGATATATTTGTCCAACTCCTATGCTAGGGCCTGATCCATCACTGCCATGACTACTTGTGGTCAGCCAGTAATTCAAGCTTTGTAATTAACCATTCCAGGGCACTGGGCATTGAACTGCCAGGAGTAGGCTTATCCAGATCACTTATGGGAAGCAGTACAGGTCTGTGTAGATACTGTCCTGGGGCTCTACTCCAGGGGATTTTTTGGTTCCTCATCTAACCCTTCCTCAGAGCAAAAGAACAAGCTGATTTTGTCATGCCTCTCTGCACTAATGCTCCTTCCCCAGTCACCCTCCAGCAGTGTCTTTCTTATTTATCACCTTTTATCCAAATCCAACCCTGAGATCCTACTGCCCCCTCACCACTTAGCCAGCTGTACAAGAGGGTGGGCAAAGCCATGTGTCAGACCCAACACGGTATAGCCATAATTGTGCCAGTCGATGACTAGCTTGCTTCCACGGAGACAACACGAAACCCAGCACACAGCAATGCTGGGCAGGCCAGGTGGATTCTGTGAAAGAGACAAAGTCAAATTAAAAGCAAGAAACTCTGAAGTGCAAGACTAGGAAACCAAAGGCAGGGCTACCCAAACCCAATTTAAATCGATCTTGTGAGTAGTGGCTAACAATAGCCACTGTGATGGAACAGAAAAATTCCCCAAATCTCTCCTAATATTGAACTTTATAGAGAAGATGCATGGGACTATGATTAATAGTCCCAGATACTCCTGACCACCTACAGTCTTGCAGGGAGGGAACAAACTTGCCGAGATGGTAGGACAGAAATAAAAGAAAAGAGCAACTAGAGCTAAGAGATCTAGTGCTAGCAGAAGAGGATTACTACTATCCCACCCCCCACTAGGAAGGTGTCATGGGCTTATATATCCAACACCCAGGAGGAAGCACGTTCCTTAATCATTAAGAAGTCCCACTGATAATGTTGTCACACCAAAGCCTGAAGAGGACACAATAGGAAGAAACCAAAAGGCTGCCACGAAACTATAATCCCTCGAAGCCCTGTTCACTGCTAGTAAGCTCTGTAAAGTAACTTTTCATATGATGAACTCAACACCTACCTGGAGTAAAATGTAACCCACTGGAGGAGTCTTTAAAAGCAAGGCATACAGTAGGAGAACGGCCTGGATGACAACTTTTATCACATACTGAAATACACGGGGACCAACTGAAAGTCAAAGAACAGTTGTAAGAATCACAAGTAATTGGTTCTCCCAGCATTTTTACCCTACCTTCTGTCTCTAAAAGGAAAACTAAAAAAATGAACAAATCTCACCTGGGATTCGATTAACTTCAAGCATATGCAAAATATGAATTTTCTTATTGCTTAGGAGTTCATCATGAGGTTTGGAGCCTGAAAGAGAGATCACGGTCAAGGCCAATGATGGGAGCGTGCAGATGGCTCCCACACCCATATCTCCAGGTTCAACCTGAACCCAATCCTCCCCTAGACTTCAGGTCAGCACATTTCTAACTGCCTGTCTGACACCTCCACCTGTATGTGCCACCAACACCTCCAATTCAACACACCCAAATCCAAATTCATCATCTTGCCTCCAAAATCAGTCCTTCCATCTGATTTCCCAATTCAGTTGATAACACTACCATTCTTTTGGTTACCCAACTTAAAATTCAATCATCCTTTACTCTTCAGATTTCCTCATTTATCCTTAACTGTCAAATTCTTTCAATCCTCTCTTTTTTTGGAGGGGAAATAGGGAGGAAGGCAGGACAACTGGAGTTAAGTGACTTGCCCAAGGTCACACAGCTAATAAGTGTTAAGTGTCTGAGGCCAGATAGGAACTCAGGTCCTTCTGACTCCAGGGCCTGTGCTCTACTCACTGTGCCACCTCGCTGCCCCTCAATTCTCTCTTTGAACTATCTCCTGCAACTATCCTTCCTTTCAATTTCTACTGCTATCATCCCAGTTCATAGCCTTATGAATTCTTTCCCACATATATCTGTATATACACACAGTAGCACAAAAGATATGGAGAATACAAGGCCAAAATGTATCTAGTGGTTTTGCTCCATTTGACTGAATAGAGCAAAAGGCTCTCCTCCAACAAGGAGTTGCTCATGCACAAGCTAAAATCATGCAAGTTTCCTTGAAAGATATCACAATAGAAATACCTATGTTAAGTAACTATCTGATTAAAGTTTTTAAAAGCCTAAAGTAGGGATATGTACATTCAATAAAGATATTTGTTACTGTTATGGAGAATGTCCAATCAAACAACAAGCAATTATTGAAGGCCTACTATGTGCCCAACATTGGGGATACTAAGATAAAAATGAAGTCCCTGCCCTCCAAGAGCTTACAGCACTGAATCCAAACAGAACCGGGGCTTATTCAGCACTGAGAGATAATTAAACGAGATAAATGATGGCTCAAAAGAATTCATCCTACACACAAAGGGAAAAAGTCCAACTATTATTCCGACTCTGATGTGAAGTTAGATGGACACCCCACAGAATCGGTCCATTAGTTCCATATATCTTGGGAAAATGTTGCATGCAAATGGACAAGGAGCTAGACCCAGAATTGAGTAGGAAAAAGAGAAGAATTGATTGAGCAAGAACAAATTGCATTTGGGAAATTGTTCATTGTCTTTAATGACCCCCAACTTCTCTCTGAAAAAAGATCCATCTTATTAACATCAATATTATTCCAGTGATTCAATATGACCATAAGTCATGGTCAGTCACTCATCTCCTTAGAATTTACGTTGCAGGTGACCCAAAAAGCAATGAAGAGGCGCACAGTAAATTTGAGTGGGCTGCAACATATTATCAAGGAAGAAATGCCCAGCAGAAGCAGTGTCGATGATATCATCATTGAGAGGTAAGTCAGAAGAAGAAGGTAGACCAGTAATGTACTGAAAACAAGCAATAAGCAAAGGGCAGACCCCATGCTGGGAATCACTTTGTACAGATTCCATACTTAATTTTCTTTCTACAAGTTGTTTCCTCCCTGTCTTGACAAGTCCTTAAGGACTGAGATCTTCTCCCAGTTTCCATGGCCTATTCCTCCCACTTCACATCAACTTTACACAGAGCAAAAGGTCATACCATTGATCTTGCCGTTACTCACAAGTGTTGGACTTTCAAGATCAAGAACTCCAAAATTCCTTTGGATTATTCCATCTTACCCTCTGCCTTAGACTCCTAACCTTGTCCTCTGTATGACCCCTAATCCCTCCACCCTTAGTTCTTTCCCAGGTCACCAACCACATCTCCTCCCTTCCCTACACTCACTCCTTGGTGAACCAGTTCAACACTACACTATACACTCAGTCCCTGGACTTCTTGTCTTATTACCTATAAAGATTTCCAAATGCCAACCTCAGATTATTCCTACCATCCACTGTCTTTGTTCCTTTCATGTGCTACTGAATGAAACTAGGGAAAATCATGAAACCATGTTGCCTGGGACCACTACCAAATTTATGTTACATAACCCTACCTGGACCCTCATTATTCAAGACAATATTTTTACACCTCCATAATCAAGTGCTACTCCATTCATCACAGCAGCTATTCCAAATCTATTATCCCTTCCTCAAGTCTCCTACTGCCCTCCCTCTGAGCTGCATTTTCTTCTCTCTATTCACTCAGACACCATCACGGTATAATTCCACATCACCTAACATCTATATTATTGTAATAGTTCTCTGGTTGGTCTCTATGACTCAAGGTCTTCCTACTCCAATTTATTTTTTACTCAGCTGCTAAAGTCCTCTTCCTAAAGAAGAGGTCTGACCATCACACACACACACACACACACACACACACACACACACACACACACACACACAGAATCACACTCAGTAAACTCCAGTGGTTCTCTGTTACCTCCAGGATTAAACATAAAATTGTCTCTTTAGCTTTTTAAAGCTCTGGCCCCTTCTTACCATTCCAGTTTTCTTACATTTTACTCCTTCTACATACTGTACAATCTAAGGAAACTGGCATTTTTACTGTTCCTGGCACTGACACTCCATCTTTAGACTCTGTGCCTTTTATTTATTTATCCATGCCTCATGCCTGAAATGTTCTTCCCTCCTCACATCTCCCTTCAAGGCTTCCTTCCTGACTCAGCTCAAATCCTACCTACTGTAGGATGCCTCACTCACTCCTCCCCATTGCCAGTGCCTTCCTTCTTCCATTTACACTGAACATATCATATATGTATAATTTTTCAAATGTTTTCTCCACAATCAGAATGGGAGCTGCTTGAGGGAAGGGTTTGTGTTTTTGCTTTTACATCCCCAGTGTTGCCACAGTGAGTAAATTTTGTTTTTGTACTCTCAGCACCTACTACAGGGATCAACACATAGCAGGGAGCTAATAAATAAGTACTCAGGGATGGGAACTGGACATGTGATTTCATTGGTAAACAAGGAGTTCCTGGTTGAGAAAATTCCCTCTACCAACCAAGTATTCAACTTTTCAGCAACTTACAGTCTCTGAGTTGCCTAAGCACTTAGAAATCAGTTACACAGCAGCATGTTTAAAAAGTAGGCCTCGAAAAAAACAAAACCAGGTCTTCCTGTCTTCAAGGTCAACTTTCTATCCACTATGCCTTGCTACCCCATGTTACTTACACCAAGGCTAGAGATCTAGAGAAAGGTCCCCAAAACATTATGCTGAGCCCTTGCTAAGTATGCATAAGAAAAAGTGAGCCAGTCAAACAAGAGGAGAAGGCTCAGAGGGACTGTAATCTGCACTGATGGAGGAAGTACCAACCCAAGTAACTCTGGAAGAAATATCCTGGTATTCCAAGAGCTCTCCAGTCTTCCCCAGCTGCCTAGCCTTCACACAGTACAGGACAAGCCAAAATGGACTACTCACCCACCCTTCCTCTACTTCTGCCTCGAGCCTCTGTACAGCTTCCCACGTCAATAACAGATTCTGCCCCATTCCACCCCACGCCTTACTGCATTTCCACCTATCAACATTCTGCCCCTCCTCCATGAAGATTTCCCTGCGGACGTGCCCCACGCCCATGAACCCTGTATCCTAGCATCCCCAATCCACTCTTTCCGACTTGTCTGGACTCAATCCTTTTTCAAACTTGCATTATCATCATGTATGTGCCTAGTTCATTCCTCCAGTATAAGCTCTTTAAGGGCAGAGGCTATAGACGGTGGGGCTGGAATAAACCTTTGTTCAGCTGTGGTCGGTAGCGCAGGCCCCTTTCACTGAAGGCCCCATCCCAGCTGCACCGCAGTTCGAATCTGCTTCTAAGGGAACTAGAGGAGACCAACGCCAGGGAAGGCTGTGCCCTCAGGCAGCGCGGGATGGGTGGCTGCCTGAAGCGGGGGTCTGAGGCAGGTCTTGGAACTAAAGGCCTTCCTGACCTCACTACCTCAGGTGAAGGAAGGCGGGGAGTGAAAATTCCCCGGGGTTTTACCCGCGTCCGGCCACCCGAGGACCCGAGCGCTCACCGCTGTATCCCAGCAGGGTCACATCGAATCCGCGTCGGGCCAGGGACAGCGCGTGGTACTGCATCCGGGGGCTGCGGCCCACATCCCCGACCACCACTACGCACACGCTCCGGCCCCGAGGCCGCCCCCGTGCCCACAACACGAGCAGTAGGGCCACCAATGCCAGGGCCGACAGGATGGAAGCCACGATGGAGGCCGCCATCTTGGCCAGCTCAGGAAGTCACGTGTCCGGTCACGTGCTGTTGTTCTGTCTCTGGATCAAGGAGGGTAGGGCAAAGAAGGAAACGATGGGCGCAGGCGCAGGCCTTGGGAAAGGGGAGGAGGAGGGGGCTGGCGTGAAGGGGCGGGGCCGCTGGGGAAATTTCAGTGGGACCCTGGACTGCGCTCCCGGGCGAGGGAGCTTCCTCGCTTGCAATCTGGCTCCTGGGGATGGGTAACCTTACGGTGCTGAAATCAGTCCTCGGAGCACAAGCTTCCACGTGAACTACCCCCGCCAGGGTCCTCCCACTCCCCCCATCCTCAGTCCCCACACCCTGCTGGCTCCGACTGAAAGCGATGGTCTTCGGCTCACAGGGACACAGGAAGATAGATCCAGAGCCGGAAGAGGGGCCTTAGAGGTCCTCGGGTCCAGCTCTCATTTTGCAGGCTAGGAAACCGACGCAGAGACAAAGCGAAGCGACCTGCCCAGCGTCATCCAGCCCAGGTGTGAGGCGGGATTCGAACCCAGGTTTTCCTGCCCAGCTGTCCAGATCAAGGGCTATAGCTCCCAACTCAGCCTCCGAGGGTAGAGCTCCAGGCCTGATTCACGCAGCCTCACTGTCCCCCCTCTTCACCCCGAAATCTGCCCTCATACCAGGTTACTTGACTTTGCAGCTAGTCACTGTGACCTTGTTTAGTGACCTTGGGGGAGTCACTAAACATCGCTGGGGCCCAGTTTCCATATCCATAAAACGTGCATTAAAGTGTGAAGATGCCTTCTAAAGCCCCAGCTCAAGGTCAACAGTCCAATGCTTCTCCACCTAGGATCTACTCAGTCCCACACCCCTTGTCTGATCTCTAATTCTTCATCTAGTCCTTTCCCTGCTCATCCTTTGCCAAACCCTAGGTCTGGATTACTTCCACCATCCACTTCCTTTTCTCCAGTTTGAATTTTGCTGAGGGATGATGGAAGAAATAATTCAACCAAGCTGAATATGTATCATACATATCATGTACATATACATGTAAATATGGTAATGTTATCTAATTATTGCAGCACCACAATCCTTTCACTCCGTCCTAATTGATTTCCTATTCAGAGATGTGATGGTAAATGTTTAAACAATTGGCTCTCCAAAAACAAAAAAGTACAGGAGACCACTTTTTTCTCCATTGCTTTCTTAAGTCATGACCAGTGATGTTAAACACAAACAGCCACAGGGTCACTAAACTGTATATTAGGATCCCTGATACACATACACGAGTGATTTCTGAATTAACAAATCTTGACTCTCTTTTCTCAGTTCTCATCCTTCTTGGCCTCTTTGCTGCATTTTACATTGTTAATCAACATTCTCTTCCTGAATTATTTTTCCTCCATATTTTTTCATAGCCCTATTCTCTCTTGGTTTTCTTCCTGTCTGATGACTTCTTAGGTTGCTTTCCTCAATCATACATACATCCAGATCATACCCCCTAATTATGAATATACTCCAGATCTCCAACCTGGGCTCTAATCTCTCTCTAATCTCTTCCTCCTCTAAACTGCCAAAGCAATTTTCCTTAAATTCAGATCTGACTGTCATTTCCCAACTCAACAAACTCTTATGGCTTTCCATTTACCTATAGGATAATACATAAGTTACAGTGTTTGAATTTTAAAGTCCTTCACAACTTGACCCTGTGAGAAACAAAAGAAGGAATTCTGTTTCCACAAGATTAAAAACTACTCACAACTTTGCAGGAGTGATAACAGTATGTAAGTCAGAGGTAGGTAACTGGTTCTAATTGGAGCTGTGATCTTAGTAGAACCAGGCTTCTGTTTAAGTAAAAGGTCAGGACCCCAAAGCCAGGGCCCAAGGATGAGAGCCCAGAAGTTTTCTCTTCAATTACTTAAAATAGGAAAACAACTTTGATTCCCTCAAATTTTCCTAGGGGCATTGTTAACCTGAATAAAACAGCTTGACAGTTTAAGACTTCGAAAAACCTCCTAAGTAAATTTTACAAATTATCACATCAAGTTAAATGTTCATGCCTAAACCCTTAAGCAGCATTGAAAAGCAAACCTAATGTCTGGCCTAACAAAAGTCTTTCAGCAGAAATGGATGTTTTTTCCATACTACAGCTATGGCACTCATACCTTCAGGTGACTTCCTTTATCACCTTACAAAACAGTTGCCAACCACTTTAAGGCCCCATTCACAAATGACCAAAAGGCAACTAAAATGGGTAATTATAAGCCTGCTGAAAATGGGACACAACTGTAAGTGGCATATATTCCTCAAGAAAGAGACCAGAAAAAGAGAGGCAGCAAATTACCGTGTTGTTGGATATATGGTTTAGCAAAGCTAGGGAGAGGATTGTAATAACAGTATTAACTGTATCCAGCAAAATTATTGCCATGACTGCCCCGCCCCCCAAATAACCAAATGAAATTAAATGAACATCATTCACCTTGTATGTGCAATGAATTGTGCCAGGTGCTGAGGATACAAGGACAAAGGATGAAACAAGCTCTACTAAAAAAGAATTCATATTCTAATTGAGGAGAAAACAAATACACAACTAGTGTAAACTGAACAAATATATAAAAATATAAGGTTATTTGGGAGGAAGGTTCTAGAATTTGAGGGGCATCAGGACAGGTTTCATAAAGCAAATGGTACTTGAACTATGTCTTAAAGGAAGAGATACCATGAGTTTCAGGTAAGGAGAGAGCATTCCAAGCAAATGGGTGAGTCAGTACAAAGGTATGGAGACTATAAATGGAGTGTTCTATGTAAGGAGCAGGTAGAGGGTCATTTTAGGTAGATCTCAAAAGTACAGGAGAGAGTAATGTCCAACAAGGCTGGAAAGATAGGTCGGAGTGAGACTGCGTAAAGCTATAAAATCGAAACAGTGCACGAATAAGAAGTCTTCTCTTGCTTCATAGAGGTTACTTTTTTTTTTGCTGTTTGGAGGAGAAGGCAGGGCAATTGTCGTTAAGTGACTAGCCCAAGGTCACACAGCTAGTTTTTTGGGTTAACTGTCTAAGGTCAGGTTTGAACTCAGTCCTCCTGACTCAGGGCCAGTGCTCTATTCACTGCACCACCTAGCTTCCTTATAGAGGTTACTTTCAAAGTAGCTGTTCCCGTTTACTCCCAAATAGCACTCGTGGAAAGGTAAATTCTGTTTGCTCTATTCTGGAAAATTGTGAAGCTGTGTATTTCAGACTCCATCTACCATGTTGTTGTTGTTTAGTAATTTTTCAGTCACGTCCAACTCTTCTGACTCCATATGGACTTTTCTTGGCAAAGATCATGGAGTAGTTTTTCACTTCCTTCTTCAGCTCATTTTATAGATAAAGAAATGGAGGCAAACAGGGTTAAGTGACTTACCCAAGGTCAAACAGCTAATAAATGTCTGAGGCCAGATTTGAACTTAGGAAAATGAATCTTCCTGTCTCCTGGCCCAGTACTCTATCCATTGCACCATTTAGCCCCTCTACCATGGACTAGGAGAAATGGCAGATATAGCAAATAAGTATTTTTGTACCCTTAGGAAGAGGATGCCACAGTCGTCAGAATTAAAGTATAACATTCTCTGCACTTCTTTACTAGGTTAGCATACAAGATAATTTCCTTCCCCCAATTGATCTTATAATTAATTATATCTATAGAATTTAAGCTCCTTGGGAGTTGGAAATGTTTCATTTTGGGCTTTTGTATCCCTATCACAACAAAGCACTTAACACATGGGAACTTAATAAATGCTTATTGATTGATTTAATTTCTAATTATAATTAACTATTCAAAACACAAATAAGGAATCAATTGCTTCAAATAATTGAGACTGGATTATGTATGGGTTCTGCTAATGGTCTCTTGTGAGCATGGAAGCATGATCAGATAGTCTTCCTTAGCTAAGCCTCTCTGCTATAACAATTTGTGTAATCATCTTTATGGACAATTTTGTAGAACCAATTGTTTACACTATTAATCTTAGATTTGCATTGAATTAAAAGCAAAAATGTACTTTCCTATACTTTATGACACAGGCAGAAAGTCAGAAAAAGGTCTATGCTTTCTGAATCTTATTGTACAATATAAATTGAATAGTGATAGTAAAAGTCAGTCTTAATAGATGTATTTAGATATCAGTTATTCTGTTCTATCCAGTGTGGGGAATTTAAGCTTCTTTGTCACAGTTCAGGATTAGCACTTTTACTAAATAAAGTATCTTCTAGTGCTAAGTTTAAGTCCATATATATATTCAAGCATATCTGAATTCCTTTGAAATTCTCAAATCTACAAACTATGTGTGAACATTGCTACAGGAGCTATAACATGTGCTGTCCAAGGTACTAATCAGCATGATTTGTGTTTGAGTACTAGACTCCTAAGCTGAAATACCTCAAGCATCATAAAGCCATTAGCCTTATGGCTCATAGAGACTTTTAAGTTCAGGAAATCCATTCTATTTCCTCCAAGTGTGATCATCTTTTTTTTTTTTAAGCAATTGGGGTTTTGCTCAAGGTTACACTGCTAGCTAGTTATTTATGTGTGGGTGCTAAGTCTGAGGCCAGAACCAATCCCAGGTCCTCCCGACTCTGGGGCCAGTGCTCTTACTCACTGTGCCACCTAGCTGCCCCTCAAGTATGATCATCTTTGAACCATCCCATATGATAGGAAATTATTCCATACATAATACCCTCCATAGAAGACTACACAACCTCCTCTAGTTAATAGTTTCTGATATATATTCCCAGCTATGCTGCAAGATGGGGAACTAGTTATTATTTTCTATACAACCAAGCATTTAAATTTGGATTCAAAGGACCTGGACTTAGATTCTACTGCATGTATGACTTAAGGAATATCATTTAGTCTTCTAGGACTCAATTCACTCTTCCTATGAAATAAGAAGGCTAGATTAAATAATCTCTGAGGTTTTTTCAAGTTGTAAATCCTTTGAGTTAAAATGATTTTGTGAATGTGGTCATCATGGGGAGAGTAGACCTCTTTCAAGAAAACCACAGGGTAGAGTTTCTTGGGATAGTAAGGACCAAAAATTGAGTCCAGTGACCTTTGAAGTCTGATATTGGCTGCCTGATAGAATGTGGTTTGTTGCTGATGCTGATGCCATGAGACACCTACTCAATGGAAACCTCCTGGAACCGGATAAACCACATATGTTCACCTTGTATGAGAGCAAAGTTTTCCTGTTTTTATTAACAACTGTAAAGGAAAAGTCATAGGATCATAAAGTCATAGATTTAGAACTGAGGACTCTAGAAGTCACTGAATCTGCCATACTCATTTTATGGATGAAGAAATGGAGGCACAAAAACATTGTGTGACTTGCATTCATTTAAGGTTTTCTCTTCCTTCTGTGGCTCTTTTGAATACAAGCCTTTTGGGAAGTAATGCTTCATAAACTTCAATAGAGGCCAAGCAACATTACAACAGGAGTTCTGGATGTGATTGGCAAAAGTGGGAAACAAACATAAAGTGGATGTCAGGACAAACTGAGTAAGGGATTAGATTAAATTATTTCTAAACTCATTAATTCATTCAATAAACAATTATCAAGCACATATTATCACTTGATCACTATGCTAGGCACTGAGGATACAAAGAAAAAACCGAAACCATCCATCCCTTCAATCAATGGTAGAATTGGGGTGAGGAAAAGAAAACATGTTCACAAATAAGTAAATACAAAATGTGGGCAAATTTATTTTCAGCAGTGAAGGACATGAGCAACTGAGGTATCAGGATAGGCCTTGTGTAAGAGGTAGCATTTGAGTTAAGCCTTGAAAGAAATTTCAAATTCTATAAGACAAATGAGTAAAGAATGTATTCCAAGCATGTAGGACAGCCTATGCTATGCAAGGGCAAAGAGATGAGAAATAATCCCTTTCCAATTCTAAAATTCAGTGGGTTTATGAATTATGTGCATAAGAGACAAGATAGGTATGTTTATGTGGCTGAATTACTGTACAGTAAAAAGAATTTGTCAAATAATTTCATATTCAATTTACAGGTATGAACATGATAAAGCAAAGACTATTCTGACCCACAAATATGTTTCATGGCTTATTTTACTTCTAGTCAGTAGGATAAATAGCAACTGTCATATCTTGAGAATTAAGACACCAACCAAAAAAAAAAAAAAGATCACTGACTGGTTCTCTTGCAAATATAGGCTATAGCTGAGGTATTCCCCCTCCTCCCCTCAAAGGTACTAGAATTCTCCAGTGTCTTTTCTTCTCTATTCTCATACTATTCTCATCTTCATCTCCTGAATTTGAGCTCAGCAACGACTGAGTCTAAAAATGTAACAGTACCTGTATTGGCATACCTCTTGGCAGGGATATAGGGGACTATGGTGCAAGTGCTTACACTACATCCCCTGATAGGACTTAAGGAATAGATGAGTATTTGCTTTGCTTCCATTATGACTCAGCTCATGGTGAGTTTAATTCTCCAGATGCCCTAGGATTGCTGAAGTTCCTCTATCATTGCTACATCCCACAAAGAACATGAGTATCTCACTGGACAAGGAAGGCAGAGGAGAAGAGGGCAGAGGCCTTGCCCAGAGAGGTAGAGCCTCTCTTGGAAGTGCTCTTGCTCTTATTGAGGGCTGTGCACAGCCCAAGCAGGCTAGGAGAACAAGGCATAGATGGGCTGTAACTTGTGCTACAAGAAAAGAGCACCCAAATTGATAAAAATCACAGAACCATTTGAACTCCTTAAAAAAAATATTGTGGCATTCAAAGTCCTCCACAGTCTAATACCATGCTACCTTCCTAGTCTTTTCTCAAGTTGTTCCCCCTTATTCCAGCCAAATTGGGCTATTCATTATTCCATGTTTTGGTTTTACTTTGTAACTTCATAGAGATTTCCATGCCTATAAGAAATTTTGCCCCACTTCACTTCACCCCCTACTCTATTTCTACCTATTGACCCTCTTTGCCTTCTCCAAAACCCAGCTCAGATACTACTCAGAATTGTCTTTGCTTTCATGATTTCCCTCATTTTATAACCACCCCTCTCACCCTCCATCCTCCAATTAGCCCTTTTCAGTTCCTTGGTGTTCTAGAATCCCTCAATCTACTCTGACTTCTCTACATTTAATCGTTTTTCTAACTTGTATTATAGTTATTCATTTACATAGTTAATTTTACCACTAGACTATATGCTTTTTAAGGGCAGGGACTGTGGGAGTTCCCAAGTTCTATAACAAAATGTTCTACATACAGAAGGAAATAAATTCACTCCAAAAAGGGTCAGTGTCTCTGTATTTCCAGTGTGTGTGTGTGTGTGTGAATTCACTCCCCAAAGGGGAGGGGAACAGCAAGGGAAGGTGGGGTTGAGGAATTAGCATTAGCTAGTTCAAAGCAGCCTGACTGGAGAAGTCGCCCTTTCTGCAGCCCAGCATCTTTTGGCCTTCTACATTGGGTAGACAGCCAAAGAAAGGAGGGAGGACCCTTGCCCCCGGGGAAAGCCAAGGTTATCCCATACAGTCTACTTTCTGTCAAACACACTAAGAAATATAAGCAGCTACAGCGACAGGCCTCCACCTCAGGCAGACCGGGAGCGCTGCCCCAAGGACGAGTCTGGAGCAAGTCATAGAGCGAAATCCATGCTTAGGCTGCTGTGGGCAGACTGTGAGTTGAAAACCCCCTGGAGTTTCACAAACAACTCTCCTCTAGGCCAAGCACATTCGGCCGCCACCGCTGTTCTGCTCCCTCAAAAAAAGCAGCACAGGCAGCGGCAAAGACAGTCTCATCAGAGACTGCCATCCTGGCTAGCCCACGCAAGGCACATGGACCTGCTCCAGCTCTGGTGGAGGGGGGAGCCATGTGCGCAGGATACAGGACATGGAAAACAGCCCACAAGCACAAGTCATTCCCCTTCCCCCTTCCTATTCCCCCCGCCCCCAAACCTAGGAATCCACCTACCCACCCCATCCCCTCAGGAATAAATCCTCCTCTTACACCCCTCAATCCAAGCAGCAGGCAGTTGGTGGGGTGCCTGGCTCTTGGACTGAGGGTGCTAAGCTATTTCCAAGAGAGTCTAAGGGAATTTGGTAGTGGTGGTAGTCTTTTTTTTTTTTTTAATGTTAATGGCCTTGTTTCATTGGCAAGATGAACATAATAGAGACATTGTCTATTTTATAAATTGTAATTGACTTGTTCATAAGTAACAAACATTAAGGTAAAAAAAATCACTATTTTAAATGTCATCAACCAGGGAAGTGGGCCACAGAATATACTAGCTGTTCATTTTGTCCATGTCAATAGCCACAACAACGAGTATAAAACATCACAGGAGGTAAAGTCCTTTCTTTGGGCACATTAGAGTTTATTCTGGAACTCCTCTATAGACACAGTATGACTGTTGAATACCTGTTTTTCAGTTTCTTCAACTGTAATATGACTGCTGTGATGCTATGACCTGTATAAAAATATAATGAAGAGCTTAATTAAAGAATAAAATGATCCTTAAATATTTTGCTCACTAATGGCCTACAGAAAAGACACAAATTGAGAAGGAGTATGAATGGCACAGGGAAAATTGGGTTGTATTTGGAGTTAGAGGATCAGGATCAGATCCTTGTTTCATTCCCAAAGGAATGGGACAATGGGGATAGTCAGTGAACTTCATTAGGTCTCACTTTAGTTTCTTCATCTATAAAATGAGCAGTTTGGAAAAGATATACTGTTCTGATATACTTTCCAACTCATAAACACATGACCCTTGATTTGAATTTCTTTCTTTTTTTGTCTTTTTGGAGGATGGAAAGTGGGGTAATTGGGGTTAAGTGACTTGTCCAAGGTCACACAACTAGTAAGTATTAAGTGTCTGAGGCTGGATTTGAACTCAGGTCCTCCCTCCTGACTTCAGGGCTGTGCTATATTCACTGTGCCACCTTGCTACCCCTGATTTGAATTTCTTTTTTTTATTTTATGTCTATTTTTAGTTTACAACATTCATTTCCACAAGATTTTGAATTACAAATTTTCTCCCCATCTTTCCCCTACCCACCACCCCAGAACATCATTCCCACTGAATATCCCCTCCCCCAATCTGCTCTCTCCCATATCCTCCCCCATCCCCCTTCTGACTTTCCAATAGGGCAAGATGGATCTCCAAACCCCAGTGCCTGTATATTTCATTTCTCAGTGCATGTATAATAATAATAATAATAATAATAATAATAATAATAAACAATAAAAATAATAAATTTTTAAACATTTGATTTTAAAACTTTGAATTCCAGATTCTTTCTTTTTTCCCTCATCACCCACTCTTACTGGGAAGATAAGCAACTCAATATAGGTTGTACATGTGTAGTTATGCAAAACATTTCCATAGTGGATACATTGTGAAAGACTATTATTTCCCTCCATCCCATCCCACCCCCCCATTTGTTCTATTTTCTATTTTGACCCTGTCCCTTTTCAAAAGTGTGTGCTTCCAACTTCCCTCCCCCCTAATCTTCCCTCCCTTCTACCATCCCCCCTCTTATCCCCTTCCCCCCTACTTTCCTTTAGGGTAAGATACCCAATTTAGTGTATATGTTATTCCTTTCTTAAGCCAAATTCAATGAGAGTAAGGTTGACCCATTCCCTTTCACCTTCCTGCTCTTCCTCTCCATTGTAACAGTTTTCCCTTGCCCCTTTTATATGAGATAATTTACCCTATTCTGTCTCTCCCTATCTCCTCTGATTATATTCCTCTCTCATCTCTTAATTTTATTTTTTTAAATATCATCCCTTCCTATTCAATTGATCCTCTGCCCTTTATGTACATATATATATATATATATATATATATATATACATACACACAAATGTTTTCATATGCACATATACCCTCCTATATAGACATATATATGTACGTATACATATATCTATATTTATATTACCTTCAGCTATCCTCATATTGAAAAAAATTTCATCAGTTACAATGATCGTTTTTCCATGTAGGAATATAAATAGTTCAGCTTTGATAAGTTCCTTTTGATTTCTTTTCCCTGTCTACCTTCTCATGCTTCTCTTGCTTCTTGTATTTGAATGTCAGATTTTCTATTCAACTCTGTTTTTTTCATCAAGAATGCTTGAAAGTCCTCTATTTCATTGAATGACCATATTTTCCCCTGAAACATTATACTCAGTTTTTCTGGGTAGGTAATTCTTGGTTTTAATCCTAGCTCCTTTGACCTTTGGAATGTCATATTCCAAGCCCTTTGATCCTTTAAGGTAGAAGCTGCTAAATCTTGTGTTATCCTGATTGTGTTTCTACAATATTCAAGTTGTTTCTTCTTGGCTGCTTGTAATATTTTCTCCTTGATCTGGGAACTCTGGAACCTGGCTATAATATTCCTAGAAATTTTTTTTGGGGGGATCTTTTTCAAGAGGTGATTGGTGAATTCCTTCCATTTCTATTTTGTTCTCTGGTTCTAAAATAACAGGGCAATTTTCCTTGAGAATTTCTTGAAGGATGATTTTTTTTCTTTTTTTTTAAAGGATGATTTCTAGGTTCTTTTTTTCATTGTAGCTTTCAGGTAGTCCAATAATTTTTAAATTATCTCTCCTGGAACTATTTTACAGGTCAGTGGTTTTTCCAATGAAATATTTCACATTGCCTCCTATTTTTTTTTCATTTGTCTGGATCTGTTTAATAGTATCTTGATTTCTCATAAAGTCATTAGCTTCCTTTTGCTCCAATCTAATTCTGAAGGAATTATTCTCTTCAGTGAACTTTTGAAATTCTTTTTTCATCTGGCAAATTTGGTTTTAAGGCATTCTTTTCCTAATTGCCTTTTTGGGCCTCTTTTGCCATTTGAATTAGTTTATTTTTTAAAGTGTTATTTTCTTTAGTCAGGTTGTTGACTCTCTTTTCATGATTTTCTTGCATCATTCTCATTTCTCTTCCCAATTTTTCTTCCACTTCTCTTACTTGGTTTTCAAAATCCTTCTTGAGCTCCTCCATGGCCTGTAACCAGTTCATCTTTCTCTTGGAAGCTTTTGGTGCAGGAGTTCTGACTTCTGTCTTCCTCCCATTCCATGCTTTGCTCCTTTTTGTCCCCCAAAAAGGAATGTAAGGTTTGACTGCTGTACTTGCTTTGCTTCCTTTGCTTGCTCATGTTGCCACTCAATTACTTGACTTAGAAGCTTTTTGCCACAGTAAAACTCTGCTTTCAGAGAAGAGAGCTTTGTCCCAAATCATTCGGGTTTTTGCAGCTGCCAGAGCTATCAGTTGGGTGCCCTCTCTGAAGTCTTCACAAGCTCTGGCACCTGGTCACACACCCCAGGACCTCCAGCCAAGACAGCGATCCAGATCCAAGTAGGTTAAAGCAAGAGAGATTACCCCTCTGAATGGTTGCTTGTTCCCCATATAATCTGCAGGCCAGGAGCTCTGAAGCAGCCACAAGGTGGTACCAGTTCCTGCCTTCTCACCCTGGGGGCAGAGGCCTGACTGCACTCTTGGTCCTCCTGTTCCCAAAGTTCACTGACCTCTTACTTTGTCTTTGGCATTTATGGGTTGATAATTCTGGCAACCATCACAGCTGCTGGTGATCTACTCTTCTGAAGTCCATTGCAGCTGCTGCTGGTCCAGCCAGCCTGAGGCTAAAACCATGGGCTCACAGGGGTCTGGGCTCAGCTCCCAGCACTTTGTGATGGGCCCTTCCTGCCAGCTTGCCAGGCTGCCTTCAGTGGGAGATTTGTTTCTCTCTGTCACTTTGTGGGTTCTGTAGCCCTAAAGTTTGTTTAGAATCATATTTTATAGGTATTTGAGGTGGTTTTGGGGGTAACTCACGGAGTTTTCCTGCTACTATGCTGCCATCTTGGCTCTGCCCCTTCTAGTGGTGGTAGTCTTAAGGGTTTTCATCACAACCCTGTAAGATGGTACCAGTATTATTTTCCCATTTCACAAAGAGAGAAACTAAGGTTACAAAGGTTTAACTGAGAGGTCCCAGGTCTTCTTGGGCCATGTCATTTATTAGGTGTCTACTGTGTACCAGGGACTGTGCTAAGTGCAGGGGTTACTAAGAAAGGCAAAAACCAAACTGTCCCAGATGATAACATCCAAATAACTACAAATAAGATATATACAGGATAAACTAGTGGTAGTCTCAGGGAAGGCAGTAAGATTGAGGATGTAAAACTTTAGAGCAGAATTCAATTTCAATTCAATAAACATCTAAATTCTTTTGTGGCAAGACACTGTGCTACGTGCTGGGGATACAAAGGCCAAACAAAAGTTTCTGCTCTCAACGAGTTTTGATTTCAAGGAGGGGCAAGAGAAGAAGGAAATATTTACACAGAAAAGTTCACACAAGATGGTTTGAGTCAGGAGTGAGCAATAACCATTAGGGGTATCCAGAAAGGTTGTCCAAAAGAGGTGGCATCAGCCTTCAAGCTTTGAAGGAAGGTGGGGAATAAAAGAAGCTGAAGAGGGGATGGAATGCATTTCAAGTCAATCAGTGGGGAGGGGGATGCTAAGCATTGAGTGTACTTGTGAGTTGGAGTGGAGTAGCAGGAAGCTTGTTTATTTGCTTTCACTAGCCTCTGCTCTCATGTTCAGGTTACTTCTTCCACTCCAATGTGTAGGATTGATTTTCCTTTCAAATCAGCTGTGGGAAAGTAATGGGAAGGGGACCAAAGTGACTAAAGTCTCACCTTTCCATACCAGTCCAGTTCCTCACAGCCTCCTCCAGTCAAACTGCTGACTCATTTGTCTAAAAAGATCTGGATCTAAGTTTATCTCTGTTCTGGGAAGTTATAAAATTGAATTGATTGAACTTTTAATTCATACCAAAATCTTAGGCAGGAAATGCCTAAGATGGATGGATAACTGAATGAATTAGCAAAAAGAATGATAAAAGCTAAAATTTACAAATGTTATTTTCCCTTACAACAAATCTCCATTTTACAAAATGAGAAACCTGAGCCAGACATTAAGTGACTTTCCCAAGGTCATATAGGTTTGAGGATGGATTTGAACTAAGGTCTTCCTGATGACAAGCCCAACATTCTATCCACTGCCCTACCTAGCT
The DNA here is from genome assembly GCA_011680675.1 of Gymnobelideus leadbeateri. NCBI lineage: Eukaryota > Metazoa > Chordata > Mammalia > Diprotodontia > Petauridae > Gymnobelideus > Gymnobelideus leadbeateri. The sequence continues at coordinate 679,701 of WOXC01010598.1, read as the reverse complement.
AGCTACCTCTAAAAAGCATTTATTGATCACTTACTATGATGAAAGCACTGTTCTAAGCACTGGAGATACAAAAAGAAAAGCAAGTTAGTTCCTTCTCTCAAGAAGTTGACATTCTAATTATATATGTGTATAAGCAATACATATATCTACACATACACATAACTACATATATGTATGTATATGTAGGTATAGATATTTTTACTGAAAGTCAGTTGGAAAGGCACAGTGGTCCTAATGTATCTACTTTGGTGTCATTTCCTTTGATTAAAAACCATATGTATTTCTTATGTCAACTGATTTGATAATATCAAGTGCTTTTACATTAAGAAGAACATTCTTTTCTACATTTTCAGGAGTTGGGGATGCTGAGGAGGCGTGAGCTCTAGCATCTTCAAAGACAGCAGCTAGATATCATCAACATAAAGTTTGCTTCCCTAGTTGATTGCTTGCGGCTGGGCTAGAATCTGACCTCCTGGACTGAAGGGTTTGTTTATTCCTTAAGACTCTTGAGTCAGAAGTCTTGGGTCATCATCATTGAGTTCTAAGGGAAAATGGTGGTGAAGCGGGTGGGGGTTTGGCCCACCTGGCACCAATACTGTTTCCTGTCTCAAGGTCCCCTCAGGGAACCTTGCTGAAACAGATCCATAGGTCAATGGTTTAACCATATTTATAATACTTAAAAGGCAAAAAGTAAACAAACACATTCCTAAGAAACAGGGATTCAGAGAATAAGCGTACATCTCCTAGGAGGGAAGGGAGTAAGTTTTCTGGTCTCAACGGTCCTAATAGGTCTAATTATCCAGAATTGCCCCTGTATTACTTTTGTACAACTCTTTTTTTTTCTTTTTGGAGGGGGGAAGGTAGGGCAATTGGGGTTAAGTGACTTGCCCAAGGTCATAGTGTTAGTAAGTGTTAAGTGTCTGAGGCCGAATTTGAACTCAGGTCCTCCTGACTCCAGGACTGGTGCTCTATTCACTAACCCACCTAACCTCTCCCCTCTTGTGCAACTCTCATACACAGTTTCTGTCTTGTAGTTCAGGATCTCACGGCTGGCAGTCTCCCACCACAGTTCTCCAGGGGCACTCCTCTGTCTCCAGTAAACTTACCAGCCATAGCAGCAGCCTCTTTTTCTATACTGGTGCTTCTCTGCCTACCCTCAAAGAAGCATCAAACTACTCCTAGAATCTGTAGTAAACTGTCTCCGCTTAAACTGCTTTTGTCCTTTCCCTGCCTCAGAAAGCAGGAACTAGTTTTGTCAGCCAAAGGTTGGCCAAGTCTGGCCAAAGTCAGGGGAACTCCACAGGGATCAAGGAGGGAAGAAGTTGCTTGAACCAGCAGACATTCCTTCCCAGCTCCGTAATCTCCTTAACACCACCAAGTCAATGCTATACCAGCATGTGGAAAAGCTTCTTGGAAGGCATAGAAACTAAAATTGGAACGCCATGGTCAGAAAACAGCAAGTTTTTCAATTTGGGTAGAACATTGAAAGTAAATGAGAAATTGGTCTGGAAAGGTCAGCCAGACAAATGAAAAAAAAAATGCTCCAAAAGACTAATAATTAGAGAAATTCAAATTGACTAAGATGACAGAATAGGAAAATGAGATGTTGGAGGTGCTATGGGAAAAGAAACACAGGGATGCAGTGTTGTTGAAACTGTGAATGGGGTCTGCTCATCCTGGAAAGCAATTTGACTATATGCCACAAAAGTCATTAAATTGTGTATGCCCTTGGGTCCAGTTATAACAACTACTAGGCCTGTTCCCTCAGAGATCGAAGAAAGATGGAAAGGACCCATACATACAAAATATTTTGTAGCAGCTCTTTTGGTTGAGGCAAAGAATGGGAAACAAAGGGGTTGCCCATCCATATGGGGAGTGAATAAACAAGTTATAGTATATGAGTAATGTGATATTGTTGTGCTATAAAAAAGGGGGATGGTTTTAAAGAAACCTGGGAAGATTGGTATGACACAATGAAGTGAGAAAAACCAGGAGAACAATTTATACCATAACAAAATTGTAAAGAAAATCCTGAAAGTTGTAAGAAAGTGAATCAATGAGAGATTAACTGTGATTCCGTGCTGCTCACTTCCTAAAAGAGGTAATGATTTTACGATGCAGAAGGAGACACATTTTTTGGACATGGCCAATGTGAGAATTTGTTTTGCATAACTAAGTGAATTTGTTATGAGGACTATTTTTTAATCTATTTTTTCAATTGAAGGAGGAGGTGGAGAAGAGAAAAAAAATAAATGCTTTTTCAGTGGACAGAGAATTTTTATACAGAAAGGTAGGCTAGAGATGGAATTTGAAATCTTCTAAATGCCAGACTGAGTACTTTGTATCTTATTCTACAGCCAAAATGAAAACAATAAAGATTCTTGAGCTAAGGAGACCTGTGCCCTAGGAAGATTATTTTGACAGTTGGGTGGAAGATAGGGAGGGGAACTTGTAAACAGGAAGACCAATTAGAAGATGTTACAAGAGTTGAATAAGGCCTGAAGTAGAATGCGGTGGCCACGGGAATCGAGAGCAGAGAGGTGGTGAAATATCCTGATGTGAGAAAAGTCCTAAAGGCAGAAATTACATGATTTGACAACTGATTAGAAATAGTTGGTGAGAGGGGCGGCTAGGTGGCGCAGTGAGTAAGAGCGCCGGCCTCGGAGTTGGGATGACCTGAGATCGAATCCGGCCTCAGAAAATGAGCACCCACGCATAAAGAATGACTAGCCGTGTAATCTTGAGCAAGTTACTTAACCCCAATTGCTTAAAAAAAAAAAATAGTTGGTGAGAGAGAAGGTAGGGTCAGAGATGGCTTGGATGAATAGGAGGATGATCGTGTGCTCAACAGAAAGAAAGAGGGAAATTTAGAGAAGAAAGTTGAGTGTCTGGGGGAAGAGCAGGAGATGGCATTTTGGGACTGAGTTGAGTTTGAGATTCCACTGTGCATCTAGATGGAGACACTCTGTGTAGACTTGGGAGACATCTTGTAAACTTGATAACTGAGAGTTATGGGAGTATGAGACCACTTTGGCAAAGAGCAGGCATGTCTGGGGGCTACAGCAGATTCAGAGCTGGAAACAGCCCTTGAAATCATTGAGTCAGAAAAGTCTAGAGAGCCTGAATACTGGAAAGAAAAATGAGCCCTTTGTCGCTCCTCTTGGCTCTAAATGTTGTATCTAAGGATTTCCAAACAGTTTGGTAGAAATATAATCCCCAGCCACTAACCCCAGCTACCACTTAATCCAGCTACACTGAACCAACCCCCCCACCCCCAGGGTTTCCGAACTATGGGCAAAGCATACTTTTTCATAGCCTTTTACCCACTATTCAGGACCAATAATAAATCAGATGCTCTAGAATGCAGTGACCCTTCTGTGAGCTCTTACTTATATGCTTGTTTCTAATAGTAAAAGTCTTTGTTACTCCTTTTGTCCAGTGAGAAGGAAGAGGGGGAAGGAGGGAGGAGAGTATGTAAGGTGCCCAGTACAGGAACTACTGTGAACATTTGGCTGAGTACAGGGGACCAAGGCATGTACCTAATGGGGCTGCTGCTGCTGCTGCCATTACTATTGCCACCTCTCTCTCTCCAACAACAGGACCTCTCAGAGAGCAAGGTGGCCATGGGGAGGATGATCCTTCCTGCCCTGGAGAAAGCCACCTCATTCCTGGAGAAGAGATTCAGGGAGCTTAACCTGGATGGAGTGCTGGGATTCCTGGTACTGGAAGGTAGTGTGACTTCCTCTCTTCCACAGGATGACTAGCAACCCAAATTGTTTTTAGACTTTTCAACTGATTTGCTAACCTTAGGTATAGGAGATTAACTGAAGCTGAACTTTATGTTTTGGTAATTTAGGAAGAGTACTTTTTTTCTCATTTGGCCTCTGACTGCCTGGAAAATACCCTTGCATTGTGCTTCTTGGGTTTTTAGAAGTAAAAATAATTGTGTTAGTGAAGAAAATAATTTGGAAGCCTAGGTCCCTAAAGAATAAAAATGCAATAGTCCAGCTTCTCAGACCAAAGCAAACAGTCTCCAGGGTTCATGTTATTTTCTCTTTGTGCTAACAAGGTAGAAGAAAATATTCTTGTTTAATAGAAAGTTAAATAAAAACATTTCTGTTAGTTCTCTGGGTCACCTGTGGGCAAACCATTCCCCTACTCTAACCTCAGTTCACACTGCATTGTACCCAAAGACGTTTAGAGGTTCTGGGAAAATGATGAAGTGTTTGTTCAGCTTTGGAAGAGGAGAATATTCTTATGGCAATGTCCTGGAGAAAGGCCAAGTCAAACAGAGAGAGCATGCTCTGATGTGGGGCCATTCATAACCCCTTAGACTGGTAATAACTAGCCTTAAGGGAGCGAACAACCTGGGTGTCAAGATCTTGGTTTGGGATTGTTTCCATCAGGCTTCTAACTACAAAAGTGATCCTCCCACTGGAGGTAAGGGGAGCCCTTCTTAATCCTCTTCCATGCTAGCTGCCAGCTCAGCCCTCCTGGAGCTGGAATTGGTGGTGCCAGAAAATCCTAGGAGATGATGTTGCTAGGGCTTGAAGCAGGTTTACTTATGTCCATGTGGTCTGGCTTTGGGCCTTACTATGTATAATGATTTTTTTCCCCAACAGGCTTTTCTCGCCTACCTTCCCAAACACAAGAGATTATCAAGAAAGTGACCCCAGTATTGGGACCCTAGGATGAAAGGGAAAGTGCTCATCTCTAGTTCTTACTGAGAATGGTAGGAGGATAGGTATTTTTTTTTTTTTTTTGCTTTTTGGAGGGCAATTGGGGTTGAGTAACTTGCCCAAGGTCATACAGTTAGGTTTTTGTTTCTGTGTGTTAAATGTCTGAGGCCAGATCTGAACTCAGGTCCTTCTGACTCCAGGGCCAGTGCTCTACTCACTGTGCCACCTAGTTGCCCCAATAATAGGTATTTTTTGACCATGTTAATGACAAGGAGGAGAAAGAAGAACAATTGCAATGCTGGAAAATATGTTTCACTATTTTCCCAACTCATTTCAGACACACAACTATTATTCTAGACCAAGGGTAGGGAACCTGCAGCTTGGAGGCCACTTGTAGTATTCTAGGTCCTTGACTTCAGCCTTTTGACTGAGTCCAAGTTTTTTTTTTCTTCAAAATGCTTTATTAACTTCTGGTTTACTGCATTCATTTCCACCAGATTTTGGGTTACAAATTTTCTCCCCGTTTTTCCCCTATCCACCTCCCCAAAATAGTAGTTCCCCAGGATATCCCCTCCTCTTATTTCCCAATTACATGTAAAATAATATTAATAATAGTATATATATATATGTATATATATATATATATATATATATATATATATTTTAAACATTTGGTTTTAAAACTTTGAATTCCAGATTCATTCCCTTCCTCCCTTGTCATCCACCCTTACTAGGAAGATAAGCAATTCAATATAGGTTGTACGTGTGCAGCTAATGCAAAACATTACCATTGTAGAAGACTGATTATATTTCCCTCCCTCCTATCCCACCTCCCACTTGTTCTATTCTCTACTTTGGTCCTGTCCCTTTTCAAAAGTGGGTACTTCTAACTTCCCTCCCCTGCAACCTGCCCTCCCTTCCATCATCCCTCCTCTCATTCCCTTCCCAGCTACTCTCCTGTAGGGTGAGATACCCTATGTAGTGTGTATGTCATTCCCTCCCTAAGCCAAATTCAATGAGAACAAGGTTGACCCATTCCCTTTTGCCTTCCTGTTCTTCCCTTCCATTGTAACCATTTTCTTTTGCTTCTTCTATATGAGATAGTTTGCCCTATTCTGTCTCTCTCTATCTCCTCTCATTATATTCTTCTCTTACCTCTTAATTTCACCTTTTAAGTATCATCCCTTCCTATTAAATTGGTCCCGTGCCCTCTATCTATGTATACCTATAAACATATATATACACATTCACACTCTGATAAAGGCTATATATATGTGTGTGTGTATGTGTGTATATATATGTGTGTGTGTGTGTGTGTGTGTGTGTGTGTGTGTGTGTGTGTGTGTGTATTTTTCTATTCCCTTCAACTATTTTCATACTGAGAAAAGTTTCATCAGTTACAATTATTGCTTTTCCATGTAGGACTGCAAATAGTTCAACTTTGATAAGTTCCTTATGATTTCCTTTCCCTGTTTACCTTCTCATGCTTCTCTTGCTTCTTGTATCTGAATGTCAAATTTTCTGTTCAACTCTGGTTTTTTCTTCAAGAATGCTTGAAAGTCCTCTATTCCACTGAATGACAATATTTTCCCCTGAAACATGATACTCAGTTTTGCTGGGTAGGTGATTCTTGGTTTTAATCCCAGCTCCTTTGACCTCTGGAATATCATATTCCAAGCCCTTCCATCCATCAATGTAGAAGCTGCCAGATCTTGTGTTATCCTGATTGTGTTTCCAGAATATTCAAATTGTTTCTTCCTGGCTGCTTGTAATATCCTCTCCTTGATCTGGGAATAGGAGTTTTCTTTTTGGGATCTTTTTCAGGAAGTGATTGGTGGATTCTTTTAGCCTCTGTTTTGCCCTCTTGTTCTAAAATATCAGGGAAGTTTTCCTTGAGAATTTATTGGAGGATGATTTCTAGGTTCTTTCTTTGATCATGGCTTTCAGGTAGTCCAATAATTTTTAAATTATGTCTCCTGGATCTATTTTCCAGGTCAGTGTTTTTTTCCCATGAGATATTTCACATTGCCTTCTATTCTTTCATTTGTTTGGATCTGTTTAACAGCATCTTGATTTCTCATAAAGTCACTAGCTTCCCTTTGCTCCAATCTAAATCTGAGGGAATGATTCTCTTCAGTGAGCTTTTGAGATTCTTTTCCCATCTGGCAAATTCGGCTTTTTAAGCCATTCCTCTCTCCTCATTGCCTTTTTGAGCCTCTTTTGCCATTTGAGTTAGTCTATTTTTTAAGGTGTTATTTTTCTCAGTCAGGCTGTTGAATCTCATTTCATAGTTTTCTTGCATTGTTTTCATTTCTCTTCTCAATTTTTCCTCCACTTTTCTTATCTGCTTCTTAAGGTCCTCTATGGCGTATAAGCAGCTCTTTTTTCCTTTGAAGCTTTTGGTGCAAGAGTTCTGACTTCATTGTCTTTCTCTTGTTCCATGCTTTGATCCTTTTTGTCACCAAAGTAGAAGTGTAAAGTTGGGGTACTCTATTTTGCTTCCTTTGCCTACTCATGTCTCCATTCAGTCTCTTGACCCCTGGGCTTTTTGCCACAGTAGGACTCTGTCACCAGCCAGGTGAGCTTCTGTCCCAAACGCTGGGGTTTTCTCAGTTGTTGAAGGTATTAGTTGGGTGCCCTCTCTGAAGTCTTCTTATGCTCTGGCAAGCTGGTCACACACCATAGGACCTCCACCCTAGACTGAAATCCAGATCTAAGAAGGTTAAAGCAAGAGCGATTACCCCTCATACTGGTTGCCTGGTCCCCCTACAGTCTGCAGGCCAGGAGCTGAAATTACAACATGGAGCTGGCTGTGCTGAGTTGTCTCAGTGCTTCTTGCCCTGGGGGCAAATGCTGATGCTCTTCCAACTGCTGGTCCCAAAGTCCACACTGTACTGACCTCTCACTTTGTTCTTCACATCTATATGTTGATAATTCTGTAAATGGCCACGGCTGCTGGTGTTCTGGAGTCCCTCCAGCAGGAGTTTGGTCAGGCCTGCCCTAGGGTTAAAATCTCTCGCTCATGTGGGCCTTAGCTAGGCTCCCAGAGTGCTGTACTGGTCACTCCCTGCCAGGCTGCCTGGCCATCCTCAGTGGGAGGCTAGCTTGTCTGTGTCATTTTGTGGGTTCTGTAGCTCCAAAGTTTGTTCAGAGTTCCCTTTTACATGAATTGAGGAAGGTAGAAGCTGGAGCTGTTCAGAAGTCCTGTTTCTACTCTGCCATCTTGACTCCACCCCCTGGAAAAATGGCCCTGAGTCCAAGTTTTACAGAACAAATCCTTTTATTAAGAGGATTTATCCCAAGAAGTTTGGAATCAGTCAAAGGGCCTTAGACCTTTTGATTGTTTTTTTTAAAAATGTAGCCTCAAGCAGAATTTAGCTGAGCTCTTCTACTATGGCCACTTCAACTTTCTAAGGATCCAATCTTCTCCAAATTATAAAAATCTATACATATTGTCTGGGGAGTGAAAATTTGAAAACTCAGAATACGTCTTACAAATTGGTGTCAGTTTTGACTGTCGACTTCCCCCTTCATTTCTGCTGTCAATCAGCAGCAAGCCCTTTTAGGAGTCTTTTGACCCCTACCTAGGTTCAGTCCTTTGTCTTACTTTCCCATCTCTGTGGGCCCCTCCTCCCAGCCAGTGGGAGTCAAGGACAATGGGGGAAATATGACCCTGCTGTATTAGGGTTTAAAAACTCTCTTCACCCAACATTGCACGCCTCCTCTCCCTGATCAATCATGGGGAGGACAGCCCTCTTCTCCTGGGAGAAGAGAATAACATTTCCTGTTTTTATCCTGAGAAATCTCCATGTTCTTGATTAAATTTTGAATGGGGTTTTTCATCTCACTGAATGTTTCCCTTTCAAGACTTCATTCATTCCCAGAACACTTTAGTGAAGTGAGAAGGGGACTTAATCTTGAGGAAAATGGGTAGAGTTCAGGAAAGGATTTTCTTAGGTGGAAAAAGAGAAAATGAAGAGCTGAGGTTACTTTGTTTCCCCCCCCAGTTCTTCCAATCCCAGTTCCACCCATAAAGGGGTGGGGTGGGGAGTGGTAACTCCTTGGTGGAAAGAACTAGATGGGATTTCAGGGGCAGGAACCTTTGCCTAAATAATACACAAGAATGAGATTCAGGCACATTTATCTGAATAAGGAGAGCCAAAGCACACCAGTGGGGCAAGACCTCATTCCCAGACTTGTCATATTCCTTCACAGAGCAACTAAATGGTGTCTTGGAGAAATGGGGCCAGGAGCCTGCACTGAAGCCCCTGAGCCTGAGGGTAGAGAAGACAGTGAAGAAGGTGTTACCACTCATCACCAGAGCCACAATCTATCTCAAGCTCAGTGACTCTAAGTACTTAAAAGGTAAATATTGTGCAAGTCAGAAGGTTTATTTGCTAGGGAAACTAATCTAATCTCCTTTGCTTGAATGATTCTGGCAAACCTAAGGGGTTGAATAGACAAATTACCATCCAGGCTCCCTACAAAGTACACAGGAATTCAACAGAGGAATTAAAGGAAGTCTCTCCTTTCACTGTCCCTTCTGCCTCTAAAAAGCTGCCTCTGGCATTTTTACTTGGAGAAATGACCCACAGTGGAAGCTTAGCCTTAAATACCTTGTCATGTATATCATCCTGTGTAGATTCTCTAATTGTGGCTAGGTCTTATAAGACTTCCTTACTCGCTAAACTAGAAGCACTTGTTTTTTGTTCTTTAAAGAAACTTAAGTATCATCCACCAGTAATGCCCTTCCTTAGGGTTTATTGTGAGCTCCTCCACCGCTAGGACTGTCTTTTAATGCTTTATAGTAGTAGGCACTGAACAAATATTTATTTGACTGACTGAGAGTAGGGGCCTCTTCCTGTTAATGAGAATATTGAAGAGGTTATCCACTAAGAGGGTTAGGGTTGCCCTGGAGACCCCACAATTCCAACACTCTGGGTCCTGTGGAATGAATTCGACTCAAGTCCTCTCAGCCAAAGAAAAGTAAAGTTTATTAGAAGTTTGCTTGTGTTAGACACAGAGTCAGTCTGTGGTAGTGATGGGGTGCTTGGGATATATATTTGTAACATCAGTCTATGTTTGTAATATCAGTCTGTAATATCAATTTGTAACATCAGTTTGTAAAAGGGGTGCTTGGGATCTATGTATGTAAAATCAATTTGTAAAAGCAGTCTGTAAAATCACACTTCCACCCCCCCAGCCTCAGAGCATTAACTCTACCCCTTCTGCTGGCCAGTACTCTGCCCAGCAACAACTCATGAACTGTTTATCTCTGCTTGAAACAATAACAAGCTACCTATGAATCCTTCACTAAACTATCTATAAACATTTTACCTTAGGCAAATGTTATCTCCCCTACAAGAGTGGCCAGCTGCACTATGAATCCTTCAGTGCCCCATCTATGGGTTAACTCCTTAGCCAATTATACCCATACTGTGTCTCCATTGGCCTTGGTTCCCATCATCCATCTTGTCAAATATGACATTGATGGGTGGCAGACGGGGCACTCCTCAGTGGCCGTGACTGCTGGCTGACTTTAGTGATGTGTCAGGCTTACAACCACACCTCCATGCAGCCCACCTTGGGCTATTTCCCAGTGAATTATGGGTAATAAACCTGCTCAGCTGATATTAAACGTACATGTTCCTTTAAGCACTGACCACTCCTTAACTCCTCCCTAATCCCACCCTTACTCACCTAGTTAGCATAATTGACACCGATTTACTACTATGACTCCTTAAAAACTATGCCTATGTTTTCTTTAAGTTTGCAGGTTCCCTAAGAACTCTTGCCTGCTGTGCTGTGCAGTGTAACAATAAACTTTTACAATCTCAGCTTCCAAGTTTGCTTGAGCCTGGTGAATTCTTTCCAGACTGAATTTCAGGGTTTCTGGTCACTGATAAGGATCAGGGTCCCTGGTAGAACCTATTACCCTTCCCTCATCATTAGGTCATTCTATGTCACTCTGACTACTATATGGCACTCTCACAAACATGAAGACGGGATGTGGTCTTATATACAGGAGGTTGTGGGAGGAATTTGGTCTAGGGGAAGAGTTTGGGGAAGGTCTTCAGAAGGAGTTAATGAGGTCAGTGAATGATTAAGGGTGGGAAGTTGCTGGAGGTCACCTGGAGACCACAAACTATGGTGGGCTAAGCCAGTTTGGGTGGGAAGTAGATGAACAATGGAGGGCTAGGCTAGTAACTAGGCTAAAGTTAGTAGTTAGTAGTTAGTAACTAGGCTAGCGGTCTGGGCCCAGTGGCAATGTAAGGCTTATTGCCTCATGCAAATGCCTCCAAAGGAGGTTCCCAGAGCCTTTACCTTAAGGACTCAAGGAGAGCTCAAGGGGGCTCCCAGAGCCCATACCTCATCAAATATATCTTCTGAATGATTTTAACTGTGGTTCTCAAGTGGCTGGTGAAGGTCACAAGACCCTAGCCCTATATTTGTGAGGTGCAAGAAACCTGGGCATGGGTTATGTATGTCCAGGGCATCAGTAGGATGGACATCTGGTATCAGAGTTCGTGTAAAATTGCTTTCTCTCCCTGGTCAATTTCCCTCTAACAGAATTTCAAGAGACGCTACAGCCAGGATTTTGGAATCTCCCTCATTCATGGAGTCACACAAACAGCTCTCTGATCTACTCCAAGTTTGACAGCTCAGATTTTTTTTCAGAAGAATTAAGTGATTCATGCATGACGCTCTTACTAGGAACCAAGTGAGTTTAATTGCCCTTTTTTCTTTCCTCCCTGGATAGAAAAGTACTACCAGCTGCCCCACTGATAATATACAAACACTCCTCACAGAAAGTTCTCCCATTTCTGTATACTTTTGACGCTCAAGACCAATTCTCCTAAAGGTGATAAAGACCTGTGTCAGTATGGCCAGGCCTAAAGTTCCCCTGAACTCCATTCATTGTTTTCTCCAAATAACGTCCTGGGACTGCTTGCTTCTCAGGAAAGAGGGCTTGCAGCCCTGCACTGTCACTGACCTCTGCAGGGAACTCATGACTAAGCCTGACTGCATAGGCTATGCACTGTCACACCAGCTCCTCTATTTCCTGTTTGGCAAAATGGTAAGTGACTATTTTGTGGGCTAGATTACTCCAGAAGGCCAGATAACACCATATTTAGATAGTGTTGAACAGGAGGCCGCCAGCTACCACCATGTATACGATAATGTTTTACTGGGGCCAAAATCAAAGACTTGAAGAATAGGTTCTTTTTCTTTGGCACATAACCTCTTGCCCATGGCTTTCTCCCCTGATCTTCAAGGCACATTGCTCTTACTCGCTACTCACTGACAGATTTCAGATTGAAATTGTAATCTAATTCCTAATTATTTGTATCTTCCCATATCAGAAAGGATCTCTGCACAATTTTTGTGACTAAGGGTAAAAATTTTCTACTTGTCTCCCCTACTTGGCTGAATCTGTCAGATGCTTCTGATCCAAAATTGGAAGTGGGGACAGTTGTCTCTAAAAGTTCAGTTCAATATTTCAAAACACTTTTAAGAATTCAGGAACTCACTTGGCATAGGAAGGACTCAATATTTATATTTGATAAGAATGGAAATGAGTAGTTAGAGATGGCATCTGGGTCTCTGAACTACTGGTCTCTCAGAGCCTGTTGTAGATGCTATTTCACAAGATAAACAGGATGAGTCCTAGAAAGAACTATAGAGTCCCAATTACACATGTTATATGACTTCATGTAGAAAGAATCCTGGCAAAAGCCCTCATCTTACATACACTGACAATATATGAGATCCATTTCAAAATCACACATTTTTATCTTAACAATTGCTACTCCTTCCTGCCACCAAAATGAAATTCAATATTCCTTGGTTTTCTGTTCCTTAGAAAGGATGCTCTGATGACCTATTCCTTCAATCCCAATACTACATGGATATTTTCTGTGCTAACATGATGGCATTGAACTTGAAAACTGAAGAAGTTGGATTCCCATTTCTCAGTCGAGATCTCTTCATGGAAAATAGTATGAACTGCTTTCCATTCTCCAAATAAGTGCACATAATCCCCCTGTTTTATCACTGTCTCTCTCTCTGTCCCTTTCTGTCCCTTTCTGTCTCTTCTCTCTCATCTCTCTCTCTCTCTCTCTCTCTCTCTCTCTCTCTCTCTCTCTCTCTCTCTCTCTCCATTCTTGATAATAGTTCTGACTTCTTTTATCCACAATTCCCCTTTCCCCTAAAATGCAGACAGAGTATCTGAACTTTTGAGGGACTGAGGGACATGAACGATTGATCTTTGGGTCAGGGATAAAGTAAGCTGGAATGGTTCTTATTTTGGAAGCCCAACTCACATAAAATTTTTTCATCTCCCAAAAAACCTATGACTTTAACCAACATTTATTGAAGCTCTCAGTTGTTGAGGTCATGCTAACTTCAAAGTTGAACTAGGTTGTGCTCCCCCTTGCTATAGCTACTTACTCTTCCCTATCAACCCAGAGTTCCAGTGACTCAGTATACTCAAGGCAACCCTTCTCAGGTTTGTAGTGACTCCTGAGGATGCAGCAAGCATAACGTTGGGGAAAGAGGTGGGTAAGAATGTCAAAGACACTCAGGATGTTGAGAAGATAATTAATTTTCTTTTCTTTTCCTCAGTCATGTTCTGTGGACTTTCTGGATACTCAGATTTCTACAAGCCTAGATGGCTACAGGCTATTCTTACCTGGCAGCAACCTAAGGAAGGATGTTTTGGGAAGCCTTGTGAGTAAAGTTGATACCTTGGGAGTAGGGAAGTTCAGGAGTTAGAGAAGATGAAAATGCAATTTTCTATGTCTCATCAGAAGAAACTACATCAACAACTCACTGAAGAGTCTGCAAAGATGAAAAATTATTTCCCCAAATATTTGATAATATTTGATGATGGGAAGTCTTACTAAATGCTAGGAATGTACTGCCACTACTCTTCATATTCATGAAGGGGCAGAAAAGACAATATAAAAAGAGGAGTGGTGCAGAGAATTTGCAGGAAAGCAAGGAATTGAGCTTAAGGCCTTACAATAGGGTTTCTAAGTTGAAATCATTTGCCTTCAGGAGCCTATAAAGGATCTGGGGGCTTGAAGAAAGGGTATAAGAGAAGTTGGCAATAAGGAAGAATATGCAGAAAGAGGAGACCTTATGAGAGAAGTAGCAGGAACTCCAGAATTGATGGAATAAACATAAAGATAACACACTTTTATATAGCACTTTGAATAGACAGTCAGGGGAGAGAGAAACCACAAACCCAGCACCTCCAGGTTCAAGAAGTGTCCCACAACAGGATAGAGTTGTTGGAAATCAGGGTGGGAGAAGGCAGGAGATATTTGTGAAAATTCATTTTAAAGAATTGCACCTGATGTTCCTCCCTATTTTTTCTGTCCCCAGATGACAATAGAAAACAATTACCCAGAGTTGGTGAAGACCAACAACAGTCATTGAGAAGAGTTAAGAGGAGAGAGAAAGGATTTCCAGGTAAAACCATCAAAAGCTAAGAGGATGTCTTTCCAGGGCCTAGCAGACAAGTGAGAAAAGCCTGGTACTATGCTTAGTCACCTCTCCCCACACAGATTTTCCTATGCAGAGATGTCCTATATTTTACTAACAGAAGTACATGACAACTTAATAGGCATAAATTGCATTTGCTCTTCTGAAAATGCTCACTGTGATTACATTCTTCAGGGGAACAAACATTTCCAGGGAAGAGCCCTGGCTGCCTTCACCCATGTCAGGTGGTTCAGAAGACTAAAAGGAAATGTTAATTTGGGGATCCAGAATGAAAAATGGGCTAGTAACAAAGAAGAGAACAGTTGTGATATCAGTGTCGATAGAAATACTTGATGAGTTTCTTGCTTATCATATTTTAGGAGGAAGTTGTTTGTTTGTTTGTTTTTCTTAAGAATTCCTCCCTTAGTTTAAGGTGCAAGCAGAGAGCAAGAGAGACCCACTCTTCTGGGTATTCTCCTACCCTGTCAGTGTTTATTTTACTCTCAGTTACCTAGGGTTTGTTTAGCCAAACCCTTCCATTCTCCCCTTCTCTCTTTTGGACATTTAACTTCTCATCAGCATCTCCACCTGCAAGTGGTGATAAGAAAGGAAACTCAAACAGTTTTCTAGGTTTAAGCAAGTCTTATCAGGCTAGGGGTGGGGCCATCACAAGGCCCTCAGATTTTTCTTTATCAGTGCCAGAGCCTGACAGATACTGAGGACCAATTAAGAACTAATTCTTCCTACCTGCTGGAGAGAAATAACCTTTTAGTTGTGAGAGGCGGCTATTTCCTTAAGGCAGCCTAGTGATTCTGGGACTTTTCTTCAAGGTCAGAGGGGCTGGCAAAGGGATCAAATGCAGAACCTTTCAAGACCACACATATTTAAAAATAGATGCTCGTTTAGGTTGGTTACAGCAAAAGAAAGGACACAGGACAGAGACTGAGAAGCAAGGCAATCTACATTCTGTATGTCTCTGAGTGAGGTCAGAAGGACTGTTTCCTCCTGCAACAAGAGGAAACAGTCAGGGTTCACCCACATTTTCCTAGGAGTATTGTTAGAAGGAATAAAACACTCTGTGACACCATTTGAGATGTTTAAAAACTCTACTAAATAATTTAAAGGGATTAACATGAGCTAAAGGTCCATGTCTAAAGCAGAAGAAATAAGTGATGACATGAGGGTGGGACTTTGGCAACCTCAGCAGCAAGGAAAAGCATATCTGATGGGCTTCCTAACCACATTCTTTCTCCCCAGATGGGTGTTCTTCCCACAATACAGCTGTGGCAGTTGCAGCCTTGGGTGGCTTCCTTTATCATTCTGCAGAACATTCACCAACCATCACCAAGCCTTATTAATGCCTCACAACAAGCAAGCAACAACTCGGAGAGATGATTGTATACCTGCTGAAAATGAAACATAGATTTTTTTGGTAACGCATCTCCTTATGTCCTGAGATTACATAAATTCGCTAGGAGTGCAATGGAAAAAGTATAGGTAGACAAGCTAACCAAAACCAGTGTGTTTGAAAATTGGGATTAGCAAAGGTAGCAGAAGGAAAAAAAATAACAGTATTAACTAGATCTAGCAAAACTGGTCATCTGGAATGGTCCCCAGAAATAACTAAATTATTTTAATTTAACCAACATTAAGCATCTCTATGTGCAGACAATGGTGCAAGGTGCTCAGGACAAAACAATGAATAAATACTGCTTGTTTCATGGAGTTCACAAAGTCTTTTTCCTATCTCCTCCTAAGATAACACTTCTGGAAAGGGGAATTCTAGTTATCCAACGCCAGGAAATTTTGGGGTTGGGCATTCCCAGGCTCCATAATTTGCTTTTATTCTGTTTAGGAGCAAAGGCAGCTATGGCAAGTGGATATCTGACTTTGGAATAAAATACCACAATGCCCAGAATTTGAAGCAATATACTTTTATAGCACGTGCCTACTGGGGAAGCCCACTGAAGCATTTCTTTCCCACATCCTTTTGATTCCCTAATTAATGGCATCTACAGAATATAAATACTGTAAGAGTAGAAAATTCAATTTTAGTCTTTCTTCTCCAGAACCTATTAAATATTTGGAATATAGGAGTTTAATAAATACTTATTGATTATTGATTGATCTCATTTCTAATTTGAATTGATTATTCACAATGTGCACAAAGACCTTGTTGCTTTAGTTTTGCTTACTGTGTTGTTACTATGTGTCCTTGACAATATAACTCTTCAGAGTCCCTTAAGAGTCGCCCAAATGTGATTTGACAGTCCTCCAAAACTCAGTCGCTACTAATGCCATAGAATTCTATGTAGCCATTTTTATGGAAATTCAGTTTCATAAAAGCTCTCATTTACCTTAACCAACTTATACTGGTGTTGAAATGGGGCATAAGTGTTCTTTCTTTCACTTTAGGCCACAGGTGGAAACTTTGGAAAAGTTCCAGAGTCTCATTACAAAATACACATTCTGACATGATATATGGAACAGTCCAGTATTAGACCTGTTACTAATGGAAACATCTTTAAGTTTTAAATTTAAGGCCAGATATGTAGAAATATATCTAAATTTTTGTTGATGAAGCTCTCAAATCTATACAGTAACTTATGGATACTGTTGCAGAAGCCATAGCATATGCTCCTATGATGGTACTGGTACTCTGAAGGCAGAACAAGAATCAAATGTCTTAGAGTTAGATTCCAGAGAGTTACAGCTAGAAGAAACTTTTCAAGGTCAGCTAATACATCTCATTTCCTTTAGGAAGCTTCACAAAGTCATTCCATAAAGGGAATTTTTTCTATTTTTATTGTTTTCTATAGATGATTCCACAACCCCTCTAGGTTCTGGTTTATGAATTATAATCATTCTTTCCCTAACCTTATCTTTTCTGTGGGGGACCTCCCACCACCCCTCCTTCCTCCCACTATGTCACAAGATAAAAACAGCCAGCCAGCTACTTCCTATGACGAAACAATTAGATTTGGTCTTGGAGGACCTGGCTTAAATTCCAGTACCTTTGTGGCCTCAAGAATAGCACTTGATCTCCCTTGGTCTCAGCTTGCTCCTCTATAAAATGTAGAGGGGCTGGATTAGATAATTCCTAAGATTTTTCTGGCTCTATATCCATGAACTAAAAAGATTTTGTGAATGTGGTGATTGTGAGAAAATGCACCTGTCTTTGGAAAGCAAGAGGGCAGTTTCTTGGATCAGAGGGCCAAAAAGGAGCCCAGTAGCCCTTGAGGAACTGATTGTATCTGCCTGAAGGAATCTAGATTGTTGTTCATGTTTATTTCTCCTATGAGAATATTCATACTCACTGATGGATAAATTCCAAGTGTTCTCCATGAGTGAGAGCAAAGTTTTGTCATCTCCTTAGCAACTCTAATGGAAGATTTCTCTACTATGGACTCTTCTTTCTGTGGCTGCACTAAGCACAAGTCTTCTGAGATTTCTGTTTATCAGCATTAGGGGAGGTTGAGTTTCAGCTGCTGCTGTTGTTTGGCTACAAGTAGCAAAAGTTGAAAGGAAGGAAGTGGGCAAGGAATTGGATTAGATGACTTCTAAGTCAATCTATCTTCTGTCAAGTGCCTATGTGCCAGGCACTGGGAGGGTAAAAAGACAAAAACAAAGAAGTCCCTGCCCTCAAGGACCTTATATTATATGGAGGGGTCGGTAGGCTAAAGGAGAGGGAAACTAGACCAGTAAACATAAAATACACATAAAGCTATTTCAGTGGGGCACTACCCATTGAAAGCACCAGAGTAAGATTTGTTTAGGAGGTGATACCTCAACTGAGGCTCCTAGGAACTCTACAAGGCAAAGTGAAGAGGGGGAGCAGTCTAGGCATGAGGAAAGCTGATGCAAAGGCAGAGACCTTGGAGAGGCTCTATTTTGTATCTGTAAGGTTCAAGTACATCATAAATGCATAGCAAATGCTTAGCTATGATTAGCTTAATAAATAGCTTAGTAAATATTAGCAATTATTATTGACATTAGAGATACATGCTTGTCTTTGTGAGTAAGGATAGTAAGAGGGCCGCATGTAAGACTGTAGGAATTAATAAGACCTGTCAACATGTTCTCCCCATCACAGGCAGAACAGTATCTATCAGTGTTTGTTTAAGGTTTCTCCAGGGGTGGGGAACCCACTGCTTTGAGGCTACAAGTTCGGCCTTAAGGCTGAATCCAAACTTCACAGAACAAATTCCCTTAATAAAAAAAGGGAAAAAATTTGTTCTGTAAAAGTTGGACTCAGTCAAAGGGCCTCACTCAAGGACCTGGAAGGCTACATAGGACCTCTAGACCACTGGTTCCCCACCCTGACACTGTCTGAAGGCATCGTATAAGAACTGAAGATTCTGCCGTTGGGGACTGAGAAAATACACCGTGAGCTCCTTTCATTCCTCAATTTATTCAATATTAATAATTAATTTGATTCAACAGTAAACAATGAAAAGACAAATAACTTGTCATGTAAAAATACCGATTTCATTCTCCCCATTCTCTTTGTCTTCAAAAAAGCAATCTACCATAGGGGCCAGCACTTTACATTAGCATAAAAAAGTGGTCTCTATAAAAGTGACCTATGATGGCCTCAATTTAACCACAGGAATGAATACATTATAGGAAGGCTGAGATTTGCAAGTTTCCCACTAGCCCTTAAAGGCTGGTTGTCCTTTCTATCCACAGGCAGGACTTTAGGAATGGATTAGATTTTGTTTCGCCATGATTTAAATCATGGTGAGAATAGTTCTCCAGCTTCTCTTTCCCCCAGGATAGCTGAAGTCCCTTTGGCACTGCTATATCCCCACAGAGGGCATGGGCATCTCACTGGACAAGCAGACACAGACAGGCAGGGGGAAGAGGCCAGAGGCCCTGCCCTGAGAGGTAGAGCTTTATCTGGGAGAGTACTATTGCTCTGGCTGAGGGCTGTGGTGCAGCATGGCACTTAATGGGCAGGCAGGCAGGCTAAAAGACTGAGGCACAGGTATCCCAGCTCCTCAGACCAAGGAGAGGGGCCAGGGCTGGGGCTGGGCTTTGAAGTGAAACCCTGGTATGCTGTCTGTCTGGTTCTCATTTTCTCTATTAGCAAGGTTTCCTCCACACCAGCTCTCCCTGGAAAATCCCACAAGCACAAATGAATCTTCAGGACAGACAATGGCCACTTGTCACTGTTTTGAGTCCTTAATGCTGAGGCTGGGGTCTCCTTGTTGCTCCTTCTCTAAGGATTGCAGCTCCCCATTCATTTGCTGTAATGGATGGTAAGCATACTCTCCATCCAGGCACCTCCTGGATGTTCTGGAGCCAAGGACAAAAGCCACATTAGCAGCAGCACTGAGCAGCAGCAAGAGAGCCAGGGCCAAAGTGAGAGACAGCCAGGCTGGCCTAAGGGAGAAAAGACAGATCAAGAGAATGGTTACAGGGGCTTCTCTCTCTTTCTTCATTTTATTTTTCTCCTCCTGGGTGTGGAACATAAACAGAGGGTGCAGTTTCCTTGTAGCCTCTGGGTTCAGCTTTGCCTCCTGGGGCCCGAAGTCAAACAGGGCAGATAGGGAATTACAAACTTCTCCCTCTGAAGCAAGGAAGCTGCTTCCCTACACTCCTAAACAAGACAACATTCTTAGGCTCAGCCCTTCCTGAGGCAGGCTTGTCAATCAGGTTTTGCACCAGGGAATTTGGAACTTTTGCCTCCCACTTCAACAGTCAGCCCCTTCCTAGTCTTTTCACTTTAAAGAGCTGAACGGAGGTGTCCCCGAATCTGTAAGCCCAGGACTCTGGGTCATCAGTAGACCCCCTGGCACTGTCCGCAGGTGTGTGCCACTTTCCAGTGTCATATTCTCATGGGCTCTTGCCTCAATTCTGAAGAGGCCTTGATGAAGAATGACTGACAGCTGCACCCCAGGCCTGTGGTATCCCACTGAGAAAGGACTGACTGCTCTTGGCCAGGAGTCAGGAGGAAACATACAACCTATTAAACCTTCCTTTTCCCTCCTCCCCACCCTCCTTAGAGAGGTGCACAGGTGCACCCACCCTGGACTTCCAGGCCTGGGGATTGGCAGGGAAGGAGCCCACTCACCCACTGCCTCTACAAAAGTAAACTCTTTTTAACCAGACCTGTGATCTCATCTACACAGGGAACTCACAGTAAGAAAATGCCCTTCACCAATGTAGATCAGCATTTAGTCACTGCTACTTGCCTGGGACACTAAGAGATCAAGTGCCCTGCCCAGAGAGACAGAGCCGTGTGTCAAAGGTCATGCTGACCTGGAAGCCAGCTCTGGCCACTACACATTAGCTACCTCTACAAACCAATCCACTTTCTAGGTGTGGTGGTGAAGACTGATATTCCCAGCTACTAGGAAGGCTGAGGCTGACAGCTCTTGAGCTTCAGAGTTCTAAGCCAATGGGGTGCCCACTCTAAGCCTGTCATTGCTATGGTGAGTCCCTGGGGCCAGGGAGCCCTGACATTGCCTATGGAGGGGTGAACCAGTCCCAAGGTGTAAATGGAGCAAGCCAAGGCTCCTGTGCCAATGGAAGGGGGCCCAGGTCTGTGAGTACCCCTATACCTCCAGTCTTGGCAAGATATGGAGACCCAGTCTTAAAAAGTAAGCAGTAAATAAAAGCCAACTTACTTTGTGAAGTAGGGGTGTTCTTCAGTCCTTTTATGTACCATGGAAGGTGCAAGACACTCACCAACTGTGAAATATCCCCCATCCCCAGAGAGAAATTAAGAGGCCTGGGAAGAATGGTCTTCCCTCCATCATTTCCCTCCCCTTCCAACTGTCTAAAGAAAGCTGTACCTTGAGAGAGGATGTCCTGCATAGTGGAGGTGAGGTTGCAGTTGCCAGTCTTGGGGTCACAAGGACATGAGCTCCCACATGTGCAAGCATGCTGGCAATTTGGGCCATACCAACCTAAGGGACACACTGGAGACAAAGAGAGTAAAGAACACAGCACAGAGATCCACCTTTCTTCACATCAGTATCCCAGGTTGCTACCTTTATTCTCCAAGTCAATACACAACAAGGCTATGAGAAATACTGCAGGGTTCTGCTACTGCTCTATAGAGAGGAAGGTGGAAAGTGAAGACTGGGCAGAAATGAATGGAGCTAGCTGTCAGCACACTCTATCTTCATTTCTTTAAACCAGTTTTTAGCCATCTCTCAGAAGGCTTAAGTAAGAGGCCATGTGGTGCTGCCACCATTGTATCTCTTGGGGTTTCCCTATTTTCTTCCTCTTGGTTCTAGGCAATTCCCCTTGCTTCAAGAAGTTTGAGGCTGCAGCCTTTCCTTACCCTCAGCACAGGTATCTCCTTGGAAGCCAGGAGGGCAGGTACAGGTTCCATGAAGAGGGTCACAAGAAGCTCCATTCTGGCACTGGCACTTCTGAGCACAACTGACCCCAAAACTGCCATTGGCACATGCTATGGCAGAGAGTTAGTCAGGGAATGCCTTGGTGTGAGCCCAGACTGCCCAATGCCCAGGCCTGCTTACTGAAAGATGCTCAGGGACAGGTTAGTTTTAGCCTAAGGCAACCCAGCAGAGGAGAAGGAGGAGGGGAAGGAACAGAAAGTCTCCCCCTGAATCTCCCCCAAAGGGCAGCTGCACTCTTCCCACACCCCAGAGTTAGATTATGTATGACATGAGTAACATTTCCCCAGAAATCCATAAAGCTGTTTGAGGTTACCACTATGGGTCTCATGAATAAAGGGAAGGGCTGAGTTGGTGTGGTTGCTGTTACCTTGACTGCAGGTACTGCCTATCCATCCAGCATCACAGAGGCATCCAGCTAGAGAAACAAGACAAACCTGTCAATCATAAGAGCTGGCAGGCTCTGACTCATACAAGACAAGGTTTAGAGTCTCACAATCCCTAAACTTTAGACAGTGGAGGTAACTGGCTACCTGTAGTCACAGTTGTGACTGCCCCTCCCTCAGTTGGGATTCCTGAACTTTAGGTGCCTCCCAGAGAACTGCCTACCCTGCTTTTGCCACTTACTCTCAGTGCAGAGCCCATGTAGGCTGCAGTTGGAGGGGCCACAGTCCAGTATGCTGCAGTCATCACCCCCCCAGAAGTCCCCAGTACAATGGCAGATTCCCTGCACACAGGTCCCATGACCATTGCAGTCTGGTGGATTGCAGCGTGGTTCATGCACACACACGACTGTGGAGATACGGCGGGGACAGCGCCACATGTTATCGTCCTTGCTGGAGAGAAGAGGAATTCCATGAAACAGGGTCACAGGAGGCAGAGAAGTTGCCCTTCATTTGGGACATGTCTCCTTAGCACATCCATTCGTGGCAGCAGGGGGAAAAGAAAGCCTCATCAGACCTCCAAAGCCCAAACCCCTGCGGCAGTTGTACTCTTGGTTTGATTGTCTGGGCTTAGCTATGACATTCTCAAAACAAGTCCATCCCAGTTCCAAAGCAATCCTCAAAGCAGGGACCCTTGTCTAGGAAATATCATTCAGTGGAGCCCGGAGGGCATAAGCTGATCTGTGCTGGAGTGAGAGAGAACCTAGGATCTCTTGCCTGCTCACCAGTGATCTGATGGGTAATTCGCCAAGGTTCCGTTGACAACAAATGTGGCTGAACCTCCACCGTCTAGGTTAATTGCATTCAGCACTCCGTGCTCCTTTAGGAACTCAGCCATCTCCCACAGGTTAATGCTACAGCGTGGCCCAGAGGTGGAAAGAGTGAGAATACTAAGGAATCATTCTTTGGAAATGTAGAAGACAGCCAAGGATTTAGGTTTAGGGGTCCTATTCCTAGGGAAAGACTAACCCCTTGGAAGGGAACTAGGTGTTTCAGAATGGTGTTCTGGCAGCCCTAAGGAAAAGAACATAGCTATGCAAAGCCCTTGTATAACTTATATAAAGTTATGCAAAGTATATACAAAGTTATACAAATGGTTTTGGCTGTGAATGAAGTTAAGAAAGGGCAAATCCTTCAACCACTGAGAAGGGGGAAAGCAAAATCTCTAGACAACCAGACTCCCACCACTCCCAGGATCCTGCTTACCCCCGTTGCTGAGTCTGACCATCTGCATGGAACAGTACCAGGCGGCCCTCTCTGTCATGTCCCACAGCTGTCCGAGCTGATATCACATTCACAAACTTGCTAAATGAGCCTGCATGGGAAGGTATCCATATGTTCAACTATTTTTTTCTCCTCTAGAAAAATGGCAAACTTATGCACATTCTCTTTTACTAGGCTCCAATTGTTTATTATTGAAGGTAATTTCCCCTCCAAAATCCCACCTGTTTCCTGTGTCTTGTCACACTCAGTCTCTTGACTTTCATTAATGTAGACGCGTCCATCTCTCAGCAGCCACACTACCCCACTCACCAGCTGTACAAATGGATTCTTTGTGTCCAGCACCTCCTCCTCAGACAGGTACCTGGAATAGCCACCACCACCACACAGTGGGAGAGTAAAGGCTCTCTCCACCCACCAAAGCAACTACTCAAGAGGAGTAACTCTTGGAGGGGATCACAATCCCACTTCAGGCTGCCAGTGTTATCCTCCTGCTTTAGCGAAGCAGAATGGCCTCTGCCTTGGCAGAAACGATATAGAGGGAATGGGCAGAACACAGCAGTCATAGCTTGAAGCTCTATGGTGCTATATTCTGTTTCTCCACTGGGTGAGGACAAAGATATCTTGGGGGTAGGAGGTAGGTAGGGTGTGACCTTAGGGGTGCCACAATCAGTGTCTGTCCTCCATTTCAGGAGGGGTTTATTTGTCCTAGTTTATTTCTCTCCCCAGAGTGGGGTCCCTCCACCTTCAAGTGAAGCCTGCCACCCCTTGGGCCCAGTTCCCTGTGCCCTCACCCTGTGACCAGGGTCCCATCCTGGCGGATCCCGAACTGGGCATTCTGCAGCCCCCCAGAGCTGCTCACTTGGTACCCGTTGCTCACTATATTCCCCAGGCATTCTCCTGTGTCCATGCGGAAGAAGCCACCGTTTTGGGCCACTATGCAGCCAGCCGTCCTGGCGGTTTCCTCTACTGTCACCAGTTTCCTGTTAGCACAGCCCCCGGGTCCCCCAGGCTCTAGCACTGAGAAGGTATGCAGGGGCGACAGAGCTACAGTCAGGTGGCCAGACACTGCCCTGTTCGAGCTGTTTCTAGAATCCGGGAAGTAGGAGACAAAGCGACGGACGATGGGACCCGGACTGGGGAGAACCCTGGCAGGCGGTGGCCAGCTCTCATGAGGACGGGTCCCGTTTCGGACTGTCCGGCAGTCCCGAGGGAGGCGCGTCCGAATCTCGGAGTAGGGAAGCAGCAGGTCATCATTCAGGGAATCCCTGTATGGACAGGACGGGGGTCACAAGAGGGGCCCGAGGGGACAGGAACCAGGGACAAAGCCTCGTAGAAGAGAAGAGACCCGAGAGACAGGGCTGGCAGGGGACCGAGCACGAGAAGAGCCGGCAGGTGAGGAAGCGGGACCAAAGCCCCCAGCGTCATTCCCCCCAGGGTGACGGGCACTCACCCAGAACTCAGCCCAAGACTCTGGGGTGCCGCCAGGAGCCAGCCCAGCAGCACCAGGAAAGAGTGGAGGGGACGACCCAAGGAGGCCGCCATGCTGGACTCAGGCCATCGGTCACGTGAGGAGAGTCCATGTGACAGGGCCTCCCAGCACGGCGTCCCCTAGCCTACCTCAGGTATGGGGGGCGGGGCCGGCCGGGGCTCGCTCCGCCTTCTCCTGGTAGATCTCGCGAGGTGTCAGTCAGTAAATGGGATTTGGGAAGTTAGCGAGTGGCTGACGTGAGTCCTGTCAGCCTGTCTCTCCGACCACTAAGCGGTTTTTACTCAGTTAGAAACGCTGTGGAGACGAGAGGAAAAAGCCAGAAACAGTCCGTGTCCCCAAGGAGCCCACGTTGTAACGCGTAGATCAGCTTAGGCAGGAAGAATGCGGAGCGGATGAAAGCAGAGGACACGTGTGCGCGCGGGCCCCTCACAGAGCCCCCTCCCTCCCCGGGCCTCCCCAGCTGGCTGTTCCCAGAGGAGCCGCCGGGCCTGGCCACCTCCAGACTGCAGGCTCCCTCCCCGTCCTCTGGGCCTGGGCCTGGGCCTGGGCCGTGGTCCTCGGGCCGCTCGGCCTTCCACATTCCTCCTGGGCCGGTCGTTTCCTCCATAAAGCTTTCTCGGCTCAGCGGGCTCCCACCTGTCCCTGGTGAACGCAGTTGTATTCCCCGCCCCCACCCCAGCTGGTGTGAACTCACTCTCTGTGAGTTGGTGGTGGAAAAGGATTCCCACGTGCCCCAGAGGGGCAGGGCACGCGCACACTCGCACCCTCACAAACACAGACACAGGCGGGCGCACACACTCCCTTTTGTCTTTTTTCTATTCCGTGAAATACCTGAATAGGCATTTTAATTCTCCTCAAAGACTGTCAATGTGGGATAAGCACTTTGGAAGCTGGAATGGAGTCTAATGGCTGCCATTTATTGGAGAAAAGAAAAGCTGTCCTCGCTCCACTGAAGAGATCTCGAGGCTGCTTTTGCTGTTTTTCCAGGTGCACGTTGGCATCACGAGTGGAAGCTCACCAGACCTTCTGACTCCAGTATGTCCTCCGGGCTTTGCTGAAACCACTGGCTGCCCACGTTTTATCAGTTTGTGGGTTCCCTCACGTTTTTAACACCGCTGCCTGCCACCTGCCGTCCTTCAGACTGATATCAGAGGACGGATCCTGGATCTTGAGCTAGAAGGGACCCTGGGAGTCACTTAGTCCAACCCCTTCATTTTAAGATGAGGAAATTTAGACTGGGGTGGGGCTGGGGACAGGCAAACAGAGGCCACAGGGATGCGAGAGCTGAACCCAAGTCTTCTAACCCCAGAGTCAGCATCCTTTCTACTAAAGAAGCTTCCTGCTACTTTCTTACTGAATGAATCACAAAGATGGAAAGTGCTTGTTAAGTGATTGTGTTTATAGATTTCAAAGATGAGGAACTTACTATCTCATCCTGAGTATCAAAGTGCAGGACAGTTAAGAGAAAATACAATTTTAGGTTACTTTTTGTCCTAGGACATTATAAATCAAAATACTGATGACAGTTCATATTTATCATATTGGATTTACTTTTAATTCACTTTCATGTTAGGATTGAAGTTCTTCTGGCATATTTATAGTTTCTAAACAAGGGGTTTAGTTATGATTCAACTTTGTTTAGAACAACTTGTGAGCTCAGGTTTCTTCTTCTAGAGGACATTTTCCCCCACTGAAATAACTTAAGCTTCTGTTATTCATTACTTTAGCCTGTTGTGAGAACCTGTTGAATCCCTGACTTGACAGTAGTATCAAAATTCTACATTAATTGGTTGGGGTTCAGGTCATTTTCGTCACAAGTTAAATACCTGTCTAGTCAAATTTTAATTTTCAGTTTAAACATGAGAAAAATCCCTGGGTTATATGCAAATACTATGTGTATATTAGACCTACTGATTTCCCAGAAGTTACTTAGATCAAGAATCAGTCAAGTCAATCAGATAAATTGTCAAGAGCATTTCTCTTGCGTCTGCTCTTTTGAGAGGCATATGAAAGGGGTTAAGAGATCTATAAAGATGATTAAAAACATAGAGAATAACACCTCAAGTGTAAGGGTAAAAACTCTTGGGATTTATTCAACTTAGAAAGCAGTAAATGACGTTTCAGTTTTGATTCTGAATTACAGAAGATGGTGACCAACTATTTTTTCATCTTGTTGTATATCTGGAGGGTGACAGGACTTAAATTAGAAATGAGTAATAACTAAGAAAGGTGATGAAATCTCCTAAGGATATTACTCATTAAAGAATAACTTTTTTATCATTTGGTGATGGCTTAAGTGTGATCCTTCTTGGAGAAAAATTAAATGGACTTTAAAGGTATCTTTTAGCATGAGACTCTGGAGACTGATTCTCAAATACCTAATAGCTACTTGCTGTGAATGACCAGTCCCAGGCAGAGCACATAGACACATCCTATGGCTCCTACAGGGTCCATAATAGACATAACAGGTTTGAAAACTTCAGCCAAAGGAATTCAGATATACTTTCATTATATTTGGATGTAAATTTAGTATTAGAAGATGCATTCTTGAATAAAAGTGCTATTTTTGGACCATTATTATCAGAGAAAGTTGGATTTCCCACACTGAACAATTGACACCTAAATATACTTTCACATGTTACTATGAAATTTGTATATTCTGAAAGCACAGGCCTTTTCCAAATTTCTGCCTGCATCTTAAATAATTGGAAAAAACCACACTATTAATTGAATGCAAATTTAATTTATTAGTCTAGACATATAACTCTATAAAACTGATTATCCTTGAAGACAGCTATATACGTTGTGGAAGCAGAAGAGCTAAGTTGTGGAAGACTATTAAACAATACTTAGGCTCCCCAAAAGGGATCATCAGCAGAGCAGAGTATGAAGTCTTTAATAGTCCATATTTGGTAGGTCCATTGAGATAAGAGTCCTTATTTGTGGGCATTGTGAATAAGCATTTATAATTTAAAATGCGATACCATTACTTATGAAAAGGACTGTGAGATGGAAATATTTGGGGTGGGGGAGCTATCTTAGTGACTACTTTTAAGTATGATCACTGTGGTATCCTATTCCTGGTATTTACCACAGTTACCTATTTACCAACGATATATAATATCTTTTAGTCTCTGATAGGTGGAGATTTACAAAGCCTAAGAATCCCTCACCTCAGAATTTCCTGGCATGGGATGACTGGAATTTACCTTTACAGGGGTATTATATTAAGAGGAGTTAAGAAAAGAAAGTACCACATTCCTCTGCACATAAAAGGTGCTTAACATTGATTGAGTCCAACTGACTGATTATTCCTGGGGACCATTCATGGAATCATTTTGCTGGATACAATTAATAATGTTATTCTTCTCCCTCCTTTATCTTTACTAGCCTTGATTTAGAAAATAACACAAAGTTTCTCTAATCTGATGTACTTTGTTGATCTCTTTCCTTGCAACCATATGCAACTCAGGGGAACATAAAGGGTTATCAGATACAGAGTTATCCATTTTAGTTGCTGATTGGCTGTTGTAAGGCATTAATGAGGTTTATTGGTGGTTGATGAATTTTCTGTAAAGTAATAAAGAAAGCCACCCAAGGAAGCAACTGCTGCTGCTGTATTGATGGAAGAACACCAGCCTAGGGAGAAATAATCTTGTTAGACTATACATCAGATATGCTTTTCATTGCTGCTTTAGGACTTTATGGACTTAGTTTACCTGGAGTTTAGCAAAACTCTTGACAAAATATTTCATACTATTATTGTAGAGAATAGAGTAATATGAATTAGACAGTAATATTATCAGATGGATTCAGAACTTGTTGGATGGCAGGCTCAAAAAGCATTTGTGAACAGTTCAATGCAAGAGTGTGCTGGAGGCAATTCAACTAACTTGGAAGAGCTGAGAGTTACCATAGTTCCATATTGATGTAATCACTAATGAGTGATTATTCAGCTTCAGGTATGGATATTTAACTTCATGTGGTAATGTCTCATCTTATTTAGAAGGGTTTTTCATCTTCAACTGTGCTCATACATGTCTTTTTTTCATTTGAACAATTTCCCCTAGGATATGATGGAACCAAGGCTGTTCTCCCATTTTACATAAACTAAGAGGAGGCTGTGTTCCAGATCCATGCAGAAATGGAAAGAATGGAAATTGTCTTGCTCCTCTGTCTCAATCCTACATTCTTTCTTCTGTTTCCACAATACTAAATAAATTTATGTGTTTAAAAGGAGCAAGAAATTAAGGGTCCTGATGCAAGAGGGCAAACGTGACTTCATAGATATTCATGAGACTTAGTAGGTTAAAACCTTTGACTAGACTATGTCTAAGAATGTATATACCTTTTAAAAAAGAAATAGAAGAAAAGGAGGGGTAGTATTGTATATTAATAATATAGACTTATGGAAGAAGTTTTTGTTATTTGAATATACCATGTTATATCTGAACATAAAGAGGAAATAGGGAAGGAGTTTGAGGAATAAATCACAAACCTGGCACAGAGTTATGACAGAGTGGTGAGAGGCTGCAATCATACAGCAATATGCTATAGCTATCATGCTATGCAAAGAAGAGCAGCTAATGATCTCTTGACTTTCCTGATTGATAATTTTATCCTTCATGGGATAGAGGAGCCATGGAGGAGAAATTCTGTTGTGGATCTTATTTTCACTACTGGAGAGGAAGTAGTTGCTGGGGTGGAAATAATGGGAATATTAGGGGAAGTCACCACTCTATCCTAGAGTTTGTAATAGAGGAGAAAAAATCTAGACATAGCCTAGGTTTTAGAAAAGCAGTTTTCAAAGGGTTCAGGAAAAAAGATAGGATCCCATGGAGTAAAATGCTTCCAGAGAGGTTAATCCAGGAGGAATGAGAGGTGCTCAAGAATGAAATTCTGAAATTGTAAAGGAACAACATCACTGTCAGCAATATTTAAAAGATCATTGTTGGAAAAGAACAAGTATTTTCCCAATTTGAAAAAATGTAATTTTCAGACTTTAGCCCAGTGAATTTGACTTGATTCCTGGAATTATTCTCAAATGGATCACTAAAGAGAGGGCTTCAAAACCTTTAGAAAGGGATTACAAAAGATTATTTTGTCTTTGTCAAGAAGAGATCATGCCAGACTATTCTTATTTCCGTTTTTGGATAGGATTATTGAATTAGTAGATGAAGGGAATGCTATATAGCCTTAGTTCACCTGGAGTTTAACAAAACTTGTCAAAATATTTCATACTATTCTCATAGAGAATGGAGTGATATGGCTTAGACAATAATATAATGAGATGTGTTCAGATCTCACTGGGTGGCAGAATTAAAGAACATTTGTAAATAGTTAAATGCAAGGGTATATTGGAACCAATTTTCATCAGCTTGGAAGAACTTGTTAAATTTTCATTGTAAGCATTTACAACTCAGAAATGTGCAATTAATACAAGTCGGGGCTTGATGTGTACTATATTGTTAATTATTTAGACTTAAGAAAGTGTTAATGAAACAGATTAAATTTAAAAGTATGTGAATCCACTTTTTTCCTGGAAAGTCTGATTGTTAAACATTTACCAGCACACCCTTGGTTCAATGTCACCAGAGCAAAAGGTTTCTTATTCAATACTCCAGGGATCTGTTTGCGGTTTAATATTTTTGTTAACGACTTCAGTAAAGAAATAGAGACCACATTCACCATATTTAGAGAAGACACCAAAATCAGATGAATGATAGAGTTGGGATCCTAAAGATTCTTGATAGGCTAGAGCATTAAGCTAAATCTAGTAAGATGAAATTCAGGAAGGATAAATGTAAAGTTTTGCACTTGGGTTAAAAAAAATCAGCTTCAACAATATAATATGTGAACAATGTGGTTAGAAAGCAGGTGTTCTGGAAAGAATTTGGGTGTTTTAGTGTACTGCTTGCTCAATATGAGTCAGAAGCAGGATGTGGCAGCCCAAAAAACTAATTCAGTCTTGGGCAGCATTAGGAGAGGCAGAGCTTCCTGGAATATGGAGGTGAGAATCCCACTGGAATCTTTTCAGACCTCATTTGGAGGTCTCAACACTGGGTAACAGAGTTCAAGAAGGACATTGATAAATAGGAGAGTATTCAGATAAGCCCAATCAGAATGGTGAAGGGACTATCTCCACGACACACGAGGGTAGGCTTAAGGAACTGAGCATGCCTAGCCTAGAGAAGAAGATAATTGGGATGGAGGAAATGATATCAGTCATATCTGTTTGAAGGACTGTGATATGCAGGAGGGAAAAGACTTGTTCTACTTGGCCCCAGAGGGTAGAACCAGGAGCAGTGAGTGGAAATTCTAAAGAGACAGATGTAGTCTTGACGTCAAGAAAAACTTCTTCACAATCTGGTGGATCACTCCTCCTTGGAAGTCTTTAAGCACAGACTAGATGATCACATGTCAAGTACCTTAAAGCAGAGATTCTTTGACATAGGGATGGACTAGATGGCCAACAAGGACTGAGGTCTTGAAAAGGTCTGGATTTTGTTTCCTTTTTTTGACTGCTCTGACCACTAAAAACAATAGTCTTTCTTAAAGAAATGCTAAGACAACCAAACAGGGCTCTACTTTGCTTGAACCTAAAACCTGAAAATAAATTGCTAAGAAAAGAGGAGAGGATTCTGGGAAGATGGCAGAGTAGGTCAGAAAATTCCAAGCTCTCAAGATTTCCCCCCCACAAAATAGTTAGAATAGCACCTTAGGGCAAACAAAGTGTGGGTGGAGATAAATAAGAACAGGGGCATAATTGGGGTCCTCCTGGGGCAATTTGAGAAGATTGGAAAAAAAATCCCAGGATGAAGCTTGGTCCCTGGTGAAGAGTAAACACTTCCAGACTAGGTTCCATTTTAACAGCAAGCAGCTAGCTAGTCTCTTAAACAATAAGCAGCAAGCCCTGGGGTTATTTGGTTTGAGAGGCTGCCTTGGCCCCAGTCACTTTTACACCATGGATAGTGAGCAGAGTTGGGCGTTTGAGCTGGGAAAGATCAAGGGAACTTCTCCTGACCAGGAATGCGAGACCCAGCTGTGTTGTGAAGATCGTAGGGGGCAAGAAGGAATCAGCACATACCTGGTGAGTGTAGAAGTAGTCGGGCAGAAAGTCCCTGACTGGGGGGGCACTTACAGAAGGTTGGAGGTTTGGCTTTAGTTTCAGGCTAGGGGGGAAGAACTAAAGATCTGGGGTAAGAGGCACCATTTCCCATACCCCAGGACTAGAGGTGGTTACAAATAGTTAAACTATCACCACACACAAAAAATGCACAGGCAAAGGGGAAAGAATCCAACCATATTGAATAGAAACCTATTATGGGAATAGAGATGACCGAGATTCATCTTCAGAGGAGGATATTGAAGTAAAGAAACCCCTAAAGAGTAATGTCATATGGTCACCTGCCCAAAAATAATTTATAGAAGACCTTAAAAATCAAATGACAGAGACGGAGGAAAAACTAAAAAAGAAAATAAGAACAATCCAAGAAAAACAAGACAGGTATGAGAGGAAAATCAACCAACCAGAAAAGGAGATTCAGAATCATAAGGAAGAAAATGACACCTTGAAAATTAGAACTGGGCAAAGTGAAGCCAGTGAAATTGTAAGAGATCAAGAAATGATTAAACAAAAATATGAATAATGAAAAAATAGAAGAGAAAGCAAAACATCTTACAAGAAAAACAACAGATTTGGAGAATAGATCAAGAAGAGAAAATATAAAAATAATTGGACTAACCAAAAGTTATGATCAGAAAAAGAATCTTGATACAGTAATATAATAAATAATTAAAGAAAATTGTCCTGAAGCATTAGAACAATGGGGGGGGGGGGAAGTAGAAATAGAAAAAAAAAATTCATCAGTTACCACTTAAAAGAGATCCCATGAGGAAAACTCACAGGAATATCATAACCAAATTCCAAAATGCCCAGCTCATTGAAAAAATATTAAAAGCATCAAGATTAAAACAATTTAAATATGATGGTGCTATAATTAGAATTGCAGAAGACCTAGCAGCAGAGACATTAAAGGACTGCAGGTCTTGGAACACAACATATCAAAGAGCAAAAGAACTGGAACTCAAGCCAGAAATATCATACCCTGCAAAGTTTACTATTATCTTGAATGAAAAAAAAATGGACATTTGATAAATTCTCAGACTTTCAAAACTTTGTTTAAAAAGATTCTGAACTTAATAGACAATTTGACATACAAGAATCAATATAAATACAAAGTACATAACAAAGACTGATTATAAAGGATACATAAGGAGAGACTGTTTACTTTTTTTTTTTTTGCTTTTTGGAGGGCAATTGGGGTTAAGTAACTTGCCCAAGGTCACACGGCTAGGTTTTTGTTTGTGTGTGCATTATGTGTCTGAAGCCGGATCTGAACTCAGGTCCTTCTGACTCCAGGGCCGACACTCTACTCACTGCGCCACCTAGCCACCCAGACTGTTTACTTTTTATATATGTAAAATTTATGTCTAAGATTCTTATTAACAATTGGGTAGTTCATAATAAAGATTGGGGAAAACCTGAGTATGATATGAATTTAAAAAGTAAAACCATTTAAGAACAGCTAAAAATAGTAATCATTTTATACAAATGAGGTGTGCAAGAGGAAGAAATATACAGAGGAATTAAATGGGGGAGGAGGACTGGTAGTTCTGGTAATCTACCTTCATTGAGAATGGCTGCAAGAGGGAACAATACATAGATATATATTTAAAAGAGTATAGAAGTCTTCTAAATTCAGTAGAAATTAAACACTAGGGGCATAGGGATGGGGGAGAAGACAAGGGAGGGATCTTTAGAGGGGAGGGTGAGGGAATAGGTAAATAGGGATATAGAAGAGTGTTTAGATTTATGGGAATGGTAGAATAGGAGAGAATTCCTTGGAGGGGGATAGGCAAGTCATAGAAGGGCAAGGTAGTGGGTAAAAGTAAAGCAGAGGAGGCAGGAGGGATAGGAAACAAGAGATAGGCATATTCATAAAAACAAAGACCAGGAGTAGAATAGGTTTGGGAAAATATATGTCTGTGTGTGTGTGTGTGTGTGTGTGTGTGTGTGTGTGTGTGTGTGTGTGTATCTATAGCTATGGAGAAACATTTCTAAACTTTATTGTAGCCTTCAGGGGGGAGTAAGGGAGGGTATGTATAGATTTATAGCTATAGAGAAACATATCTAAACTTTATTCTGACCCTCTAAGGAGGTACTGGGCAGGGGAGGGAAAAAAAGAACAAAATAAAAAAGTATACAACAGAGAACAACAACAACAACAAAAAACTCACAAGGAAGCAAAAAAAAGATGAACAATTCTCAACACAATGAGTATTATTTATCACATAGGCTTTCTTGAAATGAAAATTTTTTGTTACATATTTTGAATCCTCTCTTCTGTTCTGCTATGACATGACTTGCTTTTTTTTCTTTCTAATTTGTATTTAAGTTCCAATATTTACGTTTATGATATGTTTTTGTTTCTTTTCTTTATACCCTATTTGTGTTCTGGTGACTGAGTCTAAAATTTTGGGGTAAAAAAAGAAAAAAAACCACTACCTCAAATTGTTGGAGAGATAGGAAATTGCAGCAAGTATTTAATTGTTGCCACTTTTTCACTCCCAAGTCTTTCATCCTTTAGTCTTTTGGACTCGCTGACACTGATGAAGATGGTTTCCCCTTCACTTTTTTCCTAAAGACTGTAGCCTAAATGTATATTTTCAGAAGAGCAAATTCAACACACACACACACACACACACACACACACACACAAATATATATATATATATATATATATAATGTCATCTTTCATGCACTTGAAATATATATTATTTGTTTTCAAAAATTTACCTTCAAGTTGATTGCCTCTCATTAATGGCTGGTTTCCAATGATAACTAATGAGAAGAAATAGAAAGGAATATCATGAATGTGTACAAATTCTTTTCTCTTCCTCTATTCTCATCTCCATCATTCCTGATTTGGGGAAAATTCTTGTGTTTTTTCCACTTCTAAAACATGCTTCTTCTTCTGACTATGACCTTATGGTGCTATATAAATGTGAGGGATTATTGTGTCTTCTTCCTGGCATTCTAGACTTATTTTGCTTCTCCCACAGTTTTCCCTTTTCCTTAAACTTCTTCCTTATTGTCAATTCCTTTCACAACCTCCATTTGATTGATTTCTACTTAGAAACTCCATTGTAAAGCCCTGAGCTCAGTTTCTTGCTTCCCTGAAAGTGCTTCTCTTCTCATAAGGTTAGGTCTTATCTGTCCCTTGGATAAAGATTATGGACACCAAGCATAGAGGCAGGTCTCTGATGTGATGTTTGTGAAAGCCTTACTGCACTATTGGCAGTCAGTAAGAGTTTATGATGTGTGATCAATGTCATCATCATAACACTCCAAATAAAATCTTTTCCTCAAAAGTTGCTCACCCACAGTGATCACTTGCTCTTTTTATATTTGTTGCTTTTTTGTCCTAAGAGTTCTAGAGACTAGAACCCTAATGTTAAACCTACTATTTCTTGCTTTCAGTAGTGAGTATAGGCCTACACTCACTTAATGCCTTTAATTTATTCTCCATTAAGATGGTGTTAAGAGAAATGGCATTAAAAGGAGTGTAAACAACTTAACTGTTTTCTTCAGAATTCAGAGGAGCACCTGATTCCTTCATTGTCATTTATTGTATTTACAGGTAGCCATTCTCTCCCTTGGTTTTCAAAAATGTAACAATCAAAGAGGAGGTCAGTATGGTAGAAGGCAGTGTAACTTGACAACTAGGTCCCACAGACTAATTTATATATTGGGGACATAGTCAATAATTCATATATCTGACTTCCAAAAAGATTATTATGTATTCTGTATAATATTGGCCTTTTAGGTAGCTGACTAGATCCCATTTGGTGAGCTTTGCATATTTTAGCCCTTATCTCCAGACCTTCTGTTTATTGTGTGTTTAAATGCAAATCTCTATAACCCTTATTAATCACCAGTTTCCCTTACTCTTAATAGTTCTACTTCCCCAACTCAACACACAACACATACACACACACACACACACACACACACACACACACCCCCTCAAGCTCACCATATTAAATGTTTGAGGAAATGGCATTTGATATTTCTAAAGAATCCAAGGGCCTGATGCTACAACCTCACCTGATGGAATATGCCAGATTGCATTGGATCTTCTCTAACTCAACTTCCCTACCACCATGGCAGTCACCTTTACTTACATATCTTCCAATAGCATCCTTCCTCAGCATTCTGCCAGTTGAGAATAGTCTTAATCCACTGGATCTTGTAGAAATCTGAGTACCCAGAAAATCCACAGAGCATGACTGGGGAAAAGAAGATGGGATTAGTCATCTTCCCAACATGCTTTGACAGTCCTTCCTATAAACCTGCCTCTGTTCCCATTTGCATGCCTTCTGTGTTCCCAGGGCTCAGTACCAAGCTGAGCAATACTGAATCTATTGAGTCACTAGGACTCTTGGCTAGCAGAGAAGACTACATCTTTGCTATAGCAAAAGGAGGCACAGCTTAGTTCAACTTTCATTTTAGCATCCCCTCCCCCATTAAGAGCTTTCAGTCAATGTTGGATGAAATTCATAGGTTCTTTGTGTGATGGAAAGTACTGATGAGATTTGGGCTTCCAAGCTAAAGAGCCTCTAATGCTTGGTTTTACTTTATCCCTGGGGTTTTGATGCTTGTTAGTTAAAAGTTCTTTCAGTAGTTTAGGGGAGCAGAGTTGTGACAAAGGCAGAATGTGTATGTCTGTGTGTGTGTGTGTGTGTACATGTTTGTGTATTTAAGGGCAAGGAAGATAATTTGCACTTATCTGTAGAATGGAAGGCAGTTCATACTATTTATCATGAAGATACTTTTATTTTGAAACATGGATCCATTTTTTTCTATTTTCAAGTTCAATTGCATCATGTTAGAACAAAAGATGTCCATGTAGTATTTTGATTGGAGGAATAGATCATTTGAGCATTCTTTCTAAGGAACCAGAGAGTATTGAAATGAGCATTGCTAGTAGCAATGAG
Source organism: Gymnobelideus leadbeateri (assembly GCA_011680675.1). Taxonomy (NCBI): domain Eukaryota; kingdom Metazoa; phylum Chordata; class Mammalia; order Diprotodontia; family Petauridae; genus Gymnobelideus; species Gymnobelideus leadbeateri. The sequence continues at coordinate 642,947 of WOXC01010598.1, read as the reverse complement.
TGGCAGTTCTTAAATGTGAAAGTTATATTTTTGAGATGGATTTTTAAATTGTCACTGTATTTAAGGTAAAGTCTTTTGCTGAGATTCCTTTTTCAAAAGTCTCCCTGATTGTTTCGTCAGTACCTATAAGTGTAGTGTTATCTAAGAACAAACCTTTCTTACCTTATGGAAGAACAGCTATAGCAGGGTCTGAGAGATAATTAGTACAAAGACCCAGTTGCCATTTACTAACTTATTTCCATTCTTATCAAGTACAAACAACCAATTCTTCCTATGCGAGGTGAGTTCTTGAATTTTTAAAAACAATTTAAAATACTTCATTGGGCTCTTAATTTTGACTACTGTCCCTACCTCTAATTTTGGATCAGTAGTATCAGATGGATTCAGAGGAGCAGAAGGAAAGAAGACAGAAAAGGTCTTTTCTTTCCTCAAGTCCAAAAAGTTGTAGATAGATCCTTGCTAACATGGCAAGATATAAATAATTATGAATAAGTTAATGCCCTAAGTTGGAATCTACTTGTTAGGATATTAAGGTTTCTTATAGATAAGGAAAAATATGGACAACAAACTACATACTAGAGAGAAAATGTATTTGTTATTCTGATTTTTAGCCCCATTAAAATACTTGTCCAATATGTGGTGCTGCAGACTAGCTTTCTGGTCCTCTGAAGTGACCTACTGGGCACTTACCATTTTGGCTATTTGGAAGTAGGAGAGCTGTTTAACCAGTTCTTCACCACTTTGTCTAGGTGCAGTCATGAGTCCTGTGCAGAAGTTGGTGACATTGCATGGCTTACTGTTCTCTCTGGAGAGCAAGCAGTTCCAGGGTGTTATATGAGGAAAACAATAAATGAAGTTCAGGAGAGGTATAGGCCTGGCCATGCTGGCACAGGCCCTTGTTGCCATTATAGGAACTGGACATGGGTTTGAATAGCACATAGAAATGAAAGCAGGTACTGTGAGAAGAATTTGTATGGGAAAGGTGACTATTAATACTTTTCTATCCAGGAAAGGAAGAAAAAGGACAAAACTCACGTGGTTCCTAGTAAAAGTGTCACGCAAGAATCACTTAGTTTTTCTGAAAAAAGAATTGAGTTGTCAAACTTGGAATAGATCATGGAGGAGTTTGTGTTACTCCATGAAAGAGGGAGCTTCCAAAATTCTGGCTGTAGAATCTCTTGGAATTCTGTCAGAGGGAAAGGGTAAGATTTGATCGGTGATACAGTAAAAAAAAAAAAGTAATTTTATAGAACTTTTGACAAATTTATGCCTTTTCTTGTCTATCTCATCCTGCTCCCTGCCTTTGCTCCATTTCTTTTTCTTTAAGATTAACTTCCACTTATCCATCTTGTATGTATATAATTGAGGCAACTAGTTGATACAGTAGGTAGAATGCTGAGCCTGAATTCCAGAAGGCAAGTACAAATCCCTCCTTAGACACTTATTAGTTCTTTAACCCTGGGCACGTCACTTAACCTCTCTGTTTGCATAATTTTCCTCCCCAATAAAATGTGGATAACAATAACAACAACCTGCCAGGGTTGTTGTGAGGACTAAATGAGAAGATACTCATACAGGATTTAGAACAATGACTGACACATAGTAGGCATTAGAATGTTAGCTCTTGGGTTCAGAGACCACATTTTTTTACTTTGTATTCTCAGTACAAAGACCCTGTGCTCCTTACCTGGCACATAATAAATATTTAATAAATGCTTCTTGCCTGAATGACAATGGCTTTCATAGAATCATAGAATTTGAGGGTTGGAAAGAACTTCAGTTACCACATAGTCTAATATATATTCATTTGAGAAATTGATTTCTATTCCATTGATGTTCTAGGCATGCCTATCTCATAGCCAGATTTCTTGTAAGATTATAGATCCTACAAGGATCAAAGATCATAACCCTGGAACTAGCAATAACTTCAGAGAACAGCTGGTTCAACCTCCACTATTTCACAGAGGTGGAAACTGAGTCCTAGGGAGGTTAACTGACTTCTCCAAGATCACACAAGCACTATGTGTTAGAGTCAGGATTTGAACTTAAAGCCTCTGACCCAGAGCTTATGTTCTTTCCATGGCACCCTCAAATACCACCCTGAAGGCAAATATCTTGGGACTTATGGACAACACTGGCCCTTCAAAATATCGGTTTGAAATCAATTGGGAAATATAATTCTCATTAACAGGAAGAGGTTCATAATGGGTACATTAAGTCCCAGAGAATATTTCTAGTCTATCTCCTCCAGTAATGACTGGGGAAATTTAATTAAAAAACAAAAACAAAGTTGGGACTCCAAGTTTGGTTAGAAAGTAAGGGTTTCTTTCACATAGTTATAATGTCTACTCAGGGTGACATTAAGTATGATTTTATTCAATGCTGGGTTTCCAACCTGGGCTCATTTCTTCAGAGCTGCCAGAAGAATATTTTAGTATCTGAAGCAATTGTGATAGGAGAAGATTTTTACTTCTGCCTCGCAGGCTAGTATTATGCTCCTGGTAATATGTGAAGAGGCTGCATAGCTATTTGTCTACTCAGTTCCATAGGTTTATCATGATCATTTAAGCATGGTAACTGGACCCGTTTGTCTAAGAAATAACCTCTAGAAAAATAAAATATTTTCAAATCCTTTGTTACTAAATAAATTCTGACTTTACCCATCTTACCTACTAAGTACTTGAAGTCAACAACTTTGAGGAAAATTTTGACTCTGGGGATGATTAACGTCAACTTTTTTATTATCTTCTTAACATTCAAGTTCAGTGGTTTCAGGTCAGAGTCATGGGCCCATTTTCCCAGGATACCTTTTAGCTGTACTGTGAAGGAACAGGGAAAGGCTGTGAATCAAATCTTATTCCATACGTATGCTCTGATTATCTTGATTCAGAGAAGTATCTCTGAGTCTCATTCCAAAACTACTTTCCCTAAAATTTCACCATTTTTGTTCTAGTTCTCTCCACCAGCTGGGAGGTACCAATCCCTACCCCATTTTACAATTCAACCTCCTGATTGGTCAGAAGGCAAGGGGGACAAAGGGACTGGAAACAAGAGAAGGTATGGCCCAATAGCAACTCCCTTCTTCCCTTACAAAAATTTTCCAAAAAATAAGTTCCCTTTTCCTCACAGAACACAGCTGTGAAAATAAGTGAAGTCGTATGTGGGAGGCTCATGACTGACTTCTGTAAATTTGAGGGAAAAGATTTCTAGATAACTGAAGGATGAAACAGTATGAGAGTTCAACTTCATTTTTTTCCCTCAGAGGCTTCAGAAAAAGATAACTTCTTATTTACCCCCAGATGAGTAAGGAAAATTGAACTAGTTTCCAGTATTGCCATTGTTCCTCATTCTCCATAAAAAAAATCATTAAACATAATCAAGAAACTTCTACCATGTTCCCACCTTTCCTTGACCATCTAAGTAGCTTGCAGAGTCTGCTGAGAGAAACTTCCCTTTCCTCTTGGAGCCCTTACTATGAATTCTTCACATGAATAGTTAAAAAAAAAAACTTCCCATCTTTTTAGTACAATGCTGAAAGAAAATGAGCCACAGAGACTACCTACCTTGATTTACTTGGTTGGCCTATAGCATTTTTTAAGGACCTATGTTTCCTATTTTTTCTTTCTTGTTTCTTAAAATTCCCTGTATTTCTGAAAAGCTAAATGAAGCAAAGCCAGGGATGCCAAATGATCGAGGGACATGTACTCTTCTTAAGTTTCAAAATTTAAAAGGTCCAATGTTAGATCATCTCCTGTCTCCAAGGTTGACCATCAATAGAAAGGTGTGAAAACAATTTCAGTTGCTAGCCAACCTGTGTAAAAGAAAAAATCACCCTACCTTTTAGCATCAAAAATCCCACCAATGAATCCAAATTAAATTCCCTGTATCTCTTCTCCACATAGGAGGTGGCTTTCTCCAGGGCAGAAAGGATCACTTTCCCCATGGCAATCTTAGTCTCTGACTGATGTGAATTTTGGAGAGACAGGGGTGGTAACAGCAGCATTAGCAGCAGCAGCCCCAGTAAGTACATGTCTCAATCTCCTCCACTAAGTTGAGTGGTTTGCAGCAATTCCTGTGCTGGGTTTCTCACACACTAACCTCCCTTAACTACCTCCCCACCCCCTTACTGGCCAAAAGGAGGAGCAAAGATTTCTATTACCCTAGACAAGCTGATGAATGCCAACTCTGTACTCTAGGTCAGCTGGTGTGGAACTGGTCTTAGGTAGTGAGTAAAGGGCTATGCAAAAGGAATGTTGGGTATGACTTTGACTGTAGGTTACAACCCCCAGGCTGAGGGGTGGGTAGAATGTCAGTGTGACTGGATTAAGTAATAGCCCTGCTTTGGAACACATTACTATCACAGGATTTGGAAATCCTTAGGCACAGCCTGATGAGGGAGAATAGGGAAGAGAAAGCTTATTCTTTCCCAACATTCATGTTCTGTATCTCTTCTGACCAAATTATTTCTAGGGCCCTTTCAGAAGTATATCCTAGGAATCTACTCTGGAAGCCCCAGATAAACCTGCCTTTGCCTTCCCCAGTTATCACCCTTATACAGATGGCTCCCAAACGTAATGTATCCAGCTATGTTTCCTGAGCTCCAGTCCTACATTCCTAGCTACCTACTGGACATCTCCAGTGGCATTTCAAACCCAATGTGTCCAAAATGATATCTGTCTTTCTCACTCAGTTACTTCTTCTACAAGTTTCCCTATTTCATGGTAACAATCGTTCTCTAGTCATCTGGGTTTGTAACTTTGGAATTATCCTTGACTCTTTCCTGTACTTTACCATCTATTTTGAATCAAGCTTTGTTAATTCTATTTCAACAATATTTTTCATATCATGTCCCCACTCTCAGTCCATGTGGCCATCAGTCACCCTACTTCAGGCTCTCATTACTTCTCACTTCTCTTGTAACACTGAATCTTTTACTGGTTTTTCTATTCCCAACCTCCCCTCCCATCCCATTCTGTATACATCTGTCAGAATAATACTATGGGACCAGTATGACCATGTACAGTATGCCATTGACAGACCTGTACATGACAAGTGAGGGAACAAGCTCTGTGGCAAAGATAGAATTTCTTTTTTTTTTTTAATCAAATTATTTATTTTTAATTTTTAACATTCAGTTCCATAAAGTTTTAAATTTCCTCCTGCTCCATTCTCCCTTCCTCCCTAAGGTGGTTTGCAATCTGATATGGGCTCTACACATACATTCCTATTAAACACCTTTTCACATTAGTCGTGTTGCATAGAAGAATTATAACAAATTGGAAAAACCATGAGAAAAAAAATAAAACAAAACAAAAAGGAAAATAGTCTGCTTCGTTTTGCATTCCAAATCCATAGTTCTTTATCTAGATGTGACAGGCATTTTCCATCGTGTTTGCTTTAGAATTGTTTTTGGTCCTTGCATTGCTGAGAAGGGCTAAAGTCTATCAAAATCAGTCCCCACACACTGTGGCTATGTAGCAGCAAGCACCCCAATATCCCCAGGGTGACTGCCAACACAGGTTCTTAGATCTGATTTTCAAAAGGAAAGCAACTCAAAATGGGTTAACAAGCTTACTTTAATCAAACAAACACACATTACCTAGTTCAGGGGAAAAAAGGTCAGCACCCCAAACTTCAGAGTTACAGAACTTACAGATCAAACAGACAGGCTTCCAAACTGTCCAACCATTATATCAATACCAAATCACAGTTACCAGAGAGGGAAGCATCAACATCTGGGTTTTCAAAGCCGGGGGGCTCTCAACAACGGCTTCCCAGAGTCTCATCTGGTCAAATCACACAACACTTCTCAAAGTGAGCCCCAAAGCAAAGCCTCTCCTCAGGGTTTATATAGCCTTCTCCTGGCTCAGAGAATGTAACAACCTTCTGGACCCACTGCCCAATCACAAAGTATCAAGGTGTGGGGCTTTCCTGAAAAACAAGCCTCCCACCACAGGCTCCAGGTGCACTTAAGCTAGGGGCAGGAAAGATCTTTAAATTTGCATTTCCATTACAGGCTGTTACTGTCTACAATGTTCTCCTGGTTCTGCTCCCCTGACTCAGCATCAGTTCATATAAATCTTTCCAGGTTTCACTTGTTCATCATTTCTTATAGCACAATAGTATTCCATTACATTCCTATACCAGCACTTGTTTAGCCATTTCCCAGTTGATGGGCATCCCCTCGATTTCCAGTTCTTGGCCACTACAAAAAGAGCTGCTATAAATATTTTTGTACATGTGGATCCTTTTCCCAATTTTATGATCTTTTTGGGATACAGCCTTAGAATTAGCATTGCTGGGTCAAAGAGTATGCATATTTTTATAGCCCTTTGGATGTAGGTCCAAATTGCTTTCCAGAATGGTTAGTTCAGTTTACAACTCCATCAACAATGAATTAGTGTTCCAACTTTCTCATATCTCCAATATTTATAATTTTCCTGTTTTACCATATTAACCAATATGATAGGTGGGAGGTGGTACCTCAGTGATGTTGGGTTTTTTTTTTTTTTGTTGTTGTTGTTTGTTTGTTTTTTGCTTTTTGGAGGGGGGGAAGGTAAGGCAATTGGAATTAAGTGACTTGTGCAAGGTCACACTGCTAGTTTTTGTGTTAAGTATCTGAGGCCTCATTTGAACTCAGGTCCTCCTGACTCCAGGGCTGGTGCTGTATTCACTGTGCCACATAGCCGCCCCTGTTTGTTTTTTAAACATTTGATTTTAAAACTTTGAATTCCAGATTCTTTCCCTTTCTACCTTATTTCTATCACCCACCCTTATTGGGAAGATAAGCAATTAAATTTAGTTTGTACTTCTGTAGCTACGCAAAACATTTTCATAGTGGATATATTGTGAAAGACTGGCTATATTTTCCTCCATCCTATCCTGCCCCCCACTTGTTCTATTCTCTACTTTGACCCTGTCCGTTTTCAAAAGTGTGTGCTTCTAACTACCCTACCCCCTCAAATTGCCCTCCTCTCTATCATCCCCCCTCTCATCCCCTTCCCCCCTACTTTCCTGTAGGGTGAGATACCCTATTTGGTGTGTATGTCATTCCTCCCCTAAGCCAAATTCAATGAGAGTAAGGTTGACTCATTCTCTTTTGCCTTCCCGTTCTTCCCCTCCATTGTAACAGTTTTCCTATGCCTCTTTTATATGAGATAATTTACTCCATTCTGTCTCTCCCCATCTCCTCTCATTATATTCCTCTCTCACCTCTCAATTTCACCTTTTAAGTACTAACCCTTCCTATTCAATTGATCCTGTGCCCTATGTCTAAGTATACCTGTACACATATATACACACGCTCACATATATATTCATATGCACATATACCCTCCTATATAGACATATATATGTATACATATATACATACATACACATATATGTGTATACACACATTTATATTCCCTTCACTTATCCTCATACTGAGAAAAGTTTTCTAAGTTACAATTATCATTTTTCTATGCAGGAATGTAAATAGTTCAACTTTGATAAATTCCTTATGATTTCTTTTCCCTGTTTACCTTTTCATGCTGCTCTTGCTTCTTGTATCTGAATGTCAAATTTTCTATTCAACTCTGGTTTTTTCATTAAGAAAGCTTGAAAGTCCTCTATTTCATTGAATGACTATATTTTCCCCTGAAACATTATACTCAGTTTTGCTGGGTAGGTGATTCTTGGTTTTAATCCCAGCTCCTTTGACCTCCAGAATATCATATTCTAAGCCCTTAGATCCCTCAATGTAGAAACTGCCAGATCCTGTGTTATCCTGATTGTGTTTCCACAATATTCAAGTTGTTTCTTCCTGTCTGCTTGTAAATTTTTCTCCTTGATCGGGAAACTCTGGAACCTGGCTATAATATTCCTAGGAGTTTTCTTTTTGGGATCTTTATCAAGAGGTGATTGGTGGATTCTTTCAACCTCTGTTTTGTCCTCTGGTTCTAAAACATCAGGGCAATTTTCCTTGAGAATGTCTTGAAGGATGATTTCTAGATGATTTCATGGTTTTCAGGTAGTTCAATAATTTTTAAAATTATCTCTCCTGGATCTATTTTCTAGGTCAGTGGTTTTTTCCCATGAGATATTTCACATCGCCTTCTATTTTTTCATTTATTTGGATCTGTTTAATAGTATCTTGATTTCTCATAAAGTCATTAGCTTACATTTGCTCCAATCTGATTATGAAGGAATTATTCTCTTCAGTGAGCTTTTGAAATTCTTTTTCCACCTGACAAATTTGGCTTTTTAAGGCATTCTTCTCCTTATTGGCTTTTTGGGCCTCTTTTGCCATTTGAGTTAGTCTGTTTTTTTAAGGTGTCATTTTCTTCAGTCAGGTTGTTGACTTGCTTTTCATGATTTTCTTGTGTCATTCTCATTTCTCTTCCCGATTTTTCTATGGCGTAATCAGTTCATATTTTTCTTGGAAACTTTTGGTGCAGAAGTTCTGACTTTGTCATCTTCCTGCTGTTCCATGCTTTGATCTCTTTTGCCCCCAAAAAGGGAATTCAAATTGGATTGCTGTGCTTGCTTTGCTTCCTCTCTCTCCACTCCACTCCCCAAATGAAGGGGTGGAGGGTCATATACACACATATACACACGTATATACACATATGCAATGTATATGCATATTTTTATGTGTGTGTGTGTAAGTGTAAAGAAAATGGGCAGTATTTTTTTTGTTTTGTTTTTTTTTGGAGGGGGGAGGGAAGGGCAATTGGGATTAAATTGAAGGGAGCCAAAACATCTGATCCTGGAATTAGGCTATAGTCTGCTCCTGGTTTTTCCAGTGATTCGATGCTTGCATGATATCCTGAAGATCCAGGGCTCTGCCCTGTTCTGGGATTCCAGCCAGAAGATTTTAGCTACCTTTTAAGATTTTTAATAGATTTTAGATACTATTCATGTGTATGGAAACAGCAAGGACACAAATACCATCAAGGCCTACTTGATATCACTGTCTGGCATTTTGAAACTGAATAAAGCAGTATTAGAAAGCCTAGTGACCTATAGTTACCTTCTTTGTCTCATTACTCTATAAAAACCTAGCTTGTGATATCAGTCATTGCATTGGTCATCTTGCCTGGACTATGATTTCATTTCACACTTCCACGGTTTTTCGTGTCATTTTAGAGCTGGCATAAGAAACCACTTAGTGTTGGCTTTCAAGTGATATATCCAAGGTCATGTGGCTTAAGTTAAGTGTCTGAGGCTGGATTTGAACTCAAGTCCAAATGACTCCAGGGCCGGTGCTCTATTCACTGCACCATCTAGCTGCCCTGCAATTTTTGACATTGTTCATTTGTTAACACAAGCTTCTCCTTTCTCTTTTCTCCAACAGTGCTCTCTCTTTGTCCTCTTCCGACCTGTCTGACCAGTCCTTTGTCTTCTCTGCTGAATCTTCATCCATGTCCCAACCACTAACAGTGGGAGTCCTCAAAGCCTTATTCTAGCCTCTTCTTTATTTCCTCTCTACTTGATGAAAGATGCCACTTGGTGAAAGATGCTGGTACACTGATTCAGATATCATTCTATGTATATATTTTCTTGATCTATTTGTCCAGCCCTACTTTTCCCAAATCTTCAGTCTCACGTTTTAAACTCTGCTTATTGGATATCTTCAAATGATATCTCCTAGAAATCTTAAATTTAATATATCCTAAGCTGAACTAAGCTTTCCTCCCAAACTTTCTTCTCAACTCTCCTGTTACTCTCAAGGGTACCATTATCCCCCCAATTTACTAGGCTCACAACCTAGGCGTCATTCTCAACTCCTCAGTGTCTCGCCTTCCCGTTCCATATCCAATCTATTGCCAAGTCTTGTCAATTCTACCTTGTCAATACCCCTTTTCTCCTCAGATACTGTCACCACTCTGGTGCAGGGCCTTATCATTTTACTCCCGGACTATTTCAACAGATTTCTGATTGGTCTCCCTGCTTCAAGTGTCTTCATACTCGTTTGTCTTGCATTCAGTTATCAGAGCGATTTTTCCTAAAGTGTAGATCTGGCCATCTCACTCCCCTATTCAGTTAACTCCATTGGCTCCCTATTGCCCCCAGGATCAAACAGGAAATCCTGTTTGTCTTTTAAAGCCATTTAAAAATGACTCGACTCCTTATTATATCTCCAGTTTTCTCAAATCTTCCTCCCCGCCATATACTTTGTGATCAAATGATACTGGTCTTTGCTGTTCCTCAAATAAGACACTCCATTTCTTGACTCTGAAGTTTCCTTGACTTTCTCCTATCCCTGGAATTCTCTCTTTTCTCATCTCTGCCTTCTTTCTTCTATGGCTTTTTTCAAATTTCAGCTAAAGTCTTATCTTCTGCAAGAAGCCTTTCCTGATCCCTTTACTGCAAACATCTCTTCTCCAACTGATTATCTCCAATTTATCCTGCATATAGTTTTGCATGTTGCCACCCCCATTAGATTGTGAACTCCCCAAGAGCAGAGGTTGTCTTTGTATTTCCAGCACTTAGCCCAGTGTCTGGCATATAATAGGTGCTTAATTAATGCTTGTTGACTTGATTTATTTTAAAGGTATGGTCTACTTTCGATTCCTTCTATAAAAAGTCTCTCAACTATGGTGATGGCCACAACAAATTGTTTCTTGTCTTCTGAAACAGTAACTATATAACTGGTGCTGAGAGACAATTAATCCAGCTTCTCAGATTTCATTCACTCTTCTGCTGATTTCTACTCTATCAAATACAAAAAGTCAGTCTTTCATATGCCAAGTGATTTCTTGAATTTTACAAAGTAATTTAAGACATTTCAATTTACTCCTAATTATAGACAACTACCTTACCCCCTGCCCAATTTTAGATCAGAAGCACGTGATAGAAATTCAGAAGAACAGGAGATGAAACGATTCTTCTCCCCCTCCCCGATTCTAGTCAAGGGAAAAGTTCAGAAATCCTTTTTGAAATGGGAAGATACAAGTTATGACAGAAATATCAGTGTAAGTCTGATTCTCCAAGTGGTTGGAAAGAGATCAACATACTGTGTAGATTAGGGGAAAATCTACAGACTGTGTTAAAGAGGTACAAAGACACGGGTCTTTGATTTTGCCTCAATAAAGCACTTTTTAAATATGGGGTTTTACCTGGATGGTTTTGTGATCAGATTCATCTACTTTCAGTGTCTTCATTTTCTCTCGTTTCTCACTCTTTTTTTTAACCTTCCTCCTATCACCAATCTAGATTCTGACCTCATCATTGAACTGAAACTGTTTGCTCCCAAGTTACCACTGATTTCTTGATTATGAAATGCTTTTTTTCCAGTCTCAGTTCTTACACTTCTTGACATCTGTATCAGTCAATTCCTTCTTTTCCTCTATATTCTGGATTTTTGTAACACTGCTTTCTCTTGATTCTCTTCCTATCTGCCTGAAGTTTCCTTCCCAGGCTTCTTTGCTAGATCATCATCTATATCATGCCTACTAACTAGGGGTGCCCACCAAGGTTATGTCTTGGGCTCTCTCTCTTAGTGATCCCATCAGTTCTGTGGGTTCAATTTTCCTCTCTATAAATGTGATCCCTAGATCTATAGATCTAGCTTTAGTCTAGCTGAGTCTAGCAACAAGTTCCAGAGGGTCAGGGTTCTCTCTAGTCGTTTGCTCATAGATCTAGATCTAGACTCAGAAGGGACTTCAGAATTCATCCAATGCCTTAATTTTACAGATGAGGAAACTGAGATTCAGAGAAGTTAAATGACTTATCCAAGTATAGGAAGTAAGTATCAGAGGTGTGACTTGGGTTTGGATCTTCTGATTCCAGAGCTCTTTTCACTGTATGCCTGCCGGTTTCTCCTTACCTCTTCTTCTTAGATTGCTGATTCCCTTCAAGACTCATTTCAGGGCCTCCTGCTGAAGGCCTTTTCTTGTGCTCCCCAGCTGCTAGTGTCTTTCTCTCTAATGTTATCTTTCATCAATCATGAACATATCTGTTACTAGATACCTAGTACCTACTTATTATATACATGTTATTTCCCCCAGTAGAATGTAAGTTCTTTGAAGGCAGGGACTATTTTTGATCTTTTTTTTGTATCTTCAGTGTATAGCAATATTTAGCATAAATAAGCACTTAAAATATAAAATAAATGTATATTAATGTATAATAACATAATGTATAAGTGTATATCATTTGATTGAGGTGATATTCTACCCCCTCCCTACCTGCAAAGTAGTAACAACATTTTCTAAAAAGAAGTAGATAAGCTGCTCTGAAAGTATATAGCCTATACACCCAGCTTTGGTCATGAAATCCCCATCAAGGTCAATGACAATGCAGGGCTGAATGTCCTTCTCCTTGGGGAACAAGTAGTTCTGGGCTGCCATTTGGAGAAAGAAATGAATGAATGCATGTTCAAGGAGCTGTAGGCCTGGCCATGCTGGTCCATGTCCTTGTTGCCCTGAAAGGAACTGGGCACAGACGTGGCTACTGTGAGAAGTGTCTGTATAGGAGGGGTGGCTGGTAGTACTTTTTTTTTTCTAAGCAATTGGGGTTAAGTAATGTGCTCAAGGTTACAGGGATAGTTATTTATTTATGTGTGGGTGCTCATTTCCTGGGGCCGGAACCGGTCCTGGGTCCTTCCGACTCTTGGGCCGGCGCTCTTACTCATCGTGCCACCTAGTCACCCCAGGTAGTACTACTTTTTATCCAGGGAAGAAGGAAAGTGGACAATAGGACAAAAGATAACAAAACTCACTTCTTAGTAAGAGCATCAAACATGAATCAGGATTCATTATTCAGGGATAAGGCCTAAAGCAGGTACATCTGATTAGATTAGAAAACAAGAGAGCTTACAAAATCTGTCCAAAGAGTGTCTATCCAGGATGACACACATCATGATATCATTTAAGGCTAGATCTACAATGTAGGTCCATTTCTTTAGGTCCAGAAACCTAGAACTTCTAGAGGAAGATTTTAATATCTGAAGGACCTGTGAAGTGAGAGACTTTCTGCAACTTCCTCTTGCTCAAGTACTGTGCTTCTGGGAACTGTGTAAGGTGGCTAGATGGCAAGGTATCCACTCAGCCCCATAGGTCTGCCATGATCATTCAGGCATGGAAGACTAGACTAATTTCTCTGGGAAATAACCCTACAGATTTGAATAATTCTTTCAGATTCCATGGTACTGTGGAAATTTTGCCTTTTCTCAGCTTATCACATAAGTATTTGGCATAATTGAACTTGAGGTATACTGTGGCTCTGTTGATGAGTGGTAATAACTTCTTTACTATCTTCTCCACTTTCAGACTCAGGGACTTCAGGGCAGAGTCCGGATTCCAGAGTCCAGTACATTTTTCCAGAGAATACCTTTTAGTTGCATTTTGAAGGAATATGGCAATGCTTTTACTCTCTTGATTTGGACAATGTTTCTCAATTTCATTCCTATTTATCCTTATGTAGGCAGAAGCTGTTGCCTCTGAAATCTAATCATCATTGTTCTAATTCCACTATGAAGGATACCATTCTCCACCTAAGACTGCTGAATGATCTGAAGGTAAGAGGGTGTAGGATATAAATACTTATTTATTTTGTTAAATATTTCTCAGTTATATTTTGATCAGTTTCTGACTGATGGGGAGTGTTGTGGGCCATGTGAGGCCTGCTGGATGCATGTTTGGCACCTCTGTTTTAGGGAACTGGAATTAGGGGGACCTCAGTTCCTAATTTTCTCTGCTATGACACAAGGCAAGTCCCCTTCTCCACTCTGAATGATTTTCCTGAAAGATAAATTACCTTTTGTCTTCACAGAAGTGCTGTGAGAATGAATGTAAATCAACTAGGAAACTTAGGTGTACTGACTTTTATAAATTTGAGGGGTTGGTTGTATAGTCATTTGAAGAATGAAAAAGCCACAGTTGAAAGACTCAACTTAGTTCTGTCTAAAGCTGAAAAAATGGTCCTTGGCCCTAGTATAAAGGATACTGTGTGTTTCAGAGGAGTAAGACAAATAGAGCCAAACATTTTCCGGAGCTGCTGTTTTTCCTTTCTCTCCTCTTAGAAAGTCATTAAACGTGGTCAAGAAGTATCTACCACCTTCTCACTTTTTTCAGTAAGATCTTAAATTAGTCTGGGGGGGGGGTAGAGATATTGCTAAATGAAAGAATTTCCTTTTCCTTCCTGGGGTCAAGAATGAAATAATTTCCAGAATATTTGTGTTTTCTCCTCCTATGTTACTTGAAAAAGATCTACAGAGACATCTAGCTTTTGATCTGAATAGATAACCTGCAGTATTATCTTTGGGAGTTGTAATTTCAATTTTTTTCACTGTTTCTTAAAAGAAATCATTTAGATGTCTTTCTCTGCTACTGTATTACTTCTTTCACCCAACTTACAAAAACAGGTGGCTCTTCTAGAAGCAAATTCCTCTATGTGCACAAGTGATCCCATTCTATCATGTCTCCTCAGATTACTTCTGTCATCCCCATTCTCTCTATTTCTCCCTATTAACTCCCTGCTTGTCTGTTGCCTCCAAATGCACTCATGTCTCCTCTGTCCTTAAAAAACCTTCCTCTGATTCAAGCAGCCCCTATACCATTATTTTGTCACTCTATCTCCATTCCCCTTCATGACTAAACTCTCTGAGAAGACGATCTACAAGTCTCTCCTCTCACTCACTTCTAGATCCTCTGTAATCTGCCTTTGGATCTCATCATTCAACAGAAACTACTCTCTTCAAAGTTACCAGTGATCTCTTAATCCTCTTCCTTCTTGACCTCTGCAGCCTTTGACTATTGATAGCTATCTTCCCCTTGATATTCTCTACTCTCTAGGATTTCACAACGTTGATCTCTCCTGGTTCTCCTCCAATTTCTGTGACAACTTCTCTGTCTCCTTTGCTGTATTTTCAGTGTATAAGCTATAAGACCAGGGACATCAAATGAGGAAGAAATGTGTACTCTTACCAAGTTTCCAAAGGAAAAAGTTCCAGCTCCAGATGACTATCTGTTTAACCAATCAACTGAAATATCTGAAAAATATTTGATTATGAATCAAATGTGAAAGAGGGTAGGTCACACTCTCTTCCAAGATCGGGAAGCCTGTCGTGCCATCCATGTTAATCTCCTTGAATCTTTTCTCCATGAAGGAGATGACTTTTTCGGGTCAGGAGCAATCCTTTCTCCTGTGGCAACCTTGCTCTCTGAGGCATTGTTGGAGACACAGGGGTAGTAACAGGAACAGCAGCCTGGACAGCAGCAGCTCCAGTCCCTTCCTCTCAATAGCTCCTGTACTAGGTACACACTCCCCTCCTTCATTCCCTCCTTTCCTTTTCACTGGTCAAAAGAAGGAGCAAAGACTTCTACTACTGTAGAGATATGGTCAAGTAAGTTTCAAGGAGAACATTCATTTTGCACTGGTTTAGGTTTGGAAATGCTCAGGCACAGCCTGATGAAGGGAGAGTGGGTGGGTGAGAAGACTTGTTTTTCTTCCTAATATTCATAGTTTCTAGACTAAACCATTCTGATTGGATGATTTCTAGGATCCTTTCCAGCTCTGAATCTTTTTTTTTTTTTTAAAGCAATTGGGGTTAAGTTACTTGCTCAAGGTTACATGGCTGGCTAGTTATTTATGTGTGGGTGCTAAGTAACTGAGGCCAGAACCAATCCTAGGTCCTCCTGACTCTGGGCCGGCACTCTTACTCAGCTCTAAATCTTTTAATCCTTCATACCTGTAGCTAGCTCCCAGACAGGCCCTCTCTTTGCCAAGTGATCTTATATATTCCTATGGGTTCAATCATCAATTTTACATAAATGATTTCCAAATCTACATATCTATCCATTCCTTGTCTCCTGATATCCAACCCCACATTGCCAGTCAGACTTCTCTCCTGACATCTCAAAATCAACAGGCAGGTCCCCCCTCCATTGCCCAAAGTAGATTCCTGTCACTCTGGCTGAGGATTCTCATTTGTGTATTTCATGTTATTGGGGCTGTTTTGTCAGATTAGTGCTCCCCAAGGGCAAAGGTCTTGCCATTTTTTTACCATCTCCATTTCACTTAGAAGCAGATTAGAAATGATAGGCATCTAGGAGGATGACTTCTCCAGAGTGACTTCTATGAAGGTGATCTATGCTAACTCCTCAACCTCCCTGCACACATACTGACTACAACTGGACAAATGTTTATTTTAGTCCTACTGTTTATAGACCACTTTGTTAGATACTGGGGATTCAAACAACTAGCTTCTGCCCTTAAAGAGCTAGGGGAGATGAACTAGGTACATAAACAACAATAATACAAGTTAAAAATGATTGAGTTCAGACAAGTCAGAAAGAGTAGACTGAGGGATTCGAATACCAGGGACTCATTTCTGGATGTGGGGCAAATTAACAGGAAAATCTTCATGGAGGAGGTAGCAGTTGTGCTGGATTTTGGAGGAGGTGAAGAATGTTGATAGGTGGAAATGGAGTAAGGGGTGGAGTGGAGTGGGGCAGAATCTGTTCTAGACATTGGGAACTATACAAAAGCTCAAGGCAGAAGTAGAATGGAAGACTGAATCATCCATTTTGGTTTGTCTTGTAGTGTACGAAGGCTAGGGAGCTGGGGAAGACTGGAAAGTTCAATTATTACCAGAATGGAAAGCTCTTGCAATACCAGCATATTTCTTCCAGAGTTACTTGGGTTTGTGATCTCATCAAGTTGGGCACTTCATTACAGCCCCTCTATGCCTTCTCATCTTGTTTGACTTGCTCACATTTTCCTGTGCATCCTCAGTAAGGGCTCAGATTAATGTTCTGGGAGTCTTTCTTTAGATATCTGGAGCTGCTATAAATAACATGGGGGCAGCAGGGCACAGTGATAGAGAGCTGGCCTTGAAGTCAGAAAGATTTGGTTTTGGTTTTTTTGAGGCCCACTTTTTTTAAAAAAATATTTGAAACATTTAATGATAAGACCTCGACTTTCAGATCCATTTCCTTCTTCCCTTGTCACCCATTCCCTCTGAGGAGATAAGTAATTCAGTATATGTTGTACATGTTTAGCTATGCAAAACATTATCATAGTAGATATATTGTACAAGGCTGCTTATAATTCCCTCCCCCCACCTGGTCCATTCCCCACATGATCCTGTCCCTCTTCTATAGTGGGTACTTCCAACCACCCCTCCCCCCAAGGATGCCCTCCCATCCATCTTCCCTCCTCTCATCCCCCTTCCCCCTATTCTGCTGCAGGTTGAGATATCCCATTTAGCATGTATGTCATTCTCTCCCTGAACCAAATTAAATGAGAACGTGGTTTTGCCTTTTTGCCTTCCTATTCTTCCCCCCCTTACAACCACTTCCCCTTGCTTCTTCTACATGAGATAGTTTGCCCTACCCTGTCTCTCCCCATCTCCTCTTGCCACTTCCCTCTCTCACCTCATAATTTCATCCCTTGAGTATTCTCCCTTCCCAACAAATTTGACCTATGCCCTCTATCCATATATAACTGTAACCATCTACACACACATTCACATATGTACTCATATGACCACACACCCTTCTTCCATTATTTTCATAGTGAAAAAGATATCATCAGTCACCGTTATTGCTTTTCCATATAGGAATGTAAATAGTTCAACTTTGATAAGTTCCTTTTGATTTCTTTTCCTGATTACCTTCTCAGGCATCTCTTGCTTCTTGTGTCTGGATGTCAAATTTTCTATTCAATTCTGGTTTTTTCCTCAAGAATGCTTGAAAGTCCTCTATTCCACTGAATGACCATATTTTCCCCTGAAACAAATACTCAGTTTTGCTGGGTAGGTGACCCTTGGGTTCATTCCCAGTTCTTTTGCCCTCTGGAATATCATATTCCATGCCCTTCGATCCCTCAGTGTAGAAGCTGCCAGGTCCTGGGCTATTCTGATTGTGTTTCACAATATTGAAATTGTTTCTTCCTGGCTGCTTGTAGTATTTTCTCCTTGATCTGGGGATTCTGGAACCTGGCTATAATATTCCTGGGAGTTTTCTTTTGGGATCTTTTTCAGGAGGTGATCTGTGGATTCTTTCAACCTCTATTTTGCCCTCTGGATCTAAAACATTAGGGCAATTTTCCTTGAGAATTTCTTGAAGGGTGATTTCTAGGTTCTTTCTTTGATCATGGCTTTCAGGTAGTCCAATAATTTTTAAATTGTCTCTCCTGGATCTATTTTCCAGGTCCATGGTTTTTCCCATGAGATATTTCACATTGCCTTCTAATCTTTCATTTGTTTGGATCTGCTTAACAGCATCTTGATTTCTCATAAAGTCATTAGCTTCCATTTGCTCCAGTCTAACTCTGAAGGAATAAATCTCCTCAGTGAGCTTTTGAGATGCTTTTTCCATCTGGCAAATTCGACTTTTTAAGGCATTCTTCTCCTCATTGCCCTTTTGGGCCTCCTTTGCCATTTGAGCTAGTCTATTTTTTAAGGTGTTGTTTTCCTCAGTCAGGCTGTTGACCCTCATTTCATACTTTTCCTGCATCCTTCTCATTTCTCTTTCCAATTTTTCCTCCACTTCTCTTATTTGATTTTTTAAAGTCCTTCTTAAGGTCCTCTATGGCCTGCAACCCACTCATGTTTTCCCCTGGGGCTTTTGGAGCAGGACTTCTGAACTCACAGTCCTTTTCCTGCTCTATGCCCCCAAAATAGGAGTCTAGGGTTGCATTTTTCTGTTTTCTTTGCCTTGGCATGTTGCCACTTAATTACTTGACTTTTGGGCTTGTTGCCACACTATGGCTTTAAGGCCAGATAGAGGAATTTTCGTCCCGAGCGTGTGGGGGGCAACTTCCGTTTCTGGCAAGCTGTAAACCCACCCACAACTTCCACCCTAGATCACAATCCAGATCCAGGGAGGTTAAAGCAAGAGAGATTACCCCCCAAGACTGATCACTGGATCTCCCTACGGTTCAGCAGGCCAGGAGCTGGAACTGCGTCTGAAAACTACCAAATGGCGTGTCTCCTCAGGGGCTTCTAGCCCCCAGGGGAGGAAGCTGACGCATTCCCCAAATACAGGTCCCAAAGTCCATAGGACACTAACCTCTTACTTTGTCCTAGGCATGTCTATGTTGATAATTCTGGAGTCGCCACAGCTACTGGTGTTCTGGGGTTCCTCCAGCTGGCTGCTGGCCCTGCTGCCCTGAGGCTAAAACCTTGGCTCACTCGGACCTGGGCTCGGCTCCTGTGCTCTGCTCGCTGCGTGCTGCCAGGTCCCAGACCGCTGCGTTGGTCCTTCCTGCAGGGCTGCTGGGCTGTTCTTAGCGGGAGGTTAGCTTCTCCGTGTCGTTCTGTGGGTGCTGGGGCTCCAGAAGTTGTTCAGAGTCCCCTTTTACATAGTTTGGGGGGAATCTGGGGGCAGAGTGGCTTGGATGAGCTGTTTCTACTCCGCCATCTTGGCTCCGCCCCCTGAGGCCCACTTTTTAAACATGCTGTTGTGTAACTGACTTCTCGGTGCTTTAGGCACTGTAAATTGCTGAAAATTTGAATATCTACATTGGTAGAGGGACTTTCCTCAAGTAGGAGCTCCCTGTATACCAATGAAATCACATGTTCAGTCTCCCCTTGATGAGCATTAATTAACCCCCCTGCTATGTGCCAATCACTGTGGTAGGTGCTGGGAATACAAAAATAAGAATTTACTCACTGTGGCAGCACTTGGGATACAAAGGCAAAAACACAAACTCTACCCTCAAACAGCTTCCATTCTGATAGTGGAGAAAACATGTGAAAAACTGTAAATGTGAAAAATTGTACATATAGGATATGTACAATGTAAGTGGAAGGAGAGGGAAGGAACTGGATATGGGGATGAGTGAATGAGGCATCCTACAGTAGGTGAAGTTTGAGCTGAGTCAGGAAGGCAGCCTCAAAGGCAGATGTGAGGAGGGAAGAACATTCCAGGCATGAGGCATGGATAAATAAATAAAAGGCACGGAGTCTAAAGATGGAGTGTCAGTGCAAGGAACAGCAAGGAGGCCAGTTTCCTCAGATTGTACAGTATGTGGAAGGAGTAAAATGTAAGAAAACTGTGTGTGTGTATGTATGTGTGTGTGTGTGTGTGTGTGTGTGTGTGTGTGTGTGTGTGTGTGTGTGATGGTCAGAGTTACCCTTTAGGAAGAGGACTTTAGCAGCTGAGTGGAGAACAGATTGGAATGGGAAGAGACGAGGCACAGAGACCAACTAGAGGACTGTTATAATAGTACAGGTGTTAGGTGATATGAGATTGTACCAGGTTGGTGTCCGAGTGAGTAGAGAGGAGGATGTATCCAAGAGATGTGGTGGAGGTGATATGTGAAGGTGATTGTGAGTGAAGAGTTGAGGAAGTTATGAGCCTGGATGACTGGGAATATGATGGTGCCCTTGATAATAATGAGGAAGTTGGGAAAAGAGGAGAGTTTGGGGAGAAGGATAATGAATTCTATTGTGCACATATTGAATTTGATTTGCCTGTGAGTCATCCAGTTAGGGATGTCTAAGGGGAAATTGGTGATGTAAGACTGAAAGTCAGGAGAGAGGTTAAAGATGGATAAATAGATCTGAGAATACTCTACATAGAGTACATAGAGAAGATAATTGAATCCAAGGAATCTGATGATGTCCTGAAGAGAGATAGTATACAGATAGAAGAGAAAGAGCCCTAGAGCAAACTCTTGGGGAGACACCTATAGTTAGTGGAGGGAACCTGGATGAAGATATAGCAAAAGAGACAGAGAAAGAGTTGTCACACAGATTGGAGGAGAACCAGGAGAGATCAATGTTGTGAAAACCTAGAGAGTAGAGAATATCAAGGAGAAGATGGCTATCAACAGTGTCAAAGGCTACAGAGGTCAAGAAGGAAGAGGATTAAGAGATCGCTGGTAACTTTGAAGAGAGTAGTTTCTGTTGAATGATGAGATCCAAAGGCAGATTACAGAGGATCTAGAAGTGAGTGAGAGGAGAGAATTGTAGATCATCTTCTCAGAGAGTTTAGTCATGAAGGGGAATGGAGATTGACAAAACAATGATAGAGGGGCTGATTGAATCAAAGGAAGGTTTTTTTTTAAGAATGGAGGAGGCATGAGTGCATTTAGAGAAAGCAGGAAAGCAGGAAGTAAATAGGGAGAAAGGGAAGATTAGTTAGAGACTGGGGATGATGGAACAATCTGAGGAGATATGATGGAATGGGATCACTTGTGCACATAGAAGAGTTTACTTGTGTAAGATGGGTGAAAGAAGTAATACAATAGTGGGGAAAGACATCTAAATCATGTGAGATGAGGAAGAGGGAGCTCTAAGAGAATGGCTTTCATTTTTTCAGTGAAGTGTGAGGCAAGGTCTTCAGCTAAGAGGGTGGGCAGAGGTAGGAGGCTTGAGGGAGGGATAATAGATTTGGAATAGCTGCTGTGATGAGTGGAGTAACACTTGATTAGGGAGGTGTAAAAGGATTGCCTTGCACATGAGATCGTGTAACATAAATTTGTAGTGGATCCAGTGAGAATTTTGAATTTGAATAGATTTTTGAATTTTGAATTGATTGAAAGTAGGCCCTCAATAATTGCTTGCTGTTTGATTGATTGGACATTCTCCATGACAGTAACTAACATCTTTATTGAATATATATCTCCCTACTTTAGACTTTTTAAAACTTTAATCAGAGGGTTACTTAACACAGGTACTTCTATTGTGACATCTTTCAAGGAATCTTGTAGGACTTTAACTTCTGCACGAGTCAGGTGGCTAGGTGGTGCAGTGAATAGAGCACTGGCTTTGGAGTCAAGGGGACCTGAGTTCAAATTCAATTGATTTTGAATTGATTTTTCCTACTTTGATTCAGTAGCACATGAAAGGAACAGAGAGAGTAGATAGTAGGAATAATCTGAGGTTGGGGTTTGGGAGTCCTGATAGGTAAAAGGACAAGGGGACCAGGGACTTGAGTGTATAGTACAGTGTTGAACTAGTTCACCAAGGAATGAGTATAGGGAAGGGAAATTATAGCCAGTTTAGGAGTGATGACCTGGGAAAGAACTGAGGATGGAGGGATTAGAGTCATGAAGACAATGAAGCACAAGGTTAGGGGTCTAAGGCAGAGGGTAAGATGGAATGATAAAATATTATGATCAAAAGGAATGTTGGAGTTCATGATCTTGAAAGTACAATACCTGTTAGTGATCACAAGATCAAAGGTAAGACCATCTCTGTGTGTAGTTGAAGTGGAGCCATGGCAATTGAGTAGATCTTAATCTTTAAGAATCTTACATTTTCTTTGGCTAGGTGGGGAAGGAACAACTTGTACATAGAAAATTAAGTATGAAATCTGTGCAAAGTAATTCCCAGCATGTGGTCTGTCCCTTGTTTATTGTTTATTTTCAGTATATTACTGGTCTACCTTCTTTTTCTGGCTTATATTTCGCTGATGATATCATCGACACTGCTTCTGCTGGGCATTTCTTCCTTGATAATATGTTGCAGCCCACTCAAATTTACTGTGCGCCTCTTCATTCCTTTTTGGGTCACCTGCAACATAAATTCTAAGGAGATGAGTGACTGACCATGACTTATGGCCATATTGAATCACTGGAATAATATTGATGTTAATAAGATGGATCTTTTTTCAGAGAGAAGTTGGGGGTCATTTAAGACAATGAACAATTTCCCAAATGCAATTTGTTCTTGTTCAATCAATTCTTCTCTTTTTCTTGCTCAGTTCTGGGTATAGTTCCTTATTCATCTGCATGCAATGTTTTTTCAAGATACATGGACTAACGGACCAATTCTATGGGGTGTCCATCTAACTTCATATCAGTGTTGGGACAACAGTCGGACCTTCCCCCCCACCCCCCTTATGTAAAGTGGGGCTGAATTCTTTTTGGTGATTGATTATTTCATTTAGTTGTCTCTGTAGTGCTGAACAAACCCCAATTCTATTTGAATTCAGTACTGTAAGCTCTTGGAGATCAGGGACTTCATTTTTGTCTTAGTATCCCTAGTGCTGGGCACATAGTAGGCCCTCAATAATTGCTTGCTGTTTGATTGATTGGACATTCTCCATGACAGTAACTAACATCTTTATTGAATATATATCTCCCTACTTTAGACTTTTTAAAACTTTAATCAGAGGGTTACTTAACACAGGTACTTCTATTGTGACATCTTTCAAGGAATCTTGTAGGACTTTAACTTCTGCATGAGTTGGGTGGCTAGGTGGCACAGTGGATAGAGCATTGGCTTTGGAGTCAAGAGGACCTAAGTTCAAATCCATCCTCAGACTTAACACTTACTAGCTATGTGACCTTGTGTAAGTCACTCAACCCCAATTACCTTGTCTTTCCCCCTCCAAAATGAAAAAAAAAAACAAAACCCAACAACAACAACAAAAAAAACCCAAACAACTTCTGCATGAGTTGACCCCTTGTTAGAGGAGAGCCTTTTGGGATGAATTATGACAGTCCTACGCATATTCCCCATAAAGTTACAAGACTAGGAAAGATGTTGGGAAATTTTTCTCTGTACTCACAGCGGCTGTTGTTAGGGTAGCCTGTTCCTAGGTCATAGGATCATTTAAAATTTTCTTAAATTTAATTTTTAATAGTATTTTATTTTTCCCCAATTACATGTGAAGACAATTTTTAGCATTCATTTTTTACAAGATTTTGAGTTCCAAATTTTCCCCCTCTCTCTTGCCCCTCCCTTCTTCCTTAAATGGTAGGCAATTTTATATAGGTTATACATGTGTTATCATGTAAAACATATTTTCTTATTAGTAACTGTTGTGAAAGAAGAAACAGATCAAAATAAAGAAAAACAAAAAAGAATCAAGTCAGTGAAAAAAGTATGCTTTGATCTGTATTCAGAATTCAGTGTTGCTGATACTGTGTACAATGTTTTCCTGGTTCTGCTCATTTCACTTTGAATCAGTTTGTACAAGTCTTTCCAGGTTTTTCTGAAATTTGCCTGTTCATCATTTCTTATTGTACAATAGTATTTCATTACATTCTATACCACAAGTTGTTCAGCTAATCCCCAATTGATGGACATCCCCTCAATTTCCAATATTTTGTCACCACAAAAAGGGTTGCTATAAATATTTTTGCACATGTAGGTCCTTTCCCCTTTCATATGGTCTCTTTGGAATACAAACCTTGTAGTGGTATTGCTGGATTATCTTTTGGGCATCCAAATTGTTCTCCAGAATGGCTGGGTCAGTTCACAACTTCACCAAAATTGCATTAGTATCCAAATATTCCCACATCTCCAACATTTATCATTTTTCTTTTTTGTCATATTAGTCAATCTGATAAGTGTGAAGTAGTACTCGAGTTGTTTTAATTTGCATTTCTCTAATCAAAAGTGATTTAGGACACTTATTCATTTGCCAATAGTTTTGATTTCTTCATCTGAACACTGCCTGTTCATATCCTTTGGCTATTTATCAATTGAGTAATGGCTTGTATTCTTATAAATTCAAATCTCTATGTATTTGAGAAATGAGGCCTTTATTAGAGACACTTGCTTTAAAGATTGCTTTCTGTTTTCCTTCTAATCTTGGTTGTATTGGTTTTGTTTGTGCAAAAGCTTTTGTATTTAATATAATCAAAATTTTCTATTTTCTATTTCATAAGGCTCTCTATCTTTTGTTTGGTCATGAACCTATAACTCACTTTACTCTTTTAAGAATTTGGATGCTATACCACTTGGTGCATATATGTTTAGTATTGATATTACTACATAGCCTATGGTACTTTTTGGTAAGATGGACTTTCCTTCCTTATCTCATTTAATTTGGTCTATTTTTGCTTTATCTTTGTCTGTGATCAGAAATGGTACCCTTGCTTTTTTTTTTTTTTACACTTCAGCTGAAGCATAATCGATTCTGCTCCAGCCCCTTACCTTTACTCTATGCATGTCTTTCTGCTTCAAGTGTGTTTCTTGTAAACAACATATTATAGGATTCTGGTTTTTGTTCCAGTCTGCTATCTGTTTTTGTTTTGTGGGAGAATTCCTACCATTTACATTCACAGTTATGCTTACTATCTATTTTCCTTCATCCTATTTTTCTTTTTCTTTTTTGGAGGACAGTTGGGGTTAAGTGACTTGCCCAAAGTCACACAGCCAGTGTGACAAGTGTCTGAGGCCAGATTTGAACTCAGGTCCTCCTGACTCCAGGACTAATGCTCTATTCACTGCACCACCTAGCCACCCCTATCCTATTTTTTTCTGCTGTTTGTCCTCTCTCTCCTTTCACCCTTTCCCTCCTTGACAGTGTTTTCTTCTGTCTACTGCCTCCCCCTGGGTCTGACCTCTCTTCTGTCAGTTTCTTCCCTTTCCCCTTTACTTAATCTCCTCCCCTCCTACTTTCCTGTTGACAGATTTCTATATTCAAGTGATCATGTATATTATTCCGTCTTTGAGCCAATACTGATGATAGTAAGGTTCAAGAGATGCCCATTGCCCACCCTCCCTTGTAATAGGTTTTTCATGTCTCTTCATGTGAAATAATTTATCCCATTCTACTTCTCCCTTCCTTCTGCACCCAGGGTACTCATCTTTATCATCCCTTAAGTATTTTTATGTTATTCCCTCAAATTCACCTTATACCTGTACTCTCTATGTATATTCGTTCTAACTATACTATTAGTGGTACATTTTTCAAGAATTAGAAGTATCATCTTCCTGTGTGGGGATGTAAACAGTTTAGTTCTACTGAATTCCTTCTGTATTCTTTTCTCTTTTTCTGCTTCTTTTGGGTCTTGATATTGGAGGTCAGTTTTTTTGTTCAATTCTGGTCTTACGTAAACTTGAAATCCTTCTATTTCATTGAATGACCTTGAAGTATTATGATTAATTTCACTGGCTAAGTGATTCTTGGTTGTCATCCTAGCTCCTTTGCCTTCTAAAATATCATGTTCCATGACCTCTGATCTTTTAATGTTGCTGCTGCTCTAAGTCCTGTGTAATACTGGTTGTGGCTCCCTGACATTTGAATTGTTTCTTTCTTGTCACTTGCAGTATGTTTTCCTTGACCTGATAGTTCTGTAATTTGGCTATAATGTTCCTTGGAGTTTTTATTTTAGAATCTCTTTCCTGAGGTAATTGGATTCTTCTAATGACTCTTTTGCCTTCTGGTTCCAGGATATCAGGTCAGTTTTCCTTGATAATTTCTAAAAAGATACTATCCAGGACCTTCTTTTGATTATGGCTTTCAGGTAGTCAAATGATTCTGGCACTGTCTTTCCTGGATCTGTTTTCCAGGTCAGTTTTTTTTCCAATGAAGTATCTTACATTTTCTTCTATTTTTAATTCTTTTGAATTTCTTGGATTGATTCTTGATGTCTCATAGAGCCATAAGCTTCCACTTACCCAGTTTAACTTTTTTTTTTTTTTCTGGAGGGGGAAGGAAGTCCAGTTTAACTTTTTTTAAAAAAGCAATTGGGGTTGAGTAACTTGCCCAAGGTTACATGGCCAGTTTGTGTGTGTGTGTGTGTGTGTGTGTGTAGTATCTGAGGCCGGAACCGATCCCAATCCCAGGTCCTCCCAACTCCTAGCTGCCCCCAGTTTAACTTTTAAAAAGTTGTTTTCCTAAGTTAGCTTTTGTTTCCATTTGCCCAATTGTACTTTTTAAGGAGTTGTTTTCTTCAGTGGATTTTTGTATCTCCTTTTCCATTTGACCCATTCTGCTTTTTAAGTTGTTTTCTTTTTCTAAGCTTGGTTGTCATCCTAGCTCTTGACTCTTTTTGACATCCTAGCTATTG
Source organism: Gymnobelideus leadbeateri (assembly GCA_011680675.1). Lineage (NCBI taxonomy): Eukaryota > Metazoa > Chordata > Mammalia > Diprotodontia > Petauridae > Gymnobelideus > Gymnobelideus leadbeateri. The sequence goes on along the minus strand of WOXC01010598.1, from coordinate 616,259 downwards.
ACTCTCCCCCCTATAATTCTCTTGTATCACTTTCATTTATTTTCCCAATTTTTCTCCTACTTCTCTCATATGACTTTTTTTTGTCTTTTTGGAGGAGAGAAGGCAGGGAAATTGGGGTTGTGTTGCCCAAGGTCACACAGCTAGTGAGTGTTAAGTATCTGAGGTTGGATTTGAACTCAGGTCCTCTTGACTCCAGGGTCAGTGCTCTATTCACTGTGCCACTCTCATATGATTGTAAAGCTTCTTTTTGAGCTCTTCCATGAATTCTTTCTGGGCTTGAGACCACTTCCCATTTTTTCTTTGGGGCTTTGCCCATGGATGTTTTGACACTGTTGTCCTCTTCTGAGTTTTTATCTTGATCATCCCTATCACCATGATAAGTTTCAATGGTCAGATTATTATTTTTTGTTGTTTGTGCTCATCTTTTTGGGTCTTTTTCCTTTCTTTTAAATTTGAACTCTGCTCTTAGGGTAGAAGGGGCACTGTCTCAGGCTTCTTGTACCTTACTTACTTGGTGCTGTACTGGTGTTATCCAGAGGCCCATGGGTGATCCTGCTCTCTGATGCTGAACTGGGGGGATGGGATAGGTGGGGGCTATCACTATTAGAGGCTGTAGGGGTCTGGCAGCTTACTTGATGCTAGGCCAAGGTCCTAGTGCTAGTGTCTTGTGTATTCTGAGGCTATTGGGGTGTTTCTGCATTTCCCCAGGACTATACTGGAGTACATGGCTATCTTACTGCTGGCTGCTGCCTGTTTGCTTAGGCACCTGTAGGGCTGGCTCTACTTGTTTGCTCAGGACTATCCAGAAGCATGCAGAGGTCTGGCCATTGGAGGGTGTCCATTTGGCTGGGGGTACGTTGAAACATGTGGAGGTCTTACCACTGAAGGTTGCCTGTTTGCCAGGTGCTAAACTGAAGCTTAGAGCCTCAAGACCATGGTGGTTCTCAGAGCTGGAGTGTTCCTGATCCCCTAGCCATTCTGAAGTATGTGGAGGGTGTACTGGTTTTGGTATTTTCCTACTCCTCCGCACTAGGGCTTAGAATCTCCCACTGGTTTGTTGAGGAGGAGCTTGGCTGGAATGTGCTCCACTTTTACTAGAGACAGAACTTTCTTGCTAATCTTTCAAGTTTCTTGGACTTAAAATAGTTTTACCTCATCTTTTTGCTGGTTCTGTTGTTCTAGGTTTTGTTTTGGGGTGCTATTTTATGGTTGTTGGGAGGTGAATATGGGTTATGGTGATTTACTGCTTACTCCACCATCTTGGTTTCTGGAAGTAGATCTATGGGGTCATTTTAAATTGAGTTTGGGTTATGTGCCTTTGATTTCCTGGTCCTGTGCTTCAAAGTTTCTTGCTTTTGATTTCACAGAATCCATCTGGCTTGTCCAGCATTGCTGTGTGCTGGGTTGTATGTTGTCTACATGGGAGCAAGCTGATCATTGACTAGTACAACTATGGCTATACCATCTTGAGTTTGACACATGGCTTTGCCCACCCTCTTTTACAGCTGGCTAAATGGTAAGAAGGGCTATAGGGTCTTGAGACTTAGTGACAAACTGGTCACTCTGGACACAGCTGGAGGAGGACTAAGGAAGGAACAGTAGTGCAGAGAGGCATGGCAAAGTCAGCTTGTTGTGTTTTTCTAGGTGGGTAGGGAGTTGTTAGATGAGGAACCAAAAATTCCCCTGGAGTAGAGCCCCAGGACAGTATCTGCAAAGACCTGTACTATTTCCCACAAGTGATTTGGATAAGCCCACTCTTGGCAACTCAATGCCCAGAGCCCTGGGATAGTTAATTACAAAGCTTGAATACTTAGTCACTGGCTGACTATAAGTAGTCATGGCAGTGATGGAGTAGGCCTTGGCAAACGAGTTGGACAAATGTATCCTTCCTAGGTATGAAAAGCTCTGTGGCCACCTGTCAGATATGAACTTGTATGTGACCAATGCAATGAGAGAAGATCTGGTAAAGAATTGGAGTATAAGGTATGCAAGGCCCTTGGACAGACAATTAGGACTGGAAGAAGGGAGAAAGGTTCTCTGTATGGGGAACTATGTGCTTAGAAATGTTTTCAAAGGATTTTGAAAACACTAGGCACAAGGATATGTTTACTAACTATATTAATATGCAGAAGGGACAGGGTAAGTAAAACCTTTTCTCATCCATTCAGATGGTTCAATTTATCTTGAAACATCTCTGGAGGTTTCTCTGAAAGATTCTGAGCTCTGACTGCTCCAGAGTAGGAAGGAAAAAGGGCATGTAATTTTCTTGGGCTCCAAGTCTGTCTTCTTGGTCTCTGTTCTTCCCTGGTCCTTCCTAGTTTCTGCCTTCTGGTCTTCTTTCTAAAGCTTCTCAATGACATTGTTGCAGAACTGTGACTGTCTATGACAAGCCAGCCTCATTTTTTTTTTTTACAGATACTCCCCTAGAGACACAACATTAGCTATTCATGAAACTAGGCCACACTTACTCCCCATTCAGAGCAAGGTATGTTTCCTATAACCCAAGTGGTTAGGTTGTTCTCTCACTTGAGCCTGTAATATTTGCCACAGTTTAAGAGAATTCAGACAGGATAAGAGTAGTGTTGACATTTCTCCCCCATTATCTTTGGGAATTTGATGACAAGAAAGTCTGTGGGTGTATGTCACCTGGAAGGTCTCCTAAAGATACATAAGACTCTTTGGCTTGAGTTCCTGGTCCAGGACCTCTGTGTGGGTAACTGCTCTGGTTACAAGGGTACAGGAAGGTGAACCACACTGCTTTCTCAGGGACTTCATCCACATAAAGGAGATGCTGGTCTGATCTCTACCATTTGATAATGTCCTTATCTCTGTTTCTGTATAGCACATAAGCCTTGGACCCAGTCTTTGATAGAGCTGCATTCACTGAGCTCAATCCTAGGAACAGGAAGGTGACACAACTTGATGGGTGGCCTGCTTTGCTGGTCAGCAGCATGAGCTGGACAGGTCCTGAGGTTTCTTTGACCTGGACACTTTGGGCATTACAGTATTGTCTCTAAAGGCCTGTTATACTGAAGGCTCTTTTTTTCTTGCTACCTCCTATTTTACTATTTTGTACTTAAGCATAAGTAATATTTTAAAATTTTACAACTTAGTATTTTTTCCAATTCATGTAAAGATAATTTTAACATTCATTTTTATGAGATTTTTGAGTTCTAAATTTTTATCTCTCCCTTCCCCCTGAAGATAATAAGCAATCTCATATAGGTTCTACATGTACAATCATGTTAGACATTTCTACATTAGTCATGTTGTGAAAGAAGAATCAGAACAGAAGAGAAAAACCATGATAAGAAAAAACAAAAAACAAAGTGAAAATAGTATGTTTCAGTTTGCATTCAGATTCCATTGTTCTTTCTCTCACTATGGATAGCATTTTCCATCATAAGTCTTTTGGAATTGTCTTGGATCATTGTATTGCTGAGAAGAGCTAAGTCTTTTATAGCTGACCATCACACAATGTTGCTGTTACTGTGTACAGTGTTCTCCTGGTCTTGTTCACTTCATTCTGCATTAGTTGCTCAAAGTCTTTCCAGGTTTTTCTGAAATCCACTTGCTCATTATTTCTTACAGCACAATAGTATTCCATTACATTCTGATACCATAACTTGTTTAGCCATTCCCCAACTGATGGGCCTCCTTTCAATTTCCAATTCTTTGCTGCCACAAAAAAAAAAAAAAACACCAAACCCAAAACAAACAACTGCTGTAAATACTTTTATACATGTGGGTCCTTTCCCCTTTTTTATGACCTCTTTGGGATACAGACCTAGTAGTGGCATTGCTGGATCAAAGGGTATGCACAGTTTAGTTGAACTTTGGGCATAGTTCCAAATTCCACTCTAGAATGGTTAGATCAGTTCTAGACAACAATGCATTAGTGTTCCAATTTTCCCACATCTTTTCCGACATTTGTGATTTTCCTTTTCTGTCATATTAGCCAATTGGATAGGTTTGAGGTGGTACCTCAGCGTTGCTTTAATTTGCATTTCTCTTATCAATAGTGATTTTTCCATATTACTATAGCTTTGATTTCCTCATCTAAAAACTGCATTTGAACATTTATCAACTGGGGAATGACTTTTATTCCTATAAATTTGACTCAGTTTTCTATATATTTGAGAAATGAGACCTTTATCAGAAATGCTGGCCTTAAAAATTGTTTCACAGCTTTCTGCTTTCATTCTAATCTCGGATGCATTGGTTTTGTTTGTGCAAAACCCTTTTAATTTAATGTAATCAAAATTATCCATTTTGCCTTTCCTAATGTCCTCTATCTCTTGATTGGTATCCTTGTTGATCCTTTAGGGTTTGAACAATGGATCATTGATGGAGCAAACTTCCCATCTCCAGTCTGTGTGATAACCTGTGCCTTGTGTTTCCTTGTGTCTTTATTACCGTACATAGTGAATGTCATTCAGGAAGTATTTAAAATTGCTTAAGAGACATACAGGAAAACTATCTTGGATTCTATTTCAAAAAGTTCATTTTATGAGTATTTAAAAGAGATCAGTTGTTTGCTTGGTGAGATTCCTGAACAATCTGTAACCTGCCCCCTATTTGACTGTTTGGAGTGAGATGGGCGAAAGAGAGAGTTAGCTTTACTAGTGAGTCAGCCTACTGAATTTCCTTTCTGCTGCCCCCCCCCCCCAGTTATTTATTTATTTTTAGTTTCCAACATTCATCTCCAAAAGATTTTGAGTTCCAAATTTTCTCCCCATCCCCCCCACTCCAAGATGGCAAGCATACTGATTATCCCTTCGCCCAGTCTGCCCTCTCTTATATCCCTCTCACTGCCTCCCCACCCCCATTTGCTTCCTTATCCCTTGTTTTCTTGTAGGGCAAGATGGATTTCTATACCCCATTGCCTGTATGTCTTATTTCCCAGTTGCATGTAAAAACAATTTTTTAATATTTGTTTTTAAAACTTTGAGTTGCAGATTCTCTCCCTTCTTACCCACCACATTGAGAACTCAAGCAATTTGATATAAGTTATACATGTGTAGTTACGCAAAACATTTCCATAATAGTCATATTGTGAAAGATTAACTATATTTCCCTCTATCCTATCCCATGCTTGTTTATTCTATTTCCTCCTTTGACCCTGTCCCTTTTCAAAAGTGTTTGATTCTGGCTACTCCCTCCCCCAATCTGCTCTCCCTTCTATCATCCTCCCTTCTTACACTCTTCTGCCCTACTTTCCTGTAGAGTAAGATGCTCAATTGAGTGTGTATGTTATTCCCTCCTTAAGTCAAATCCAATGAGAGTAAGCTTTACTCATTCCCTTTCACCTCCCTGCTCTTACCTTCCATTTTAACAGCTTTCTCTTGCCTCTTTTATGTGTGATAATTTACCCTATTCTATCTCTCCCTTTCTCCTCATCCCAATATAGTCCTCTCTCACCTCTTAATTTATTTTTTAGATATCATTCCTTCATACACAACTCACCTTGTGCTCTCTGTCTATATATACATATACACACACATTCACAGGTATATATACATAGACATACATACATAATACATGTATGTATTATGTACTATATATATATATGTATATATATATATATTCTATTCAGCTATCCTAATACTGAGAAAATTCTCATGAGTTGCAAATATCATCTTTTCATGTAGGAATGTAAACAGTTCAACTTTAATAAGTTCATTATGATATCTCTTTCCTGTTCACCTTTTCATGCTTCTTTTGTTTCTTGTATCTGAAAGTCAAATTTTCTGTTCAGCTCTGCTCTTTTCACCAAGAATGCTTGAAAGTCTTCTATTTCATTGAATGTCCATATTTTCCCTTGAAGTATTATACTCAGTTTTGTTGGGTAGGTGATTCTTGGTTTTAATACTAGCTCCTTTGACCTCTGGAATATCATATTCCAAACCCTATGATCCCTTGATGTAGAAGCTGCTAGATATTGTGTTATCCTGATTGTGTTTCCACAATACTCAAATCGTTTCCTCCTGATTGCTTGTAATATTTTCTCCTTGACCTGAGAACTCTGGAATTTGGCTATAATATTCCTAGGAGTTTTCTTTTGGGGATCTTTTTCAAGATGCAATTGGTGGATTCTTTCAATTTTAATTTTGCCCTCTTGTTCTAGAATATCAAGGCAGCTTCCCTTAATTTCTTGAAAGATGATGTCTAGGCTTTTATTTATTTATTTTTGATCGTGGCTTTCAGGTAGTTCAATAATTTAAAAATTCTCTCTCTTGGATCTATTTTCCAGGTCAGTGATTTTTCCAATGAGCTATTTCACATTGTTTTCTATTTTTTTCATTCTTGTGGATCTGTTTTTATAATATCTTGATTTCTCATAAAGTCATTAGTTTCCATTTGCTCCATTCTAACTTTGAAGGAATTATTTTCTTCAGTGAACTTTTGAACTTCCTTTTCCATCTGGCCAATTCTGCTTTTTTAAGGCAGTCTTCTCCTCATTGGCTTTTTGGACCTCTTTTGCCATTTGAGTTGGTCTATTTTTCAATGTATTTTTTTTCTTTAGCATTTTTTTTGAGGGGGGTCTCCTTTAGCAAGCTGTTGACTTGTTTTTCATGATTTCCTTGCATTACTCTCATTTCTCTTTCCAATTTTTCCTTTACCTCTCTTACTTGATTTTCAAAACCCTTTTTTGAGCTCCTCCATGGCCTGTGACCAATACATATTTTTCTTTGAGGCTGCTGACTTTGTTGTCTTCTTCTGGTTCTATGTTTTGATCTTCTTTGTCGCCAAAGAAGGATTGTCTAGTCTGATTTCTTCTGTTTGCTCATTTTCCTGGCCTATTACTTGACTTTTGAGTTCTTTGCCACAAGTGGAACTCTGCTTCCAGAGTGAGAGTGCTGTGTCCCAGATTTTGGGGGTTTAGTGCTGCTGTTGTCAGAACTACTTCTAGGCACCTGCCTCAGAAATGTGAGGACTGCCTCTCCACACCCAACATAAGCTTTGCCATGCCAGTGATCTTACCCTAGGACTGCCACCCAAGACTGCAACCCAGATCCAAGCAGGGCAAAGCAAGAGAATACTGCCTCAGTGCCAGCAAAGAGATTCCTGCATTTGCCCTCTGATCAGCTGCTTGGTCCCCCCACCATCTGTGGGCCTGGAGCTCCAGAAGCAGCAGCTGCTGTTGCTACTGCTGCTGCCATGGCAGACACCACCTCCAGAGACAGGGACCAGAGAGAGAGGCCCAATCACATTCTTCACTTACCCAGGTCCAACAGAGTTTCTCCACAGATCTTTAACTTTCTCTTTGGTGCCTGTGAGTTGAGAAGTCTGGAAACTGTCATAGCTGCCAGTGATTCAGTCCCTTGAGGTCTGTTCTGGACATTTGTGCCAATGGTCTGTGCCAGTGCAGCCCACACAGGACTGTACTTGGCTCCCAGCCTGGTGTGATAGGCTCTTCCTGGTTGTCTTCATTGGGAGATTTGTTTCATTCTGTCATTTTGTGGATTCTGTAGCTCTAAAATTTGTTTAGTCATTTTTTTTATTGGTGTTGGAGGTAAATGGAGGATGAACTCAAGCAAGTTCTTGATTTTATTCTGCCATCTTGGCTCTGCCACCCCCTACTCTCCCCAGTTTCCTGAAATTTCTTAATGTCCTTTGGGTTTTTTTTTTATCTTATTTACGGATGGGAACAAGAAAGAATCCTGACTTGGAATGCTAAACTAAGTCCCACAGAGCAATAAGTTTCCATGAGAGGGACTGTCTATTTCCAATATAAGACTGCTAAATGAGGGTTGAAAATTGCTCAAGTTTTGGGATATGTTTGCAAGACACAGGGAGAGATTGAAGAGCCATAACTGTGTTTTCCTGTTCACCAAAGGGAAAGGGCCTCTTAAAGAGTACTTTGGCCAAATCATCATCCAGATGTACCTCAAGCACATTCAGATCTGCACACCATGATTGGAAGCTGAAGATTATCCTTTGCTTCTAGGTAAGAGCAGACTATGGAGAATAGGCTTGTCCTCTAAATGGAATGACACTTAAGAGATTATGGACTTGTGCATTACCAAGCAAAAGGCTAACAGAGATATACCAAGACTCTGTTGAGTGAGAATAAAGTGACCCTTAAAAAAAAGTTTTGGGAATAGGTTCCTGAGGGGTAGATAAAAATGACTGAACTTGAGTAAAAGGCTTCCTTATGTCCTAGATGGGACTCCCTAGACTGAGGTGCCACTGTTTCTCCTCTCCCCCATTCCCTGAAAATCCTTTGCAGTTTGCAGAATGTGTTCTCTCTTTTCCTCGAATCTTCTACTCATTTATTCTTGTCTGAAGGACTCTGTGTCTGGCACAGTAGGATTTTATTTATCCTGCTTTTTAAGCCCTGAATTCTCCATTACCTAACTTCCAAGAAAATTTGAATTCTCTGTTTTGGCCAGAAATCTGTCAGGGAGAGAGTTATTAATTAAACAATGTTTAGCATCTTTAAGAAAATAGAAATTTATCCTGCCTTTGAAACAAATCTTTCTCTTTAGTGGAGATCCTTAGAATTATTTTATCTCTTTTTAAATTTCAGCATTCTATAGTCTGTGCTTACCAGCATGTTGTTCTAGTGACTTATGTCACTAGACATAACATAACACTTGAACACTCCCTTTGGGGAACACTCCCTTTGAGGTCCTTTTAAGTAAGATGGTTGGAGATTTTGTTACTTTAACCCACATCCCAGCTGTTGCCTATAGACCCAGTAGTTCTAGTCTGTAAAGCCCCTTTAGGACTGTTTTATAGATTGGTTTATTTTTCTTAAAATGTTTCCTTTCTTTCTACTTTGGCAAGATTAGCAGATTTTGGTGCCTGCCTCCATAAATCCTTCAGTGTTTGGATCTTCCCATGAAGGTGGTGGATATGTTTGGATGCTGCTTACCAGTTTGTGCAATACATTTCCAGTGGTAGGGATTTTAAAATTTGTATATTTTAAAGCAAGGGGGGGAAGGGTTTGTCAAAGTTACCTCGTACAATACCTAAACCATTTCCATGGACTGAGCTTCTGTAGGTGAACTGAACTCCATGTGCAGTCTGAACCTGTCACTGTTTTACAGGCAATGTGCCCTCTGTGGATTGTAATCACCAATGTGGCTGAGGCTGTCTTTGAGTACCTCTATTTATCAGATCCATAGTATAATGAACAAATAAAAAAGATTTTTCTCATTCCATTTGCCCTTATAAGTAGAAGATCATTACAAGGTAGTAGAGTGATCCTTTGTTTCTTCTTCCAAGGCTGGTTTCAGTTTTTTCATGATTCTTTTTTGGAGTTTACACAAACTCGTGATACACAAAGAATATCACATGGTCTTTATGGACTCTGAGGAGCTTGCAGATCAGCTGCAGGTTGGGCTTGGAGTCTTCAACTCCATTGCCGTTTGTCCTCATTCTCAGCTTGTCTAGTCTCATTTGCTAAGGTTGTCCTTGGGGGGAATGGTAGAAGAAAGCTAGGTTTCTGGGGTCTCACTGCCTGATGAGGGGAAGGAGAAGAGGTACAATGTGGTAGAGCCTTCATGTTTTGTTTTTTGTTTTTAGATGCTCTTCAGGACCTCATCTTTTATTTATCTTTTGTAGATGTTCTTCTCAGAATTTTCCAGTCTTAATAACAGACCAAACCATTTCAGAAAAAAACCTTAAGGAATCAAACCAGCTTTGCTGGGATGAGATTTGGGAGAGCACTCTGTTCCCATTGTTTACTCACACTTGAGGGGTTTGGCCAAAGACTTAGATTCAATAAATATCTTTTAAGTAACAACTTGCTGTGCAACATACCATACTAAGGTGATGCAGATAAAGTTGAAAAAATTACATTCTTGTCCTTAAGTTATATATAGTTTTACAAAGGGAAGAAACATGTCCATGAAATATAGTATATTAGAAAATGATTATATAGAAGAGGTAAAAGAATGTCTTGAGATTCAGAGGAACTAATTCTTATGGAGGGGATTATGAAAAACTTCATGGGAGAAATATCTAAACTAGGCTATGAAAAATAACAGTACCTCACATTCACGTAACACTTGAAGTTTTCCAAAGGCAAAGCAACAATCAGCAGGATAAGAGGTAGTCAGGGTCTGAACCAGAGCAGTAGGAATAGAAAGTAGCTAATTGTTATTTTGGGAAGTGAAAAGATTATTGCAGAGATGACAGAGATGTTTTAAGCTAGAGAAGATAGTAAAACTGTTCATATGTAGAGAAAAAACAGGAGGAGAAATAGGTTTTTTTGTGGAACAAAAGTTTAGTTTTATTTGTTAAATTTTTTTTAAAAGCATTTATTTTCTCTCCCTCTCATCCTTCTCCTACCCCCAAATAAACAAAATTTGAAAAACTTTCACAACAAATATACATAGCCATGTAAATCAAATTCTTGCATTGGCCATGTCCAAGAAAATTATGCCTTATTCTGCATCTCGAATCCATCAACTTGTTGTTAGAGGTGGTAGCATGCTTCATCATAGGTAGGTTCTCTGGAATTGTAGCTTTTCGTTGCATTGATGGGAGTTCTCAAGTCTTTAAAGCTTGCTTTTATAATGCTATTATATAAATTCTTTTCCTAGTACTACTAATTTCAGTCTGAAACAGTTGTTACAGGTCTTCCAAGTTCTATCTGAAATGTCCATTTGGTTTTTTTCTTTTTGATGCAATAATATTCTATTCCATTCACATGCCATAATTTGTTTAGCTCTTCCCCAGGAGATTGGCAGCTCCTTAGCTTCCAGTTTTTTGCTAACATAAAAAGTTACTATGAATATATTTTTTTAGATAGAGTACTAGATCTGGAGTCAGAGAAGACCTGAGTTCAAATCTAGCTTCAAACATTTCCCAGCTGTGTCCCCCTGACCAAGTTACTTAACTACCACCTTAGTTTCTTTATCTGTAAAACAGGAATAATAACAGCACTTACCTCCCAGGGTTGTTTTGAGGATTAAATGAGAAAATATTTACAAAGTGCTTTGTAATCCTTAAAGTGATATGTGTGTGTATATATATATGTACACACACACACACACACATATGCCAGCTAAATATGAATGGTACCATAGATGGAGCACTGGACTTGGAGACAGGAAGACGTGACTTTAAATTCTGCCTCAGATACTCCTTAGTTAGGGGACCCTTGGTTAATTACTTAATCTCTCTTGTCTCAGTTTCCTCATCTGTAAAAATGGTGATAATAATATCACCTACCTTACATGGTTATTATGAAGTTCAAAGAATTTAACATATGAAAGACTTCGCAAATTGGAAAGCACTAGAGAAATGCTAGCTGTTATTTAGCCATTATTTCTTTGATGTCTTGGGGCATAATAAGTTTAGTCTTAGACTTGTTGACTTTGAAGTGCTTTGCAGGAGGCATTTAGAAATTTGGTTATAGAAAGCTTGAGGACATGGAGATGTAGATTTGGGGATCTTCTTTGTAGAAGTGAGAGCTGAAGCTGTGAGTGTGTGATTCTGGTGCAAGCACAGAATGAAAAGCCTGAGAAGAGAACCTTAGGAGAATATTCATATTTAGGAGGGAAACTTCTAAAAAAAAATGAGGGGTTTAGACTTTATCTTTCAGGTCCCTTCTAACTCTAAAATGCTATAATTCTTCCTTATAATTTAAGTCAGAGAAGAAATTATGGGAAGAAAGAAATTCTTCCAAATGGAAAAGAAGGATGCTGAGGTAGTTCATATCAGATGACCTTGACTATCTCAGGAAAGTAGCAAAGGCCATGAGAGGGCAAAAAGTTTAAGGGGTGAGATTAGGTGTTTGGGGACATTAGAAAAGTCTGAAATGTCCAGAATGGAGAAAATGATAGGTGATCAACTGATGAATGAAGGAATCACCAAGGGCCCATATGAGGCCAGATAATATAAATACAACGTATTAGCATGTTTAGGATTGTCCCTTCTAATACTTGATAGTCCAGAAGCTGAAAGAACCTACTGGCACTTATCTAAGGCTAGAGAGTGGCAAATGGAGGAGAGTGAGGTCAGCAGGTGCCAGGATGCTAGTGAGAGCATGTTTTAAATGGTGGAGAAAAGGCCTTTGACGGTGGCAAGGAGCTGAGGGCCCAGGAGTTAAATTCAATCTGAATGAGGGAGGGAGGCTATATAGAGAGGGGAAGTTGAGAGATAAAAATCTTAGAGGTTGAAATGAAATGCGTGCTAATGTTAAAATGGGGGGGAAAGCCCCATTCTGATAGTTTTATCTTTACAGGTAAAATACTTGTATTTTCACTCATTTTTAATTCCTGGATTTACAGGGAGTTGCTCACAGAGCAAAAAGTACATGTTACATTTCCTTTTTCTGTATAAGGAAATAACTGGTCCATTGATTCAAGTTTTATGCAGGAGCTCCAAAATAGAACTTTTTCCTAAAAATTTCCTAAATCTTTACTGTAGTCTTGAAATACTTGCACAATCTATACCAATAATCTTAAAATTACCATCTCTGAATGTATTTCATATGGAAACAATTTCTGGTTGTGACTAGGAAGTTTCTGCCATTCAATCCCAACTTTACCTAGAAACAAACAGAAAATGTCTTAGTACAGTGGTTTAGAGGGAGGCATTAGGGAAGAGCTGTCAGTATAGAGCTGTGTGCTTTGTACTTGTCATCCATACTATGTATTAACACTTCTGTTCAAAATTACTGTTTTCCTTAAACTGTGAGAACATCAGATTCTGACCCTTGGAAAAATTTTTTGATTATTTTTTGTTCCTAATGAATAAAATGATATAAAATTACATGATTTATGTAATACCATATATCAATCCTTTGATGAGAATAAAAAAAATATTAAGAGTACAAATGTCACCTTAGGGATAATCTACTAATTTCCCACTGCTATTGGGTTTTAGTTAAAATCCACAGTAGAGACGAACCATTACTTGAATTCATTATGTTTATGTTGTCCTGGGTCATTATTTCTATATGGCCTTCTACCTTAAGAAGAGGGTTTTAGCACATAAAAGTGTTTGTTAAACTTGATTTCTAAATAAGATACTTGTGAAATGCAAACATATTTTCATTTTCTAATGGCTGCAATGACAGTGGAAGCACTTAATTACTTGTAAGAAGAGGATTTTTAAAAAAACCCACTAAGTGTGCTAATTGCTTCCTGCTGTTAGCTCTAGGATGGAAACTGAACTTATAAAAGCTCTGTTCCTTAACAGCAATTCTTTTTTGGCTGTTGTACCATCAGATACACTAGAAGGGCAGAGAGAAGTCTGGGGAATATTGTGTGGAATAATAAATTTATATTTAGCTTTAGGGCTTAAGGGAGGGAAGAAATTAAGGAAAAGGGTAAGGGATTAAAAAAAAGTAATTTGCTTAACTCAGTATTGGAGAATAGAAGTCGTTTTAGTTGTGTAATAAAAATCTATGAGAGAGAACTTAATGCCTACAAGACTTCCCTGTTTGATTCTTGGTAGCAGACCCTGAATCATTCCTTGCTTTAGCACTAATACATCTATTCTGGGAGTTAATTCTTGTTGCCAGAAGCAACTGCTATCAATAGTAATTTCTAATAGGGGTCACTGGAGCTGTATCATTCTTTTTCTCTCTCCGCTCTTCTGGCCTCCTTGCTTTACCTTCTCCATTCCACTTTGTACATATTTAGTACAGGCTAGATCGGTCTTCTTGAGGAAAGCAACTAGACTAAAGGTATTCTCAGCTCCACACCAATGTACTTACTAAGTTCCGTTTTGAACAGCTGGTAAGTGTCTGGGTTCCGTATAGTGAAGGCAATGTACACCTCTGGAGATCTCTGATCTGCCTGGCAAGCAGAGAGCTTCTGCAGCACTCCAATGAGGGCGGGGATGATCTCTGGATCATACAGCACATCTACAATGAGAAACTCAGATTATAAAATTCCTTTCGATTTTATTACTTAAAAATAGAAGTACTATGTATGTTCTTGACTTAGGAAGCAAAGCTAGAGCCTGGAGACACTTCAAGATTTGTTTTATGTTTCATGAACTGAAGGAAAATTACTCAGATTAAAAAGGAATTTTAGGAGAAAAGTTTATTTTCAAACTCTTGAAAATACTATCAAGAAATAAAAATCACAGTTAATGACTTGTACCCATAAATATATTTATATAATCTTTTTAGATGACTAGCCAATATAAAAGATGCCTAGTGAAACAAAACTTGACTGTTACCCTTAATAATTTCTATATTCTAAGATCAACATAGTGAAAAAGACCACTGGGTTTGGACCTGTGTAGGACCTGACTTCGAATCCTTCTCTGCTGCTTGCCATTCTATAACTTGGCAACAACTCATTAACCTCTTTGACCCTGATAGATAAAAATGAAGAAGCAGTTTGAGGTCCCTTCCAGCTTTTATTTATGATACTATGTTCTGATGATTTTTCAGTTCTAGTTTACTAGAATGACTGCAGCCCATGACTGGAAGGAAAAAAGACTTTTTTTAAAAAAAATTCTTTAAAACAACTGGATGAAATGCCTTATTCCTACCCTGGGGTGGCTGAAGGCCTCACAATGAAATGGAGAATCAACCAGCCTATACAACAGGAATAAAGAATCACAGAATTTTAGGGTTGGAAGGTAGAGCCTCAAGAGACTTCAGTCAGAGAAGCAAACCAGGTCCTGTGTGAACAAAAGATGAGTGTATTGAGGCTTCATAATATGATCAGTGAACAGCACTGATTTTCTCCATGAGTAGTTTTTAAAATGGTCCTTGTCTCTGAAGCTACCTTCAAGTCTTGTTACCCAAGTAAGGATATCTGTAAAGTGTTTTAGCAACAAAAGGTACAATATGAATGTAAGTTCTTCAAGAAGCAGGGTGTTAAGGTAGAAAGAGCACTGGGCTGGGACTTAGAAGAATTACTACCTGTGTGACCATGAGTAAGTCAGACTCTCATTTGACCAATGAGTAAACCAAGACAGAGATTAATACATGCACTATTTATCCCAACAGGATTCTTGTGAGGAAAGCACTTTCTAAATCAGAGTTATCACTCCTCTTTAGGCATGATAAGAAACCAAAGCAGGGAAGAGAACGTGTTTCTCATGTTCTCTGGACAAGACAGGCTATGGAGGCAGGTAACCAAAAATGCTCAAAAATCTCAGCAGAGATGTTTTCAGTAGGGCTTTCTAATAGTCCTAAGTAGTGAATTGCTAGTACTCTCAAAGTAAGGTACAGAGCAAGAAACATCTCTGCTGAAATGATGAAATAAAAACCCCTCTAGTTAACTGTAACCTGGTTAAAGGGTCAGACTTTCTGTTAGGAGTCCTGGGGAATTTCACCTCAAACTGGTATCTGCGACATAACTGTTCATTCTCTTACTGGGCAAAACCAGAGATCATTCACCTGATTCATACATACATGAGATGAATCTGAATAGCTTAATCCAAAATTAGGATGTTAAGCACTTAGTAACTCATGGTTTCCAATGGTAACAATCCCTTGTATTTACTTTACTCTGGGGAATGAAGAATAATTTCCCAAACATTTAATAGTTTCCATCATTGTACCCCTTCTCTCTTAGCCTAGGGGGTAGATCAAGCTGAATTTCTCATCTCTAACTTGATCTGTCTTGGTCAATACCTGCTGCAATGATGACATCTGGTTGGAAGACAGAGAGTTGTTCTGTAGTAACTAGATCCCAGTCCAACCGAACAGCCATCACAGTGGGTTTTGGAGAGGCCAATGTACTGACTGAATGTTGCAGGGGTGCTATGGAATCTGGCTTTAGCAAGAAGCCATTTAGGAGGATATTTCCTTTGAGTTGCTGAAGAACCTGACTGTGACAGTCACTGAAGATATATGCTTTGGGAGAGCACGTCTTGCAAATAGCCAGGCCTGTAAAACCAATTCCACTTCCAAGTTCCAAGACTGTTCTAGGTGTGAGAAGTAAAGAAAAGCAGCAAATTAGTATTTCTGCAAGTATCGACCTACTTTTTCCCTTGTTTGCTTCAGCTCCTGTCCCATCTGTTACCTGTTAGTGAAGGCTGCTGGGTTTTCTATGGCCCATTCTGCAAGGTAGAGAGCAGCATCCCATGTGACTAGGCCTGTGGTCCCCTGAGAAATGATTGCTGTACTTTCAGAGAGTGAGACTGAATTTCCAGAGGGCTGGTAGAGGGAGAGAGAAAAGTTCTTTAACAAAGTAAAACCACTTGCTCCTTTAAATATGAAACGAACAGCAAATCATCACAAATCCCAGTTAAAGTGTTCTTTGACTCCCTGAATTACCCATGACATGTCCCTCTGGCCATTAAGGCTTATATAAACTAAACAACTGGAA